>CM018691.1:54972585-55545206 GCA_009363875.1 Mikania micrantha | reverse complement strand
CTATAAAAAGAGAGGGTATAAATAAATGATTAGTTTATTAAAATATATTAAAAGATGACACATGACATCACCATATTAATTCTACCTTTCTGATATGGTATAAATAACTAAATACCCTTCTGTATTAAAATATAAATGAGAACACATGACACAATCTTTATATTTAACTTTTAGATAAAACTGTAAGTTACATCATTGAAATTTACCATTCTTAGAAACAATTTCAAATTAATTTTGTTATATTCAAGCCCGTTATAATGATGTAAATACATTATATCTTAAAAATAAAAATAAAAACTAGTCAAGAATATAACAGAATTAAAGAGAAAATGAGAAGAGAGTATAATGGTGCAATTTTTTAAACAAAAAATATATAATATAAAAAATTTATTAATGTCTAAAAGAGAGAGGGGGTAAACTTTATTTAAAAAACTAGATTTATATTAAAATATATTAGATGGTGACACTTGTCACCACCATATTAAATCTATTTTTTCAAGTGGTTATAAAATGTCCTAAATGCCTCTCATATTAAAAAATGGAAAATGACATATGACACGATCATATGCACTTAAATTAAATTAACCCTGGTCTGACAATTACGTTATGTCTGGTTGTTATTCTCAGCAAGTATCATAAGTGCAATTCATTCTTTTCTTAAATCCATTATAATAATACGATCGTTCTTTCATCAATTAGAAATATTTGAGAAACGTAATGTGGTTGAAAACGGGCTAAAAACGAAGTTCGTATTCTCCGGAATCGTAAAAACAAAGAAAATATAAATATTAAGTTCCGGAATCATTCGTGATATGCCAAGATCATTTGGGTACTCTTGGTGGTACGCGATTAGCACAAAGTGTCTAAAATTCTCCAGATTTCTTCGCGGTTTCGGGCCTTCATGGCGATACACGACGGTAGTCGGCATAAATAAATCTGCTAAAATCATCACATTTCATGCAGAAGCTTATTTTCTTCTTCTTTATAACTTCAGCTTCTAGACATGATTTGATCACATATTTACCATCAAAAATAGTGTTGAAAAGCTGTAGAATCATCTCTACAACACTCGATCATCGTTTTGCAAGCAAAAATTTTTTCGAACGAGTAATTGATAATTATGGATTAAATCTAGTATTTGAACGTAATGCAATGGTTATGTTTTTATTATTGCCTAGATGATGGCTAGGAATAGTTAGAAATAAAGAAATCTGAACGTTAACGGTGAAATCCTCGTTTTGATCCGTTATGATGTCCGGTTATCATGAAACCATTATATAGATCATAATGGTTTAACTTATTGATATTAACAGTGGTTGTGAATAACTTGGTCATTCCCTGAAATGCTAGATCAAATATATGTGTTTCAGCTAATGATAAGAGTTAAGATAATCATTGGAATAATGATCTGATGTTCATGTAACAGTCAGATTATTATATTAATTATGGTTATCAAACCTATTTCAATATGATATACCATATTTCATGATATCTAAATGACCAATAACAAGGATTGACTATTCCTAAACCAGAAATCAATCGGGAAAATGTTCCGGTGATATAATTTCACATCCACCGGTAGGGCAAGACAAAATATTGGTAAAACACTTCATTAAGTAGGACTAAGATAACTTCATCATCAACTAGTTCAACATAGTCTTAATAGTTCTCTTAAAACCAAAAGTGGGCATAAACAACTGTCACACCCTTGCGCCGCGTGCGGAATCCACGGCGCGGTGACGTATGAACAGTTGAATCATGCACAAGTATTGAATAAGAACAACCACAATGGATTACTAAGTTTCATAATATTTAGACAGTTGTTTAGTTACAGACAACTATCTACCAAAATAATGACAACTACAGACCCAAAATATAGTTTACAAAATAAGACTTCAAACAAGAAAATTAAACAATTAGGATTTAATGTGTTTCTATTCCATCCTAGCATGTTTCTTCTTCTCTTGTTCTATCTTAATCGGTCTCCTTAGTTGTCCTTAAAATGCTTTAAACCTGATTACCTGAAACACGTGAAAAGTAACTGTCAACTACAGAGGTAGTTGGTGAGAACAATAGGTTTAACATTTGTAAACATGAATTTGTAATATAAGGCATAGGTATATTAAAGCAATAATTGAATCACATGGATGAGCTGCAACCCAAACTAACATCAAGTATGTAAAACGTGTGTAAACAGTCCACGACTATAATCAAGTCCCAAACTACGTTTGGAGTTTGATAATATATCAACAGTTTTGATAAAACCATAATGAAACCAAACCTACAGTTAGCTTATAAAACAAATTTAAAAGCTAACTCCATTTTGGTATGAACCCATGTGTCCGCTTTCCCTTGTTGTGATCACCCAGTACTAACACTAATGAATATGAAACTTGATGCGTTTATAAGTTTGTTTACAACAATGGACACCATGCTTTTGATCCTTGCTTTAAACTAGCGTGTTAATGCCTTATTTGATAACATGATTTGAAAACCTTGATTTAATACCATGAGTTGAATCCTTTGTTTTGAATACCATGAAATGAATCCTTTGATTTGAATACCGAGAATGGTGACCTTGTAGATTAACAAGGTTTATAACATATTACTTAGAAAACACGAGTTTATAACAAAAGAGTTTATAATATCCATTATTTAAAAGTGTTATCTTTTATAAAACCATTGAAGTAAATCCTTTATAAAAACAGTTCAAAGAACCTTTATAAAATCTTTTTAGTTGAAAGAGTTTAATATTTGATAAATCCTTTAAAACCGTTGATGAATTCCTTGAAACAGTTGATGAGTCCCTTGGATTTGTAAAATGAACCTGTAATGTTTGCAAGTATACACACATCTTGTAAAATGAAATACGATTGTAAATAGAGGGTTTGATCACGTGTTCCACCCCAAAACAGTTATAAAACAGTAAAAGAGGGGCTAATGTTCTCACCCATCTGCAGTAGACTCTGAACTATAACAATTAGCAAGTAGTAAACAGGACTTCTAACTGGTTCCTATATCATTGTAATCATACATAAGATATAAGATTTATAGTTTTATAGGCTTTGATTCATTGATTGACTTGTGTTCTCTTGAACTTGATTAACACTTGAATAATTGTTCTCATGTTTGAAAGTGTTGTATGAACTTGAAAGTCATGATTGAATTACTTGTTTGATCATGGATCCATGAAAAAGATGTGTAATGTTCCTTTATGCACAAACTTGTTTGTACAACATCACATGTGGTTAAGAGTTTGATAAACCATTGATTAACACTATTTACAGCTACCATGACTAAATGTACAAATGTTACAGTCTCCCCTAGTTAAGGGAATTTCGTCCCGAAATTAACTAGCCGAAGATACTGTAAAAAGATGAGGGTACTTAAGCTTCATCTGGTCTTCACGTTCCCAGGTGAACTCAGCACCGCGTTTGCCCTCCCATCGTACCTTTACGATCGGGATACGGCTGCGTTTAAGTTTCTTGACCCCATGATCCATGATTTCAACCGGACGTTCTATGAATTGCATGTTGTTTTGAATCTGAATGTCTTCCAGTGGAATCTGAACATCATGATCTGCCAAGCATTTCTTAAGATTTGATACATGAAAAGTATCGTGAACATTGCTTAGCTCTACTGGAAGTTTGAGTTTGTAGGCTACGGGACCAATCCGTTCCAGGATCTCAAAAGGTCCAACGTATCTTGGTGCAAGTTTCCCTTTCTTCCCAAATCAGACAACTCCTTTCCAGGGAGAAACTTTGAGCAAGACTTGGTCACCGACTTGAAACTCAAGTGGTTTCCGACGTCGATCAGCATAACTCTTCTGCCGATCTCGTGCGGCCTTAAGCCTTGATTGAATGATTGTGATTTTGTCTGATGTTTCCTGAATGAGTTCGGGTCCTACGACCTGTGAGTCACCAATCTCGGTCCAACAGACCGGTGATCGGCACTTCCTACCATATAAAGCTTCGAATGGTGCACACTGAATGCTTGTATGGTAGCTGTTGTTGTATGAAAACTCTATGAGTGGAAGATGAGTATCCCAACTCCCACCAAAGTCAATCACACAAGAACGTAGCATGTCCTCGAGTGTTTGGATAGTCCTTTCGCTTTGACCGTCGGTTTGGGGATGATACGCCGTGCTAAGATTAACACGAGTTCCCAAAGCCTTTTGCAATGTTTGCCAGAAGCGAGAAGTGAAACGACTATCACGATCAGAAATGATTGATGCTGGAGTACCATGACGTGAAATGATTTCGTTGATGTACAATGTAGCTAATTTCTCCATTTTGTAATCCTCTCGGATCGGGAGAAAATGAGCAGATTTGGTGAGTCGATCAACGATCACCCAAATCGAATCGATTCCTCGCGGAGTTCTCGGCAACTTGGTTATGAAATCCATGGAAATTTGTTCCCATTTACATTGAGGAATTTCAGGTTACTGCAGAAGTCCCGAAGGCTTTTGATGTTCTGCTTTGACCTTTGAACATGTAAGACATTTTCCCACATACAGTGCTATGTCTTTCTTCATTCCTGGCCACCAGTAAGATGTCCGCAAGTCTTGATACATCTCATCTGCTCCAGGATGAACTGAGTATCGCGACTTATGAGCCTCATCACAGATGAGTGTGCGCAATTCTTCTGACTTTGGAATCCAGATGCGGCCGTTGAGATATAACACCCCCGTCAGATCGAGGTTCCATTTTCTTCTCAATTCCGCAATCTAAGTCAGCCTTAAATTGATTGTCTGTTACTACTTGTTGTTGTGCAATACGAATTAGATCCTTCAAGTTTGGCTGTGTGTTGATCTCCATGGCTCTTACACGAATTGGCTTGATTGGTTCCTTGCGACTAAGAGCATCCGCTACCACATTGGCTTTACCCGGGTGGTAACGAATCTCACAGTCGTAATCAGTTAGAAGCTCAACCCAACGACGTTGTCTCATGTTGAGTTCTTTCTGATTAAGGATGTGTTGTAGGCTTTTGTGGTCTGTATAGATGACACATTTAGTACCATACAGGTAGTGTCTCCAAATCTTCAATGCAAAGACCACAACCCCTAACTCAAGATCATGAGTAGTATAATTCTTCTCATGAACCTTAAGTTGTCTTGAAGCATATGCAATGACCTTATCCCGTTGCATAAGTACACAACCGAGACCAAGGTTTGAAGCATCACAGTAGACAATGAAATCATCACTGCCTTCTGGAAGACTATGGATAGGGGAATTGCATAACTTCTGTTTAAGAAGTTGAAATGCATCTTCTTGTTTCTGTCCCCGTATAAAGGCTTGACTTTTCTGACTCAGTGTGGTAAGTGGCAAGGCAATCTTGGATAAATTCGCAATGAATCTCCTGTAATAGCCTGCCAGACCCAGAAATGATCGAATCTCTGTTGGAGTAGATGGGGTAGTCCAGTTCTTAATTGCCTCAATCTTTGCTGGATCTACATGTATCCCATCTTTGTTTATGACATGTCCTAAGAAGTGAACCTCCTTTAGCCAAAATTCACACTTTGAGAATTTAGCATAAAGTTGTTCTTCTCTTAGTAATTCTAGGACTTTCCTCAAATGATCTTCATGCTCTTGTTCCATCTTTGAATAGATCAATATATCGTCAATAAAGACAATAACAAACTGATCTAAATACGGCCTGCAGACTCAATTCATCAAGTCCATGAACACCGCAGGTGCATTGGTCAGCCCAAATGGCATAACCACAAACTCGTAGTGTCCATATCGAGTCCTAAATGCAGTCTTGGGTATATCCTCATCATTTACTCTCAACTGGTGATACCTAGATCGTAAATCAATCTTAGAGAAGCAAGTTGCTCCCTGTAATTGATCAAACAAATCATCGATCCTAGGCAGAGGATATCTATTCTTGCTTGTCAACTTGTTTAGTTCATGGTAATCAATGCACATACGGAATGAACCGTCTTTCTTCTTGACAAAGAGAACCGGAGCTCCCCATGGAGAGAAACTCGGTCTAATGAAACCTTTGTCTAAAAGTTCTTGGAGCTGACTAGACAGTTCTTGCATCTCAGACGGTGCTAATCGATACGGTGACTTCGCCACCGGATTTGCTCCAGGGACGAGATCGATTCTAAACTCCACTTGTCGGACTGGTGGTAGTCCAGGCAAGTCTTCTGGAAATACTCCCGGATAATCTCTGATGACTGGAACGTCTCCAACCGCCTTCTTTTCAGGTTTCTTCTCTACCACATGAGCCAGGAACGCATAGTATTTCTTCTTCAAGTACTTCCTAGCTTTGATGCACGATACAATCTTCAATCCGCTGCAGGGTTTCTCGCCATAGATTCTCATCGTTTCGTCGGACGGTAAAGGAATCCGTATAAGTTTCTCCGAACATACAATTTCGGCATTGTTTTTGGATAACCAATGCATTCCTATCACAACTTCGAAGCTTCCAAGTGTCATAGGAATAAGATCGATGAGGAAAAGATGGTCGTTTAATCTTAATTCACAACCATGCATTATAGAATCTACTAGTATGGTGTTACCATCAGCTACTTCTATGGTATAGGGAGCAGTAAGTATAGATGGTTCTATGTTAAGCAAAGAAGCAGTATGGGCAGAGATAAAACTTTTATCAGCACCAGTATCAAATATGATACAAACGTAATGACCATTAAGGAGAAATGTACCCGTGACAACCGCTGGCTCCTCGCGTGCTTCGGCAGCTCCGATAACAAAAGCACGAGCAGTAGTAGTGTTGTTGTTGAGTTTAGGGCACTGGTTTCTGAAGTTTCCTTCTGCCCCACAATTGTAACAGGTCCTCCCACCTGTAGCAGCAGTGGTAGTGGTAGCAGTTGTGGAAGCAGCAAGATAAGCAGATCGGCATGTAGCTGCCAAGTGTCCCATCCGCCCACACTTGAGACACTTTTTGCATGGGTAGTTGGTAGATGATGATATTGGCATTTGTTGCAGAGTGGAAACGGGCCAGTATATGGCTTTCTGACTGAAGCAGATTGAGGCATAGCAGTAATGAGTGTGGCATGAGTAGGTGTAGCTGCAGTCAGGGCTGTAAAGTTCTTGATTGTCTTCTGCTTCTTCTTCTTATGCTGTTGTTGTTCAGGCTTCTTGCCTTCATCAATCTGTGCTCTCTTGTACCCCTTTCGGGTGAGCACCCAGACTTAACGTATTCTTCGGTAAGGCTAGCTCCAAGATGAATCGCTGTCTCCAAAGTAGTGGGGTTATTCCCCATCACAGTTCCTCTGACAACCAGAGGTAAGCCTTCGATGTACTTCTCTATCCTGCGGGATAGAGGAGTAACCAGGTGTGGCACCAGAATGCACAACTCATGGAAACGAGTTGTATACTTTGCGTTCTCACCACTATCTTGCACCAGCTTCCACATTTCCACCTCAAGTTTCTTCAGCTCATGTCGTGGACAAAACTTATCCACAAGTAACTTCTTGAAATCCTCCCAAGATAAAGCTAATGCAACTTCCCGTCCTCTGGTGTTCTTCTCAGAGTTCCACCAGGTGAGTGCGCCTTTGTGAAAAGCGCTCGAGGCCATTTTGACCTTCAGATTTTCAGGACATCCTGTGAAATCAAGAATATCCTCGATGCTCTCCAGCCACTGCAGTAGGCCAGTAGCTCCTTCAGTACCAGCGTACTTAGGAGGTTTAGCATCATTGAACTGCTTGAAAGTGAAATTAGCAGTTCCAGTGTTGGTAGCATTTGAGTTATGTGCTGAATCACTAGTACTTCCCCGAAGATTCTGGGTAATATCAGTGACCATGCCCGGAATGACATCTCTCATGTGTATGGCGATGGCTCGAGCAATCTTGTTGATCTCATCGTCGTTGCCACTTGTCGAACCCCCTCCGTTAGGATCACGTCGGGGAGGCATTCTACGAATAGAAGCCACAAGTGGGTCAGTAATGAGAAAGGATACAATTGAATTTGCATGGTAAAATTAGTAATATATCCATACTACTAGTATTATCATTCAATTGTAATATGAGCATGTACACGTATAAGCGATCAGCTCATTAGCATACTTCTCACGTGAATGTGTATAACTTTCCATGATCTCACTCCACCAAACCTACACACTGACACTTTCCCGATATACCGAAGATAGCTTATATATAGGGCATACGAAAGGGTCAAGCAAACTGCCAGCCCAGACGCCATCCCACCACCGCTTCGATATACCACGATCATGTCCTTGCTAGCATTTGGCAACATGTTTGTACAAATTTCCAAATGTGTTCCATTGATTAAGAATCCCATGAATCTTCGATCAATTTGAACTATGATTTGAATCCATGATTGAATTATGATTATGTTATGTGTGCACCTACTAACAGTTGTTAACATGTAGAACTAAGTCATATGTGTGCTCTACATTTTTCTTGTTAAACTATGTTAGTAAGTACTAATGATGTAATCAC
This sequence comes from Mikania micrantha, assembly GCA_009363875.1. Lineage (NCBI taxonomy): Eukaryota > Viridiplantae > Streptophyta > Magnoliopsida > Asterales > Asteraceae > Mikania > Mikania micrantha. Next base: position 55,536,778 of record CM018691.1, on the reverse strand, counting down.
TTAAGAATTTCACTTAAGGTTTACATTGAAAGAATGTTCACAACTTGATTGATTCGCATACAATGTTTGACTCATCCAAGTTTGAATAGCACAATGATTTGATTTACCAATGTTTGTATCCCAAATGATGGTATCTCATGTGTTTGACTAATGTTCAATGATTCCAGTTGCTCCCGAATCTTTACTTCAAATACGAACGCCGGATTCCCCCTGACGTATTGAAATAAGCTTATATATATAGGGCTAGCTCTCACCGCCCACCACTTACCTCAACACGTCAGCGTTAATCCGCCGTTTGTAATTGAAACTAAGATTCCAACTCTTGATTGACTATACCGTGGTCCTTAATTTACTTAAAATTAAAACCTTAGGTTTTAGTATGTGTGTCCTAGGTTACTTAACCTAGGTTCTCAATACTTACAGTACTAAGTATAATGATCTCCTATGAGAACTTCAACTAAAGAATACTGTTACACAGATTCTAAGTTATAAAGTTCCTATGATAATGAAGACCTGATAATGATAACATGACAAGGATTTCAGATTCAAGATTCTAAAATTTTAGATCTTAACCTCTGAATTCCTATGATGAACATGACAAGGATTTTAGATCAAAGATACTAAGAATATAGATCTTTGCCTCTAAATTCCCATAATGAACTCTGATTGAGAATTCCGGATCAAGGATACTAAGAATACAGATCCTTGCCTCTGAAATCCTTTAATGAATATATGTGAGAAATTTAATTCGGTTTCTAAACTTATAGAATTCCGATTCAAATTCTTTGAATCGATATCTAATCTTAGAAGAGTATCCTTAAGATCTTTCAAGCTTAATGTAGACTAAATGCTTACTTAAGTTACTTAGATCCTAAGTATCCTCAAGCCTATAGCACTTAGTCCTATTGGGTAGCTTAGGTTATAGTCTAGGTCATTAAACATTGGGTTTTTCCTAGTTCTCTACAACCTTGGCTCTGATACCAACCTATCACACACCTGCGCCGCGTGCGGAATCCACGGCGCGGTGACGTATGAACAGTTGAATCATGCACAAGTATTGAATAAGAACAACCACAATGGATTACTAAATTTCATAATATTTAGACAGTCGTTTAGTTACAGACAACTATCTACCAAAATAATGACAACTACAGACCCAAAATATAGTTTACAAAATAAGACTTCAAACAAGACAATTAAACAATTAGGATTTAATGTGTTTCTATTCCATCCTAGCATGTTTCTTCATCTTGTTCTATCTTAATCGGTCTCCTTAGTTGTCCTTAAAATGCTTTAAACCTGATTACCTGAAACACGTGAAAAGTAACTGTCAACTACAGAGGTAGTTGGTGAGAACAATAGGTTTAACATTTGTAAACATGAATTTGTAATATAAGGCATATGTATATTAAAGCAATAATTGAATCACATGGATGAGCTGCAACCCAAACTAACATCAAGTATGTAAAACGTGTGTAAACAGTCCACGACTATTTACTAATGAAGCCAACATATAATCAAGTCCCAAACTACGTTTGGAGTTAGATAATATATCAACAGTTTTGATAAAACCATAATGAAACCAAACCTGCAGTTAGCTTATAAAACAAATTTAAAAGCTAACTCCATTTTGGTATGAACCCGTGTGTCCGCTTTCCCTTGTTGTGATCACCCAGTACTAACGCTAATGAATATGAAACTTGATGCGTTTATAAGTTTGTTTACAACAATGGACACCATGCTTTTGATCCTTGCTTTAAACTAGCGTGTTAATGCCTTATTTGATAACATGATTTGAAAACCTTGATTTAATACCATGAGTTGAATCCTTTGTTTTGAATACCATGAAATGAATCCTTTGATTTGAATACCGAGAATGGTGACCTTGTAGATTAACAAGGTTTATAACATATTACTTAGAAAACACGAGTTTATAACAAAAGAGTTTATAATATCCATTATTTAAAAGTGTTATCTTTTATAAAACCATTGAAGTAAATCCTTTATAAAAACAGTTCAAAGAACCTTTATAAAATCTTTTTAGTCGAAAGAGTTTAATATTTGATAAATCCTTTAAAACCGTTGATGAATTCCTTGAAACAGTTGATGAGTCCCTTGGATTTGTAAAATGAACCTGTAATGTTTGTAAGTATACACACATCTTGTAAAATGAAATACGATTGTAAATAGAGGGTTTGATCACGTGTTCCACCCCAAAACAGTTATAAAACAGTAAAAGAGGGGCTAATGTTCTCACCTGTCTGCAGTAGACTCTGAACTATAACAATTAGCAAGTAGTAAACAGGACTTCTAACTGGTTCCTATATCATTGTAATCATACATAAGATATAAGATTTATAGTTTTATAGGCTTTGATTCATTGATTGACTTGTGTTCTCTTGAACTTGATTAACACTTGAATAATTGTTCTCATGTTTGAAAGTGTTGTATGAACTTGAAAGTCATGATTGAATTACTTGTTTGATCATGGATCCATGAAAAAGATGTGTAATGTTCCTTTATGCACAAACTTGTTTGTACAACATCACATGTGGTTAAGAGTTTGATAAACCATTGATTAACACTATTTACAGCTACCATGACTAAATGTACAAATGTTACAACAACCCAATATCATAATGTTTGTAATCATAATAAAACAGATGAAGTTTAAATCTAGTTCCTACGCAGCGGAAATAATGTTCTAAGTCTCTAAGATAGACTCCAATGTGTTAGGAACCAAAAGCTTCTCATCTACCTCCCCTTTTTAGTTTAACATCCTGAAATACATGCTTAATAGAGTTTGGGTCAGCATAAAGCTGGTGAGCTCGAGCAGTTAAAAATATTTAATAAGTAAACAGTTCGTATTCTTTGTAATAAGCAAAGATAACAATATTTTGTTTGTTTGTTCGTGTACAATGTTCAAGTCGCACAGCCAATCATGCATCACCCATATGATCTCGCAACAAGACCATATGTCGGCGTTCCGTCCCTGCATAGTTCATTTCCCATTCATGAACTAATAAAAATAGTTAGTAATTATGCCACAACGATTTGCCAATCTTAGTTTGGAGACCGCTGTGTGAGAGGGTTTCTCAGATAACGCTACCCATAATATTAATTGCCCAAACTAGGGTTAATGGTGTGCTCTAAGGAAGGGACAATAATATGGGAAGTAACAAGCCACAAACATTAGTACACATAAAAAGTTTTAGTAGCATGTATTCCATCCCAAAACATAGTAAAGAAGGGAAAGGTTTGCACGAAAGCTCACAGTGGTTATTGTTTGCAAACAATGTTGTGAGTTGAGTGTTCCACGTGGTTGCCTTTACCAGATAAGTGTATACCTATGTTTGAATATGTTACTAAGATTAGACTTAATTGCTAGCATTATTGTGCTCTATGCATAGTGTCATACTTTACTCGGGCCCCATTTTATATATTTTGTAGGTTATAAGATTTATGTGACATCTTGTTTGTACGTAATTAGAAATTTAACATGGGTTATTGTACACAAATAATAATAATAGAATAAACTATATAAGTTGAATAAACTAGATAAGTTAACAATTGGGCTTTAAGTTATTTTTACATGTAAAGTTACTATTGGGCATTTTGGGCCAGTCAAGACGTTCAAAGCCCAGCAATACGTTTATAAATCTTAATTTGTTCAAATAAGTATATACTTGTTCAATTATTCAAAATATACTATTTAGTATAAAATCCTTTAATTAGAAATACCTCGTTTACTCAGTGGGCTAATTGGGTCGATAACTACCATAGCGCGTTTTTTTTATCTATTTTAAATAAATAGTTTAAGTCCATAAATTTTAGAAAATTATATTTTCATTATATATAGAATATATTAAGTATAATATTCTGGTCAAAATAATAATTGGCTTATATTTATATAAAAACCCGTTTTTAGCATTTCGCGTGTCGGTTATGTACGTAGTTTTGTGCTTAAAAAGTCTTTTGTATTCCCTAGCATTACAAATTTTTTACAACATTATTTTATATATTTCAACTTATATATATTCAGTAATATTTCAAAAATAAGTTGTAGTCCAAAACTATGCAATCTAACCATTTAAAGTCGCCGGTTTTGTAGCTAGTTTTGCGTAAAATACGTTGTTAGTTATTTTAAACATCATAACTCATAAAAATATGAAATTATACATTATTTATCATAAATATACTTACAAAATTTCCAGAATTTAAATATGCATGAAAATAAACGATTTTAGTCATGTTTAACATGTCGGTTCGGTAATATAATGGTTTTAAGTTCAAGCTATGATATGGATGTCATAGAAAACATTTCTAAGTTAATTTTAACATCATTTGAGATTTTTTTTAACTTCTAGAATGTTTTAAGTCATGCATGTATGGTTTGTGTCGGCTTTGAGATTTTAAATCGTTATGTCCGTTTTTAACGTACAAGACGTTGCATGCATTATGTTACATTTTATGTTACGATATTTTGAATCATTTTAATTTATATCACATGTTTTTTATATGTTATAATTTTTCATGTGCTAACACAAGTGTTAAATGCAAACTATGCAAGTAAAGCATAACTAAACTAGTTAAATGAATACCCTTAGCGATGTTGTTTTGCCTTGACCGGTGCACAACCAATCCTATTTGTGAAGCTGCTATATCCAGAGGGCTTTTAGGGTTGTAAATGTTGTTATAAAAAGTGTATTGACTTTAGATAGAGTGAAGGTGCAAGGGTGAAGGAATTAGTGCTTAAAAACCAAGTTTAGGCACATGCAACATCCATGCATATGTATTTTTCGACCAAGGTTTTATACCAACGAATTTTGTTAGGTAAAAAATATATTTTTACTACCAAAACAAATTCTTGGTCGTGGTAAACAAGAAGTAGTGATAAAAATACATAGTTGTTGTTTAAAGAACTTGAAAATTCATCTTTTTGTACATGCAACCTTGTTGCATGTAGGAGTTTCGACTATGGCTTCAAACCAAGAAATTTTGGAACTTAAATGATGTTTATTTTCTGTTTAAAAACAGTTCTTGGTCAAGGATTTGAAAGAGTATATGATAGAGTGCAAAGACATTAATAAAAGTGAGTTTTTGATTTTAAAATGTATGATTTGTACCTAGTTCTTGAAGGATAATGAAGAGAGATGGATTATGAGATGGTAGGACCTTCAAATGATAACAAACAATCTACTATGAGGAGTTCTTGTAAGGGTTTGAGTTCAAAAGTTCAAGAATTAAGGGAGAAGGAAGATGCAAGTCTTTGCATGTAATGTTGTTGCACTTGTTCCACGTTTTTAAGGACTTTAAGCTTCATTATGGGTCTCAAACGCTCCTGGGATTTTTACCAAAAAAAAAATTGAAGTCCAAGGAGATCAAAAAAAAAAGAATGAAGTGATTTGGAGTTCATGTGGTATCTTAAACGTGACGAAGAAGTGAAGATAACACAGTAGGTCGGTGTCTGCGCAACTGAGTTTTGGAGGTTCTTTGGAGGTCGAAATCTTGATGAAAATGAGTGAGACCAGTTGGGATATTTCTGGATGAAGCTTAAGTTGATTATGGAAAAATAAAGGAGTGATTTCATGAAGTATGGAGTAAGTTATAGCTGTTAGAAGTTGACAGCTGAATGTTGGCAAAAGCAGAAAAGTGAAAGGGTATTGGGAAGAGAAAGAGAAAGAGGGAGTGTGTGGATTGGGCATGGGGTGGTGTGTTTGAATTTGGATCTTTGTTAGTTAGTGTGCATGGCATCTTTTGCATGCATGTGTGTGTTATATGTATGTATACATGTATGTGTATACGTATGAATGCACGTATGTATGTATGGATTTCATACCCATGCATGCATGTGTGTATCATGTATATATATTTATGTGTTTTCTAATTGTTTGATTTGTTTTATATACATATGAACATGTATTTTTTTTAGATGTGTATGAATAAGTGTATGTATGCGTGTGTTTTATGTGTATATATATACATATATATAAACGTTGTTTGTCTATACATATATATAGACGCCCATATACATATACATATATATAAATGTTGCATGGATGTATATATATATGTATATATGTATTTATTTATTTATTTATATATTTGTATTTTGCTTATAAATAATTATGTGTGTTAAATAAATTAATTGTTTTACATAAATTATTCCATGTATATACTTTTATGCATATGTGTGTAGTAATTGATACACACACACACACAAGTTCTTGTATAACATAATTATGTTGGTATTGTATTTACTAATTGTCGTAATTAAATTGTTAAGATGTTTGGGCCGAGTAAAGTGATTTTCAGTTAACCGTCTAATATCGATTCGAATCCATTTCGTTTTTGTTTCTAAGTTCGTTATTTGAAATAATATATTCCTTTAATTGATCCATAGAATATCGAATACATTTCTAACTTAGCAAGTAACTTATAGAATATTCTAGACGATTTAATAAGTAATAAAAGTTCAAATTGGACCTGAATTTTCAAGGTTTTTACATATAATCAATAACAATACCTATTTGGTTAATCTGAGAATGTTCTGATTAATCTAATAAGTCATAAACTCCTTAATATGAACCTAAATCAGTATAGGTTCCTAGTTTATCACACTTTATGTGATATTCAGTTAAGGAAACTGATTAAGGATTTAAGATCAGTTTGATGACTTGAGTTGCAATGTCTTTGACATTGAACGTTAAAGAAGATCTAATAAGAAAATTAAAACACAAATAACTTATAAACCTTTAACTTAATGCAGAACTGAATTACAAGAACAATAACATGTGACAGTTGCGTACGAAGAATTCGACATTAATGACGTGAGCACATTTGGTCGTGTTTGAAATCCACGAGGATTTAGTAACTTTTGTTATTGGGGATTGATAGTATGTGAAAAATGATGAACGTGGGCGAAAACCGTGCGCAAAACGGAGTTCGTATGCTCCCGGAATCGCGAAACGAAGTTTAAATCAAATATTGGAAGAAAAACACGCTAGGCGGTACGCCTAACCCCCAACCCTCCAGATTCAGGCTATGCGCCCAGGGACTATGTCGGTTAAAACTTTGTTTAAGTCGATCAGAATGCATTGAAACCTTCAAAAAAACGATATTTCTTCACCTTGGACGACTTCCAGACGTTATTTCTTCCCCCTAACACCTCAAATCTTCATTTCAAAGTCTTCCAAATATCCCGATCGTGCCACGGATCGTATTTTCAAGTCCTGATCGTTGTTATACGCGCAGAAATTCGTCAGAACAGGTAACGGTTCATTTTAACCTTCTAGTTTGATTTTGATTGATTAGATCTTGATTTTGAACGTAATGAGATAGTTAGGATTGTTGATTATTGCCTAGATGATGACTAGGATTGATTATAAACGAAGAACACGAAGTTCTAACGGTTAAATCCTTGTTTTGATCCGTTGTAATGCCCGATTTTCATGAAATCATACCCATGATTATAATGGTTTAAACCATTTGATTATGACAATGTAGGTGATTAGTTTGATTAATCTTTGAAATGCAAAGGTTAAATCCAAGTGTTTCAAACTAATCATAATCATTAACATACTCATTGGAATGATTATCTGATGTTTGTGATAACAGTCAGATTAGTATGTTAAATCTGGTTATTTCACCTATTCTAATGCTACATTGTGATATTTCATGATATTTGGGTAATCAATAATAAGGATTAATCATTTCTAAGTCATTAAATCATCTAGAAACTGTTTTAGCATTTTAATCAACAACATTAACTATTTGGTTAATCTGAGATTATTCTGATTAATCAAGAGTGTCATCAACTTTGTATTAGGAATCTGAATCAGTATAGGTTCCTACATTATCATACATTGTATGATATAACCTTAAATTAATTAATTATATAATTAATATCGAGTTGATGATTTACTAAGCAATGTCTTTGACATTGAACGTTCAGAAGGATCTAATCAGTAAACTAGAACATAAATAACTTATTAAAGATAACTAAATGCAGAATCATCTCTGTACTATCAGTTTGGTGATACACTGCTACCCTATTATCATCAGGTGAGTTTCGTACAACCCCTTTTATTTTTAATCTTTTATAAACATCGGGGAACATTGTTGAACTTTTAATGAACATATGATATGTATCACTGATATCTGTGTGATTTCATGTGATTGCTGTGACTTTTGTGGGATTTCATGGGATTTTGGCCTGTAGACTGAACTCTATCATGATACTGAAAGTCCTCATTTTTGAACTGTATCTAGTGAACCCATGTGTGGCCGAGCAGAAAACATTGATAGTACTATTGGTTGACACCCCATTCGTTGGGAGGATTGCATCTCCCCTTGTGTGAATGTTTGTTATCTGTTTCCTGAACTTCTTAATGGTGTGATAGACATTAAGATAATGAGGCACTAAGATATGTACCGACGGGTAATATCTTGAGACAGACTAGACATCCGAAAGGAACTAGATACAGGTCCCATGGTTATCCGGAACTGAACTTTTGAGAACGTGCTTATCATATCATATTGTTTTAAATTGAACTGTCGATCTCACCAGCTTTGTGCTGACGTTTCAAACTTAAATCTTTTTGCAGGAAGACAGTGACACTCGGTGAGGATGCACTTTTGAGATATTTGCACTTTAATAATTAGTATTGTAATTAAATAAGTCAGTTGTGTAATGAACTTAGTTGTAAATTATGATGCTGATTGTAATGATGAAACCCTGTATTATATTTACTTTAAGTTAATCTGTGTGCTTATGATATTGGTTCAAGTAAGTCACACCTCACCTCGGAGACATCACCACTATGCTTCCGCAACCGGTTCAGTGACGTCAGACCAGACACAAGGTGACGAGGGGTGGGGGTGTGACAGGGTGGTATCAGAGCCACATGTTATAGAGAATTAGGTTGATTTAGAGACATAGACTATAACCATAGGCTCGTATAGTTACACAGAGAACACCGAACATAACAATTGAACAAAACTTGTTTTTGAATTAAGCCAGAATAATCAAGTAGTACAAATTACAGTTTTGACTGGCCAGCACAACTGGAATTTGCAACACTTGTGCGTTCTAGTTTACTTTAATTCAAGCAGAACCTCAATAGTAATGACGAATAGTTGCGTTAAGATAGGAGGACGTCTCATATCATGTGTATGTTGAATGTTATTATTCAATATATTTTTTTTCATGGTACTGATTCGAGTATTCTGTTTATACAGCGATGGCAGACCAAGGAGAGAGATACATTTATCAGCGGTTTCCTTACGTGATACTAGACGATACCCCGACCTCAAGTTCGGGTTCTGACTCCGATCCATCGGAGGCGTCTGCAGCTGCTTCTCAGGCTGATGCACCAGCACCAGCACCAGCACCAGAACCAGCACATATGCCATCTCCACCGAGAGCTCCAGCATGGGATGGACTCAGACGTATGCGAGGTCAAGCTCGCAAGACGACAGGTCTTCCTATTAGACGTCAGATGGCGCCTAGGGATGAGCCTGACACTGTACATGAGGTAGGAGAGTCCTCACAGCAGGCGGAGTTTAGGGCACAGCTTCGCCAGGTGACCTTAGATCTTCAGGGGACTCGACTAGAGTTACAGGAGTCTCGTGCTATTGGGGAAGATACACGTACCACTGTGTTCGAGATACTCACATCTCATCTGTTGTTGATGGAACAGATGAATGCATTGGATGCTGGCTCGCAAGCTTGGCGGGCTATGATCGAGGAGAGGATGAGGAGAACCATGATTCAGGGGATGATAGCTGCATTCTGGCAGCGAGTGATAGTGATGAGAGGAGTGATGATAGGAGTGCTTGAGGGCATGAGCTTAGAGGTTAGGTTATTATGTGTGGCTATAGGGTTGGTCATTATAGCCATGGTGTTGGACGGATTATGGTACTTTCTGCGGTGAGGGTTGATTGGAGGCGGAACAGTTGTGACTTTATTGTACATATGATGTGATATAGTGTGATCAGTAGTTGTGAGAGCGGGATATTTTGGTATGGACAGATCCCGAGTTTGTGAGATGTAGTGTATGATGTTGTTGGTTTAGAGTATCATGACTTTTGGTTGTATCGAAACTTGGTATGTATAAAACTATGGTACTGTAATATATGGGTGTTTTTGTATATCTGTTTGTACAATGAACTTTGTGTGTGAACTATAATTAATTTTTCTGTGTGAAAACATAACCGTATGCGAACGAATTAATATGAGAACATGTCAAACTAATATATATATTTCGCTGAAATACAGTACGGGAACAATACTGTATGCGAATATATTGAACTAAGATATATATTTCGCTGAAATACAGTACGGGAACAATACTGTATGCGAATATATTGAACTAAAATATATATTTTGCTGGAATACAGTACGGAGCAATACTGTATGCAAATATATCTGTAACTTAAGTACAGTACGAGAGCCATACTGTACGAGAACATGTCTAAATTGTGAACGTGCCTGAATTGTGAATGTGTCTGTAACTTAAGTACAGTACGAGAGCCATACTGTACGAGAACATATCTATGGTCTGTATGAGAACTTAATGTATGAATTGAGAACATATTAGAGAACTTGTGTGAGAACATGTCCTAGTTCTGTATGAACATATTTCTAAAAACATGTGTTGAAATGCAATGAGCTGGGTAAGACTCTAACATGTTTTTGAAATAACAGGGCTAAGTATAACTACGAACAATTGTGTGATCTGTGTGTAATGTGAACATGTCTGGACTGAATTCATGTAGTTATACTGTATTCTTTAGCTTCACATTTCAATATAAATTTTCAGTGTAACTGAATATGATTGAATTTATGTGATAGAACGGGTTATATCTTTAATATTCTTAAACTGACCTGAATTTGTCTGCTTGTGAGCAGATTAATGGCTCCTAAAAGAGGTCGACCAGCTAAGAAAGCTGCTAAGAACATTACAAACCCTGAACCGAATCAAATTCCACCTTTGAATGTTGAATCAAATCCGGATCCGCATGTTAATCCGGAAGCGAACGTGATCCCACCTGGGAACTTGGAAACGAATACTACTCCACCAGTGAACCCTGGAGCAGGCATTGTTCCACCTTGTCACACCCCGAGCCGGCGGGGTTGGATCGGAGTCCCCGCCGGGCGGAAGGTTCCCGGGGCGTGATATCGCGGATGATAATCATGATGATCAGATTGTTTACATAGCATCAACGTTTAAGAATATCTAAAGCACAACCAAATGATATATAGGATTACAAAGTTAAATTACAATAGCAATGTTCTGCAATTTAACTCAGTAAACCTAATCAAAAGAATAATGTTTATATCTTGTATATATACAAGATATCAAAAGTAATGTGTATCATCAACAAAATATGTGCTTCTTCCAAAAGTCTACTAGGTCCTCTATCTGGGCAGCCTAGTATGCATATCCAAGAGCTTATGCTTAAACCTGTTCTTCACCTGAGAAAGCATGTAAAAAGATCAAGTCAACACAACGGTTGGTGAGTTCATATAGTTTATAAGTTTAAAAATAGTTTCACAAACCTCTTTCGGTAAAACCTTAACCTCATTAACTCCACATGTAATATCCAAATCGGTATGCTTATATATAGGGCATACCCCTGAGTCGAGCCTACAACCCGCCCAGACGCCATCCCACCACATACTAATCCGGATATGACACTGTTGTTAATAATAATTAAGCATTTTACCTACCAAACAACTCAATCCTCATCAAGCCTTTGTTATCTGTTTCAACGTTTTCATGTCTAATGTATTCGTAAGTGTTAGTTTCTCATCATGTTTATCAAGCATCATAGATTCACACACACATAGTTTAGCAATTACATATCTCCTATAAGCAGACAAAAGCTCTGGAATACCAGTAGTTTAGCAATTACATGTCTCTTATATAGATAACAGCTTAGCATTCAACAAGATCATGTTTAGCCTTTACATACCTCTTATAAGCGGACAAAAGCTCTGGAATACCAGACGTTCAGCAATTACATGTCACTTATAACCAGGTAATAGCTCCGTAACGTTACGTTTATGTTTAGCCTTTACATACCTCATATAAGCCGACACAAGCTCTGGAATACCAGAAGTTTAACAATTACGTGTCCCTTATAACCAGGTAATAGCTTAGAATCGATACTTTCATGTTTAGCCTTTACATACCTCATATAAGTTGACAATAGCTCTGGAATACCAGTCGTTTAGCAATTACATGTCACTTATAACCAGGTAATAGCTGAGTATCATTATGTTTATGTTATTACATGTATCTCACCCCATAGGTACAAGCTCTGGAATACCAGACGTTCAGCAATTACGTAGCCTATGGTTAGATACATGTATGATGGCCTAGTAGCATGTAATCGTTTCTAAACATCATATCTCATGTAATTGAATCAAGTATCATGTATTTGTATCAAGTCTCATGTAATTGAATCATGTCTCATGTAGTTGTATAACATCACATGTAATAGAATCAAGTATCATGTATTTGTATCCTGTCTCATGTAATTGTATAACATCTCATGTAATTGAATCAAGTCTCATGTAATTGTATCATGTCTCATGTATTTGAATCAAGTCTCATGTAATTGTATCAAGAATCATGTAATCGTATCAAGTATTCAACAATTGATTTTTAAGCATCAAGCTTAAAATAAAGATTTCCATCATAAGCATTCATGTTTATGTTTAAAGCATTAAATAACATTTTGATAAAAATGTTTAACATGCTTCTCAGTCCCGAATTTAAAACAAATAAGTTTGAAAGGGGACAAATGAACTCACCTTAGGTCCGAAATGCTTGACTAAGTAGAATAAGTATACGCTCGCTCTTTGTTTGTACTTGATTTGATGTTCACGTTCCTGTATTGATTTCGTAATATTGTAGTTTGTAAGTATATGTTTGTAAGATTTTGTTGCTCATATAAGTGTTAGTGTTAGCTCTAATAGGTGCTAGCACTTAGTGTTGTTGATCATCATTTGACTCCACTGTTAGTTAAGGATTTCATTCCCATTTTATCACTTTAGTTTCTATTGTTTGAAGCTTTCATGTTAAGCTTTTAGCCCTAACAACTATTGAAATTTTAATAAGTTGTTATTGAGCCATTTGTTTTTATGTAACGCTTAGTGCTTAATCCTTAATGAATCCCTTTTCACAATTGAGTCAAATGATGATCTTGTACATTGTGATTTGGATTCCAAATTAACCCCTTTGGGCCTAAGAACCAGTTGGGCCTCGTGCACCAATGTGGGCCGGATTAAATGGGTTTGGACCTAGTGTACAAAGGGTGAACCGGTGGTGTGATCATGGGCCGAAACAACTTAATTGGGCTGGGCCGAAGGCAAAAGGGCTGTTGGGCTGAACAAAAGTGGCATGGGCAAAACATGACCGGTTTACATTTGGGCCGTTGGGATCACTTGGGCTTAAACTGTTAATTTGATTTCAAAATGATATTGGGCCGAGGTAATGGAAGTATATTACGTATCTATGTGTCTTCGCATCAACCAGCGAACCTTCCTATAATTTGTCATTGGGTTCGGCTGCAAGGATAGAATCCGACTAAGACCCAGCCTCACCGAAGTTGAGGTTAGTCCCTGGTTCGGTGGCTGTGGCTTCACCACATGGGTTCGTGAGACCATGCAAGAGGGTTCGGCATCATTGGTGTTAAATCAAAAGTTCGGCTAGCTTAAACACGTGTAGGGTTCGGTGTTGTCCAAATGGTTCGGCTGTTGCTATGGTTCGTGGCTGATGCAGGAGGGTTCGACTGTGAGACTTGACCCAGCTAGGGTTCGTGACATCTTGCAGGGTTCGCGAAGTAGAGGAGCAGGGTTCGGCATAGAGGGTTCGGCCATGTTAAGTTCGCTTCCCATGTTGGTTCGCTGCATGAAGGCTCGGCGGTTCTGGAAGATAGTTCGTGGTCCAGCTGGGTTCGGGAAAACCCTAAGGGTTCGGCTCCTAGTGTCATGGCTCGCCTGAGGTTGTGCAAAAGGGTTCGTAGGCCAGTCAAGGTTCGTAGCTGGTAGGCTCGTCTATGGCCTGAGCATTTTCGGCATCAAGGCACCCCGACGAACCCGTTCCTCATCATCGACTCAAACCACTATCTGGATGTTGCTAGGGTGTCGAAATGTTGGTCTCAACTAGAAAGAAAGGTGTAGTGAGTGCATGGATTCGGGTTTCTACCGATGGATGTGTGTGGTTCGAACAACCACCGAAAACCCTAATTTTTGTAGAGTTCTCTTGATCATACCTCGACCACGACTGGATATCTTCGTAGATCTGTTGTACTTCTGCGTAGAGGGCTTCAAGATGAACGTTTAGGCGCAAGAATCACCCAAATCGGTTGAGAAATGAGCAACTTATGAAGGTTTGAAGGTGGTTTATGGTGGTTTGGTGGTGGTGGCCGGAATTCTAGAGAGAGAAGGGAGTGTGGATGTAAAAATGAGATAAAACACTCTCATTTGTTGTTTAAATACCCCGCGGGTATTCGGGTTCGTTTCGGTTGCTCGGTTCGCATTTTCGTCGCGTATCCGGCACGCTACGCGCGTTTCTCGTAATAGAATAAAAATAGTTTATTTTTAATAAGTTAGATGTTTATTTAATTCTAAAAAAAATTTATTTTAATTATCGTGGTATTAATTTATTCATCGAATTTCATATTTTTACGCGTTTAAATAAATTTTCGCGTTTCGTTTAATTTATTTGCGATATAATGAAATAATTAAATTTAAATTATTTTATGATGAGTTTCAAAATTGTAAAATAAGAAATATAATATTTCTTTAAATTTATGATCGTTCGTGTCGTTATTCGTTTTCGTAATCGTTTAATCAGATTGCGTCACCATCGCGCGTATTCGTTCGAATCGTCATTCGAACGAACACGTCGATGGTTTGGCTTTCTGATTCTTGTTTTCTACTATTAAGTCATTATTTCAGAACGTTAAACTGTCAGAATTATTCGTACAGATCGTCACCTATACGAATAACACGTCGGTTTAGCATTCTGAAACGACAACTGTTAAGGTTTTGTTTTGTTAAACCTCACATACGTTTATACAACTAATATCACATCATGTATTCGTGTTTCAACACTGTGTTGCCTGACATGTTTTCTGACTGTTAAACCCTAAGGTTTTAGTCAGATTCAGACAATCGTTTAATAGTTTCATGATAATCAATATGTATAAATAGTCTAAACATAGTTTAACGAAATGTGTACCTGAACCACTGTTCATGTTTACTGTTACGATCACTGTTCCGGCACGCGTCCGGCACTGATGTTACAGTCTCCCCTTGTTAGAGAAATTTCGTCCCGAAATTTAAGACTCGTTATTCGGTACGACTTCCTCGGCAAAGAGTTGGGGATACTTGTTTCTCATGTGATCTTCACGTTCCCAAGTAAACTCAGGTCCGCGCTTTGAGTTCCAACGAACTTTAACAATAGGAATACGGCTTCGTCTCAGTTGCTTAACTTTACGATCCATAATCTCCAATGGTTCTTCAACAAAACGTAAGTTTTCATCCAATTGAATTTCTTCAATTGGTATGATAAGAGTTTCATCAGCAAGGCATTTCTTCAAGTTTGAGACGTGAAACACGTCATGTACACCACTAAGTTCATCTGGTAAGCTCAATCTATACGCCACAGGACCAATACGTTCGATGATTTCGAACGGTCCCACGTATCGTGGTGTGAGTTTGCCTTTCTTCGCGAATCGAACTACTCCCTTCCATGGGGAAACCTTTAACATGACACGATCTCCCACTTGGAATTCCAACGGCTTGCGCCGTTTATCAGCGTAGCTCTTTTGCCTGCTTCGTGTTGCTTGTAGTCTCTGTTGTATTTGAGCAATCTTGTCTGTAGTTTCTTGAATAAGTTCTGGCCCGGTGATACGATTGTCTCCCACTTCTGACCAACAGATCGGTGACCGACACTTTCGGCCATAAAGAGCTTCAAATGGGGCACAACCGATGCTGCTGTGATAACTGTTGTTGTAGGAGAACTCGATTAGTGGCAAATGAGAATCCCAATTACCACCAAAGTCTAGAACACAAGTTCTTAACATATCCTCCAGGGTTTGGATAGTACGTTCGCTTTGACCATCCGTTTGTGGATGATAAGCTGTACTCAAGTTTAATTGCGTCCCTAGAGATTTCTGCAATGATTGCCAGAACCTTGATGTAAATCTGCTATCACGATCTGAAATGATAGACAATGGCACACCATGGCGTACCACTATCTCGTCGATGTAAAGCTTCGCTAGTTTATCCATCGTGTAAGTTTCTCGCATTGGCAAGAAATGAGCAGACTTGGTTAATCGATCAACGATAACCCAAATGGTATCATGTCCACTGGAAGTGCGGGGTAGCTTGGTAACAAAGTCCATAGCTATCTGTTCCCACTTCCATAGTGGTATTTCAGGCTGTTCCAGCAAACCAGATGGTTTCTGGTGTTCCGCCTTCACCTTAGCACACGTAAGGCATCTACCAACATACTCAGCGATGTCTTTCTTCATACCCGGCCACCAATAGAATGCACGTAAGTCTTGGTACATTTTATCAGCCCCGGGATGCACAGAGTACTTGGTCTTGTGTGCTTCATCAAAAATAAGTTTCCTTAACTCATCTACTGCAGGAATCCAGATACAATCCTTGAAGTAAACAAGTCCATCGGGTTTTGTTTCCAAATGTTTCTCCACACCGCAATCTAAGTCTTTCTTCAAGTTTCCTCGTTCAATTGCTTCCTGTTGTGCTTGCCTAATGTGATCGTGTAAACTTGTCTGCACAGTCATTCCCATTGCTCTGACGCGCAAGGGTTTGACTCGTTCCTTCCGGCTCAAGGCATCAGCAACAACGTTTGCCTTGCCCGGATGGTACTTAATTACACAGTCATAGTCATTCAGAAGCTCAACCCAACGTCGCTGTCGCATATTGAGTTCCTTCTGATCGAATATATGTTGTAGACTTTTGTGATCTGTAAATATGGTACACTTGGTTCCATATAAGTAATGCCTCCAGATCTTCAGTGCAAACACCACTGCTCCCAATTCCAGATCATGAGTTGTGTAGTTCTTCTCATGAATCTTTAATTGTCTCGAAGCATAGGCAATGACTTTGTCCCGCTGCATAAGTACACAGCCAAGTCCCTGATGGGATGCATCACAATAAACAACAAAGTCATCACAACCATCTGGGAGAGACAAGATCGGAGCATCACATAGCTTTTGTTTCAATGTCTGAAAGGCTTCTTCTTGTTTTTGTTCCCAAATGAACGGTTCGCTTTTCTGTGTTAGCTTCGTGAGTGGCAGAGCTATCTTAGAAAAGTTCGAGATGAACCTTCTGTAATAACCTGCTAAGCCTAGAAAAGAACGTATCTCCGTAGGTGTCTTCGGAGTGTCCCAATCTTTTATTGCTTCGATCTTGGCAGGATCAACGTGAATTCCCTCACTGTTAACAACGTGGCCTAGGAATTGAACCTCTTTTAACCAAAACTCACACTTAGAGAATTTGGCATAGAGTTTCTCTTCCTTTAACAGTTCCAAGATCGTTCTCAGATGTTGCTCGTGTTCTGCTTTGCTTTTAGAATAGATCAATATGTCATCAATGAAAACAATAACAAATTGATCTAAGTACGGCTTACACACACGGTTCATGAGGTCCATGAAAACCGCAGGTGCATTCGTCAAACCAAAAGGCATCACCATGAACTCGTAATGCCCATACCTGGTACGAAACGCCGTCTTGGGTATGTCTTCGTCTTGTACTCTAAGCTGATGGTATCCGGAACGTAGATCGATTTTCGAAAAGTATTGAGCTCCTTGCAACTGATCAAATAAATCATCAATCCTCGGTAATGGATACCGATTCTTGATGGTTAATTTGTTTAGCTCCCTGTAGTCTATGCACATCCGAAAGGATCCATCCTTCTTTTTCACGAACAAAACCGGAGCTCCCCAAGGTGAGTAGCTCGGTCGGATGAAACCTTTATCAAGTAATTCCTGTAGTTGATTAGATAATTCCTGCATCTCCGAAGGTGCTAACCTATAAGGAGATTTAGCAACGGGCGTTGCCCCAGGAATTAGATCGATACGAAACTCTACCGGTCGCACAGGAGGCAAACCAGGTAGATCGTCAGGAAACACCTCAGGATATTCTCTCACTATCGGTACGTCTTGTAATGTTTTCTTGTCTTTGTCTTTCTCCACCACATGAGCCAAGAATGCTATGCACTTCTTTTGCAGACACTTACGCGCTTTTATGCATGATATGATCTTTACGTTTCTCTTGGCTTGATCCCCACGAACTTCCAATATACGATCATCCGTTACTGGAATCCGAAGTAGCTTCTCGGAACAGATGACTTCAACTCGATTGAGTGAGAGCCAATCCATTCCCACGATGATATCGAAACTGCCCAACTCCATCGGCAACAAGTCGATGGAAAATGTATGATCTATGAGTGTAAGTGGGCAGTTCCTAAGTATAGTGCTAACTGTAACTTGTTTCCCATTAGCTACTTCAATAATGTAAGGGGAGTCTAAAGTATCCTCAATAAGACTAAGTTGTCGTGCAAAATCAGATGAAATAAAACTCTGGTCTGCACCAGTATCAAATAGTATGGATGCATAAGAGTCATGTAAAAGAAATGTACCAGTGACCACATTAGGGTCCTGACGTGCAGCATTAGCTCCAATAACAAAAGCTCGTCCACGAGGTGCTTGTGCTCCAGCTTGCACCTTCTTTGGACAGTTGCGGGAGAAGTGACCTGGTTCCCCGCAGTTGTAGCAGTCTCTGTTGTTGTTATTGCCTGGGTTCTGTGGTGGTGGTGGTAGTGCTCTGGTTGCAGTGTTGGTAGCCTGATTCACCGCAAAGCGGCATTTGTTCACCCAGTGGCCAAATCGACCACAATTTGTGCACTTCCTGCATTGAGCACCTGCAGGATGATGATACTTACAACTTGTGCACTGAGGATATTCTCCTCCATAACCCCTAATAGCAGGGTTGACAGGTGCTGCAGTTGCCTGTCTCAGTGGGGTGACGGCCGCATAGTTCTTTACGACCTTCTGTTTCTTTTTCTGGTGGTACTCGGGCTTCTTTGATGTTGTCTCCTTGGCTTTTCCAGCTTCATCTTTTAAAACTCCAGACTTTACCATTACTTTGGTAAGCTTAGCTGAGAGGGAAATGGCTGACTCCAAAGTAGCAGGATATGAACCCAGTACAACGCTTTGTATACATGAAGGTAGTCCTGCCACATAGCGATCAATTAGTTTCTCCAAGGTTGGTACCATTTCTGGCACCAGGGCTACCAGTTCATGATAGCGGTTGGTAAAAGTCATATGATCAGCTCCCTTCATCTCATGATTCGAGAGCTCAATCTCCAGTTGTTGGAGTTCATGTTTCGGGCAAAATTCATTCCTCAAAAGAAGTTTAAATTCTGCCCAGGGCATCGCCATTGCTTCATCTCTTCCCTTGGCTCTTATCTGTGCGTTCCACCAAGTCAAAGCTCGCTTGCTGAAAGAACCAGCTGCATAGCGAACTTTGTGATGTTCTGGACAACCGCTGATGTCCAAAGTATTTTCCATTTTCTCAAGCCATTGGATCAGTCCAACAGCTCCTTCAACTCCGGTAAAGCTCGGGGGTTTGCATCCTACAAAGGACTTGTAGGAGCAATCCGAAGTATGACCAGTGTTTCCACTAGCCTCGCCTGTAGTGTGACCAGAAGTGTTGCCTTGTCCTTGAATCCTGTTTATCATCTCTGGGATGACCTCTTTCAGTTGGCTTGTCAGTTGAGTACTCAGTAGCGTAGCCAACGCGATAGTAGCAGGATCCAGTGTCGGTGTATTGCTTGAGCCTGGTGGTGGAGAGTGCGGAGGAGGAGGTGGGGGTAGTGGTGAATCCGGTGGTGTAGGAGTCGAAGAGTGAGGAGCAGAGACTTGCGGAGTAGGTTGTTTTCTCGGCGGCATTCTGATCATAACCAAAAGAATTTGGTTAGTGCAATGATCGAACGCAGAAAACATAATGCAAACTTAAGTCATAAATTCTCTACATGAGGGTCCCTAAGTTATAGTCTAGGCCAAACCGTTTAAGTAAATGACCTATTATTCTCTATAACCTTGAGCTCTGATACCAATCTGTCACACCCCGAGCCGGCGGGGTTGGATCGGAGTCCCCGCCGGGCGGAAGGTTCCCGGGGCGTGATATCGCGGATGATAATCATGATGATCAGATTGTTTACATAGCATCAACGTTTAAGAATATCTAAAGCACAACCAAATGATATATAGGATTACAAAGTTAAATTACAATAGCAATGTTCTGCAATTTAACTCAGTAAACCTAATCAAAAGAATAATGTTTATATCTTGTATATATACAAGATATCAAAAGTAATGTGTATCATCAACAAAATATGTGCTTCTTCCAAAAGTCTACTAGGTCCTCTATCTGGGCAGCCTAGTATGCATATCCAAGAGCTTATGCTTAAACCTGTTCTTCACCTGAGAAAGCATGTAAAAAGATCAAGTCAACACAACGGTTGGTGAGTTCATATAGTTTATAAGTTTAAAAATAGTTTCACAAACCTCTTTCGGTAAAACCTTAACCTCATTAACTCCACATGTAATATCCAAATCGGTATGCTTATATATAGGGCATACCCCTGAGTCGAGCCTACAACCCGCCCAGACGCCATCCCACCACATACTAATCCGGATATGACACTGTTGTTAATAATAATTAAGCATTTTACCTACCAAACAACTCAATCCTCATCAAGCCTTTGTTATCTGTTTCAACGTTTTCATGTCTAATGTATTCGTAAGTGTTAGTTTCTCATCATGTTTATCAAGCATCATAGATTCACACACACATAGTTTAGCAATTACATATCTCCTATAAGCAGACAAAAGCTCTGGAATACCAGTAGTTTAGCAATTACATGTCTCTTATATAGATAACAGCTTAGCATTCAACAAGATCATGTTTAGCCTTTACATACCTCTTATAAGCGGACAAAAGCTCTGGAATACCAGACGTTCAGCAATTACATGTCACTTATAACCAGGTAATAGCTCCGTAACGTTACGTTTATGTTTAGCCTTTACATACCTCATATAAGCCGACACAAGCTCTGGAATACCAGAAGTTTAACAATTACGTGTCCCTTATAACCAGGTAATAGCTTAGAATCGATACTTTCATGTTTAGCCTTTACATACCTCATATAAGTTGACAATAGCTCTGGAATACCAGTCGTTTAGCAATTACATGTCACTTATAACCAGGTAATAGCTGAGTATCATTATGTTTATGTTATTACATGTATCTCACCCCATAGGTACAAGCTCTGGAATACCAGACGTTCAGCAATTACGTAGCCTATGGTTAGATACATGTATGATGGCCTAGTAGCATGTAATCGTTTCTAAACATCATATCTCATGTAATTGAATCAAGTATCATGTATTTGTATCAAGTCTCATGTAATTGAATCATGTCTCATGTAGTTGTATAACATCACATGTAATAGAATCAAGTATCATGTATTTGTATCCTGTCTCATGTAATTGTATAACATCTCATGTAATTGAATCAAGTCTCATGTAATTGTATCATGTCTCATGTATTTGAATCAAGTCTCATGTAATTGTATCAAGAATCATGTAATCGTATCAAGTATTCAACAATTGATTTTAAGCATCAAGCTTAAAATAAAGATTTCCATCATAAGCATTCATGTTTATGTTTAAAGCATTAAATAACATTTTGATAAAAATGTTTAACATGCTTCTCAGTCCCGAATTTAAAACAAATAAGTTTGAAAGGGGACAAATGAACTCACCTTAGGTCCGAAATGCTTGACTAAGTAGAATAAGTATACGCTCGCTCTTTGTTTGTACTTGATTTGATGTTCACGTTCCTGTATTGATTTCGTAATATTGTAGTTTGTAAGTATATGTTTGTAAGATTTTGTTGCTCATATAAGTGTTAGTGTTAGCTCTAATAGGTGCTAGCACTTAGTGTTGTTGATCATCATTTGACTCCACTGTTAGTTAAGGATTTCATTCCCATTTTATCACTTTAGTTTCTATTGTTTGAAGCTTTCATGTTAAGCTTTTAGCCCTAACAACTATTGAAATTTTAATAAGTTGTTATTGAGCCATTTGTTTTTATGTAACGCTTAGTGCTTAATCCTTAATGAATCCCTTTTCACAATTGAGTCAAATGATGATCTTGTACATTGTGATTTGGATTCCAAATTAACCCCTTTGGGCCTAAGAACCAGTTGGGCCTCGTGCACCAATGTGGGCCGGATTAAATGGGTTTGGACCTAGTGTACAAAGGGTGAACCGGTGGTGTGATCATGGGCCGAAACAACTTAATTGGGCTGGGCCGAAGGCAAAAGGGCTGTTGGGCTGAACAAAAGTGGCATGGGCAAAACATGACCGGTTTACATTTGGGCCGTTGGGATCACTTGGGCTTAAACTGTTAATTTGATTTCAAAATGATATTGGGCCGAGGTAATGGAAGTATATTACGTATCTATGTGTCTTCGCATCAACCAGCGAACCTTCCTATAATTTGTCATTGGGTTCGGCTGCAAGGATAGAATCCGACTAAGACCCAGCCTCACCGAAGTTGAGGTTAGTCCCTGGTTCGGTGGCTGTGGCTTCACCACATGGGTTCGTGAGACCATGCAAGAGGGTTCGGCATCATTGGTGTTAAATCAAAAGTTCGGCTAGCTTAAACACGTGTAGGGTTCGGTGTTGTCCAAATGGTTCGGCTGTTGCTATGGTTCGTGGCTGATGCAGGAGGGTTCGACTGTGAGACTTGACCCAGCTAGGGTTCGTGACATCTTGCAGGGTTCGCGAAGTAGAGGAGCAGGGTTCGGCATAGAGGGTTCGGCCATGTTAAGTTCGCTTCCCATGTTGGTTCGCTGCATGAAGGCTCGGCGGTTCTGGAAGATAGTTCATGGTCCAGCTGGGTTCGGGAAAACCCTAAGGGTTCGGCTCCTAGTGTCATGGCTCGCCTGAGGTTGTGCAAAAGGGTTCGTAGGCCAGTCAAGGTTCGTAGCTGGTAGGCTCGTCTATGGCCTGAGCATTTTCGGCATCAAGGCACCCCGACGAACCCGTTCCTCATCATCGACTCAAACCACTATCTGGATGTTGCTAGGGTGTCGAAATGTTGGTCTCAACTAGAAAGAAAGGTGTAGTGAGTGCATGGATTCGGGTTTCTACCGATGGATGTGTGTGGTTCGAACAACCACCGAAAACCCTAATTTTTGTAGAGTTCTCTTGATCATACCTCGACCACGACTGGATATCTTCGTAGATCTGTTGTACTTCTGCGTAGAGGGCTTCAAGATGAACGTTTAGGCGCAAGAATCACCCAAATCGGTTGAGAAATGAGCAACTTATGAAGGTTTGAAGGTGGTTTATGGTGGTTTGGTGGTGGTGGCCGGAATTCTAGAGAGAGAAGGGAGTGTGGATGTAAAAATGAGATAAAACACTCTCATTTGTTGTTTAAATACCCCGCGGGTATTCGGGTTCGTTTCGGTTGCTCGGTTCGCATTTTCGTCGCGTATCCGGCACGCTACGCGCGTTTCTCGTAATAGAATAAAAATAGTTTATTTTTAATAAGTTAGATGTTTATTTAATTCTAAAAAAAATTTATTTTAATTATCGTGGTATTAATTTATTCATCGAATTTCATATTTTTACGCGTTTAAATAAATTTTCGCGTTTCGTTTAATTTATTTGCGATATAATGAAATAATTAAATTTAAATTATTTTATGATGAGTTTCAAAATTGTAAAATAAGAAATATAATATTTCTTTAAATTTATGATCGTTCGTGTCGTTATTCGTTTTCGTAATCGTTTAATCAGATTGCGTCACCATCGCGCGTATTCGTTCGAATCGTCATTCGAACGAACACGTCGATGGTTTGGCTTTCTGATTCTTGTTTTCTACTGTTAAGTCATTATTTCAGAACGTTAAACTGTCAGAATTATTCGTACAGATCGTCACCTATACGAATAACACGTCGGTTTAGCATTCTGAAACGACAACTGTTAAGGTTTTGTTTTGTTAAACCTCACATACGTTTATACAACTAATATCACATCATGTATTCGTGTTTCAACACTGTGTTGCCTGACATGTTTTCTGACTGTTAAACCCTAAGGTTTTAGTCAGATTCAGACAATCGTTTAATAGTTTCATGATAATCAATATGTATAAATAGTCTAAACATAGTTTAACGAAATGTGTACCTGAACCACTGTTCATGTTTACTGTTACGATCACTGTTCCGGCACGCGTCCGGCACTGATGTTACACACCTGCTGGTACAAACGGATCTGAAACAAATGAAGCTATGATAGCTCGTATTGTGCGTGAACAATTATCTGCTTGTGGTGTTCTGACACAACACCAACCACATATCACCGCAGGTTCTGGTGGGGAACACGATCATGTTGAGCATAATGCTACAGGTGGTCACGTTGAAACTCATACCACTACCGGTACAACTACCATTATTCCTGATCCACCCCGACAGGGATGTACTTACAAGTATTTTGCTTCCTGTAACCCTCCGACTTTTACGGGCAAAGAAGGAGCGGCTGGTCTAATAAGGTGTCTTATGCTGCCTGTTCTTTGAAAGACTCTGCTTTGACCTGGTGGAATACCCAGGCCAAGACTTTGGGTTCAGCCACAGTCGACTTAATGGGCTGGAATGATTTTAAAACTCTGATTAGATCAGAGTACTGCCCAATTACTGAAATCCAAAAACTCCAGGAGGAATTTTGGAATCATTCGATGATCGGTGCTGACTGTCTTGCTTACACCGATCGTTTTCATGAACTCACTTGTTTACTTCCCGATATGTTTCCTACGGAAGCTGCTTTAATCGAGAAGTATATTAAGGGTCTGATTCCTCAGATACGAGGAATGGTGACTGCTGCTGAACCTACAACCCTGAAACATACCATTCTTTTGACCACTAAGCTTACCAATGAGGCGGTAAGAAGTGGTACTCTGTCTTTGAAACCTCAGACGGCTCATAGTCGTAGTGATGTCGGTACCTCGAATGTGTCGAAAGGTACCAAACGGAAGTGGTTTGGCAAAACCAAGGCGAAGGCTCCGGCTGAGATCACCCAGAGCAAGCCAACTGTGAAAAACTATGGTGCAAATGTTCCTGAGAGGAAAACTTATACTGGGCAGGCGCCCAAATGCAATAAGTGTCCACTACATCACACGGGACCATGTCCTGTTTGTCTGAACTGTAATCGAGTTGGACATTATGCTAAATATTGCAACTTTCCTGCTCAGACACCAAACCAAGCACCACGACAAACCACTCAAACCAACCGGTCATGTTACAAATGTGGAAGCCCTGATCATCTCATACGAAACTGTCCGAACAATAACACCAATCCGGGAACTGAAGCTAGGGGGAGAGCTTTTCAGATTGGTGCGACCGAGGCGAGACATGATGCAAATATTGTTACTGGTACGTTTCTTCTCAATAATCTTTACGCATCAGTTCTGTTTGACACAGGAGCGGATAAGAGCTTTATCTCTCCTGAATTTGCATCATTAATTTCATTGCCTACGGTAGATCTAGAAACTCCTTATGTTATTGAACTTGCTAACGGCAAGTTGAACAAAACAAACAATGTTATTCAAGGATGTTCCTTGAATTTGAATGATCATCTTTTCAATATTGATTTACTTCCTATTGAGCTTGGGAGCTTTGATGTCGTTGTTGGTATGGACTGGCTTTCTGATAACCAAGCGGAAGTTGTGTGTCAAAACAAGGTGATCCGTATTCCATTACCTAACGGTAATACACTAATAGTTCAAGGAGAACGAGCAGGTAGAAAACTTGGTATCATATCTTGTATGCGAGCTCAGAAGTTCTTAAGGAAAGGCTGTTATGCTTTCCTAGCACATGTGACTGAACACAATTCTTCACCCAAACAAATCACATATATCCCAGTAGTCAAGGATTTTCCTGAAGTTTTTCCTGAGGACATATCAGGATTACCCCCAGTAAGACAAGTTGAATTTCGAATCGACTTAATTCCAGGTGCAGCACCTGTTGCTAAAGCCCCGTATCGGCTTGCACCATCCGAAATGCAAGAACTTTCAGGTCAATTGCAAGAACTGTTAGACAAAGGTTTTATCAGACCTAGTTTCTCACCCTGGGGAGCACCTATTCTTTTTGTGAAAAAGAAGGATGGTTCATTCAGAATGTGTATTGACTACAGGGAACTCAATAAACTGACAATCAAGAACCGTTATCCACTACCTCGTATCGATGATCTGTTTGATCAACTACAAGGTGCTACTTATTTTTCAAAAATCGATTTAAGATCTGGATATCATCAGTTACGTATTCATGATGACGACATTCCTAAAACTGCTTTCAGAACTCGATACGGACATTACGAATTTTTAGTGATGCCATTTGGTTTAACAAATGCACCAGCAGTTTTTATGGATCTTATGAATCGAGTATGTAGACCTTATCTGGATAAATTTGTGATTGTGTTTATTGATGATATTCTTATTTATTCTTGAAATCAACAAGAACATGCTCAACACTTGAAATTAATTCTAGAACTTTTGGCACGTGAAGAATTATATGCCAAGTTCTCCAAGTGTGAGTTCTGGTTACGAGAAGTTCAATTTCTTGGTCATGTAGTAAATCAAAACGGTATTCAAGTGGATCCCAGTAAGATTCAGGCGGTGAAACAATGGGAAACACCACGAACCCCGACTGAAATACGTCAATTCTTGGGGTTGGCAGGTTATTATCGTCGGTTTATCAAGAATTTTTCAAAGATAGCCTTGCCATTGACTACATTGACACAGAAAAATCAACCGTTTATATGGAGTTCTCAACAGGAGGAGGCGTTCCAACTGTTGAAACATAAACTCTGTAATGCACCTATCTTGGCACTACCGGAAGGTACTGATAACTTCACAGTGTATTGTGATGCTTCACGTCAAGGTCTTGGGTGTGTTTTAATGCAGAAAGATAAGGTAATTGCTTATGCTTCTCGACAACTGAAAGTACATGAGAAGAACTATACCACACATGATCTAGAACTTGGTGCAGTAGTGTTTGCACTCAAGATTTGGAGACATTATCTATACGGAACTAGGTGTATTATATACACTGATCACAAAAGCCTCCAACACATTCTAGATCAGAAAATGTTGAACATGCGACAGAGGCGTTGGGTTGAACTGTTAAACGATTACGACTGTGAGATTCGTTATCACCCAGGCAAAGCAAATGTTGTAGCTGATGCTTTAAGTCGCAAGGAACGAGTCAAGCCTTTACGTGTGAAAGCGTTAGGTATGACTATTCAAACCAATCTAATTCCTCAAATCAAAGACGCTCAGCAACAAGCTTTACAAGCAACGAACTATTCTGCTGAGGGACTAAGAGGATTAGATAAGAAACTCGATACTAAAGACGATGGACTGTTATATTTCAAAGACCGAATGTGGGTTCCTCTATTCGGTAACTCTCGAACAATTATCTTGGATGAGGCGCACAAATCCAGGTATTCTATTCATCCAGGTGCTGATAAAATGTACAAAGATCTTAAAGACTTTTACTGGTGGCCTGGAATGAAGAAACACGTAGCTGAATATGTGGATCGATGTCTAACATGTCTCAAAGTTAAGGCTGAACATCAACGACCTTCTGGGTTACTACAACAACCTGAGATTCCCATGTGGAAATGGGATCAGATCTCTATGGATTTCATTACTAAATTACCCAGAACCTCACGTAATCATGACTCTATATGGGTTATCGTTGATCGCCTTACAAAATCTGCACATTTCTTACCCATCCGAGAAGATTATTCTATGGATCGACTCGCTAAACTCTATGTTAATGAGATTGTATCTCGACATGGAGTACCGATCTCTATCATTTCTGACAGAGATAGTCGATTTATGTCACGATTTTGGCAAACTCTTCAGAATGCTTTGGGCACGCAAATCAATATGAGCACAGCTTATCATCCACAAACTGACGGGCAGACTGAACGAACGAATCAAACTCTTGAAGACATGCTCAGAAGCTGTGTGATTGATTTTGGAGGTAGCTGGGATATTCATCTTCCACTTGTTGAATTCTCATACAATAACAGCTACCATACAAGTATTCAATGCGCTCCATTCGAAGCACTTTATGGACGGAAGTGTAGATCACCTATCTGTTGGTCAGAGGTAGGTGAAAGTCAAATCATAGGCCCAGAATTCATTCAGGAAACAACTGATAAGATCGCACTCATTCAAGAACGAATCAAAGCTGCTCGCGATCGTCAAAAGAGTTATGCTGATAATCGCCGTAGACCACTCGAATTTCAAGTAGGTGATCGTGTAATGTTGAAAGTGTCACCTTGGAAAGGCATTTTCAGATTCGGGAAGCGAGGTAAACTTTCGCCAAGATTTGTAGGGCCGTTTAAAATTCTTGAACGAATTGGACCAGTAGCCTACAGACTTGAATTACCTCTTGAACTCAGTAACATTCACGATGTCTTTCATGTATCTAATCTGAAGAAATGTTTAACTGATGAATCATTGATCGTACCTCTCGAAGAGATTCATATTGACGAAAAACTTCAGTTCAGTGAAGAGCCAGTAGAGGTAATGGATCGAGAAACGAAAGTACTAAAACGTAGCCGCATACCGATTGTTAAAGTGCGGTGGAACTCGCAGCGAGGACCCGAATATACGTGGGAACGTGAAGATCAAATGAAAGCAAAGTACCCACATCTATTCTTATAAACAATTGTCTTAATGTAAGTCTTCATTAAATTTCAGGACGAAATTCTTCTAACAGGAGGAGACTGTGACAGTTGCGTACGAAGAATTCGACATTAATGACGTGAGCACATTTGGTCGTGCTTGAAATCCACGAGGATTTAGTAACTTTTGTTATTGGGGATTGATAGTATGTGAAAAATGATGAACGTGGGCGAAAACCGTGCGCAAAACGGAGTTCGTATGCTCCCGGAATCGCGAAACGAAGTTTAAATCAAATATTGGAAGAAAAACACGCTAGGCGGTACGCCTAACCCCCAACCCTCCAGATTCAGGCTATGCGCCCAGGGACTATGTCGGTTAAAACTTTGTTTAAGTCGATCAGAATGCATTGAAACCTTCAAAAAACGATATTTCTTCACCTTGGACGACTTCCAGACGTTATTTCTTCCCGCTAACACCTCAAATCTTCATTTCAAAGTCTTCCAAATATCCCGATCGTGCCACGGATCGTATTTTCAAGTCCTGATCGTTGTTATACGCGCAGAAATTCGTCAGAACAGGTAACGGTTCATTTTAACCTTCTAGTTTGATTTTGATTGATTAGATCTTGATTTTGAACGTAATGAGACAGTTAGGATTGTTGATTATTGCCTAGATGATGACTAGGATTGATTATAAACGAAGAACACGAAGTTCTAACGGTTAAATCCTTGTTTTGATCCGTTGTAATGCCCGATTTTCATGAAATCATACCCATGATTATAATGGTTTAAACCATTTGATTATGACAATGTAGGTGATTAGTTTGATTAATCTTTGAAATGCAAAGGTTAAATCCAAGTGTTTCAAACTAATCATAATCATTAACATACTCATTGGAATGATTATCTGATGTTTGTGATAACAGTCAGATTAGTATGTTAAATCTGGTTATTTCACCTATTCTAATGCTACATTGTGATATTTCATGATATTTTGGTAATCAATAATAAGGATTAATCATTTCTAAGTCATTAAATCATCTAGAAACTGTTTTAGCATTTTAATCAACAACATTAACTATTTGGTTAATCTGAGATTATTCTGATTAATCAAGAGTGTCATCAACTTTGTATTAGGAATCTGAATCAGTATAGGTTCCTACATTATCATACATTGTATGATATAACCTTAAATTAATTAATTATATAATTAATATCGAGTTGATGATTTACTAAGCAATGCCTTTGACATTGAACGTTCAGAAGGATCTAATCAGTAAACTAGAACATAAATAACTTATTAAAGATAACTAAATGCAGAATCATCTCTGTACTATCAGTTTGGTGATACACTGCTACCCTATTATCATCAGGTGAGTTTCGTACAACCCCTTTTATTTTTAATCTTTTATAAACATCGGGGAACATTGTTGAACTTTTAATGAACATATGATATGTATCACTGATATCTGTGTGATTTCATGTGATTGCTGTGACTTTTGTGGGATTTCATGGGATTTTGGCCTGTAGACTGAACTCTATCATGACACTGAAAGTCCTCATTTTTGAACTGTATCTAGTGAACCCATGTGTGGCCGAGCAGAAAACATTGATAGTACTATTGGTTGACACCCCATTCGCTGGGAGGGTTGCATCTCCCCTTGTGTGAATGTTTGTTATCTGTTTCCTGAACTTCTTAATGGTGTGATAGACATTAAGATAATGAGGCACTAAGATATGTACCGACGGGTAATATCTTGAGACAGACTAGACGTCCGAAAGGAACTAGATACAGGTCCCATGGTTATCCGGAACTGAACTTTTGAGAACGTGCTTATCATATCATATTGTTTTAAATTGAACTGTCGATCTCACCAGCTTTGTGCTGACGTTTCAAACTTAAATCTTTTTACAGGAAGACAGTGACACTCGGTGAGGATGCACTTTTGAGATATTTGCACTTTAATAATTAGTATTGTAATTAAATAAGTCAGTTGTGTAATGAACTTAGTTGTAAATTATGATACTGATTGTAATGACGAAACCCTGTATTATATTTACTTTAAGTTAATCTGTGTGCTTATGATATTGGTTCAAGTAAGTCACACCTCACCTCGGAGACATCACCACTATGCTTCCGCAACCGGTTCAGTGACGTCAGACCAGACACGAGGTGACGAGGGGTGGGGGTGTGACATAACACAAGTCTGCTCACTAACTATTGAATTCAACACTTTAGGTGAGTTTCGTACAACCCCTTTTCTTTTTAATATTTTACAAACATCGGGGTATTATTATGAAATCTTTCTTAAACATATGATACGCTTCACAATTATATGTGTGATTTCATGTGATCTCATGTGATTTCATGTGTATTTTTCTATCACAATATCAAAAAGTTCTCATATATCAAACCGTATCTAGTGAACCCATGTGGGCCGAACAGGGAACAATGATAGTACTATCGGCTGACAACCCATTCACTATTACATCTCCCCTAGGTGAATGTTTGTTTCCTGTTTCTAATTTCATCTTAATGTATGTGATAGACATTAAGAATAAGGCACAAGGATATTTATCGACAGGTAATATCTTGTATATGTCTGATCATTCAGTCTGAAAGGAACTAGATATGGGTCCCATGGTTATCTTTGTCAATGTGTATCAATGACTGTATTATCATATCATATTGTATCAAATCATTACGAACTCACCAGTTTTATACTCACTTTTCAAACTTAAATTCTTTTACAGGTAGACAGTGACGACATGTGAGAAACTGCACAATCAGACACTTGTAAATAAGCAACTCAGAATGTTTAGTATCTTTTAAGTTGTGAACAGTAACTTATGGTTTGTAATAGTAACATTATCCTTGTAATATATTTTCTTTAAGTAATCTTGTGTGTTGTGATACTGGTTCAAGTAAAGTTGCACCCTATCTCTAAGACATCACCACTATGCTTCTTCAACCTTCAAAAAGTGAGCGGTGACAACATCATCAGGCAACGAGAGGTGGGGTGTGACACATTGGATGATAGTTAATGGGTTAGTTCATTTTTAGTGGGTTATGTATACTTTCACCAACTATATATATATATATATGTGTGTGTGTGTGTGTATGCCGTCTCGTTCCTTATTCGTTCGATCCTTGTGTGTGCACACATCCATCTTAACATTCTCATCTCTGCCGTCTCCAACTTTCTAGCTTGAATCTTATTTATGGGACAACAATCACTTCCGTACAAGATGGCTGGTCTTACTACAACCATTAACCACTAGATAGTTTGTCTAATTAAATCTTTCACTTGTACCATTAATAAAATATTTAATATAACATCAAGTAAATTAAGGTGCAAAAACACATAGAAGCTGTAATTATTTGAAAGAGACCTTAAAAAAACTTTCCTTTTTAATAATATGAGTGAGTTGTTTGATCTTTCATGTTCAAAAAGACAAAATAAATATCTTAAATGATAACTCGAACGGTTGAGACACTAAAAAACTCAAGGGCCCTAGTCCCTTGCATCTATATTTATGAAGTGAAGCCGCCACTAGATGTAGATTTTTTTTTGAAGGAAAAGGGTTTTGTGGTGCTACCTTCAGTTATCCTAAAGGTTGCTAACGTACCCCTTGATATGCGGGAACCCTATGAAATATGTAAAACATCTCCTCCCATTGCTTTAAAACCCGAGATTAGACTCAAGATTCCTCCCCTCACCTGGTATCCATTAAAGTGTCACTAGTGAACTATTAATTTATGTCTTTTATATCATTTCATTACTTTTTGTTTTTCTGAATGAAACATTTACTTCGCCGTTTGAAAATTTTGAAGTATGAATTATTTGTTTATTACTTCTACCTTCAATTAAACTTGTGAATAAAGAAAAAAATTACAAATAAAAATAAATAAAACATACCGCAAATAAAGAAAATGTTATAAAAAATATAACATAATACGTTACTATTGATGAAATAATAGCTGATTTTAATTAAAATAAGGTATTTTTAATCAAGTTTCATTCAATTATTGTTATTTTTACATATGCTAACTAATTCCTTCTATAAAAAGTTGAGAGAGAAAAAAAACATATACCTTATGTGTGGTATTTGTTATCAATATATATATAAAGATATATTGTTTTTAGTTTTAATATGCATGTAATAAATTTGATGTGTAATAAATAATAAATGATCTATATCAATACTATCAAATAAAAGAGTACCTATTTGGACACATGGCATCATTTTAGGCTATCCACGCCATATGTGTGCCACATGTCATCATTTTAGGCTATCCATGTCATATGTGTGTCACATGTCAAAACTACATTAATTCAAGACATTTTAAAAATTAATTTCATTTAATAAATATAATTAATTCATACTTAAATGAGGTAAATTAATTAAGTCAAATTATTTTTAAATATTAATAAAAATACAATCATGTCAACTTTTCATTTTTTGATCAATAATTTTGAAATTCAAAATTTTCAAATCTTTTATTCAAATATTCAATTAATTATAATCAATGAATAATTATTTAACTAAATTTAATTATCAAGATACATAATTCAAAAGTTTTAAATTCTAGCTAAAAAAAGAAAGAAGAATGATAATAATTATTATATATGGATATTTATAATTTTTGATAATTTAATGTCATTAGATGGTAAAAATGCAATATGTCAAATAATAATGAATATGTTGTTGGTTTTTTTAAATACGAAGTTTTAAATCTTCATTTTTATATGTATTTATTATGTGAAAATATAGAGTTTTCTAATTCATACTATCATATTTAACACATTTAAGTGATTTTTTATTTCTTTTTTCTTAGATGAACTAATCAACATATTAAGAGAAACTTTTATTTTTTATTTTTAATTATTATATGTAATACGTAAGTTTTATCATATCAAATATTACAATATTGTTTTTGTATATACAATCTTGTATATAAAAAAGTGTTTAAAGATTTGTAAAGTATACTATTTTTCGTTTTAGAAAATGTTCAAAAATTTATTTTATCTGTATTTAGTTTTTTATAAGTGATCAATTTAAGAAATGCTTATTTTCGTATACAACTCCGTGTTTTACACGAGTTAGTAACCTAGTTATGTTAAAACAATCCACAGCGGTCACCCCACTGAATATCCTTCCCCACCGAAATTTCATGCCACGACATCACCCCACTAAAAACCTTAAACCCCACAGTGGTCACCTCACTGAAAACCCTTCCCACTATTATCTTGGCACCAATCAGAAGTAAGAAAGGGGGCTGGCACCAATCACAAAACAAGAAAGCACGTGGGGAGCGGGGGCCGTGGGAGGGGTTTGGGCGGGAGCCGCTTAGGCGGGGGGCGGTGTTCTCGCTGGAAGCCGCCGGATGGGGCTAAAGTCGCTGGGCCAGCGGGGTACCCATTGTGCACGGTCTAATAATTAATGAGAAGAATCGTATCAATAAATAGGTACGTGTACCTTAATTAACGTAGATGATGGTGCAAATAGCACAATCCCATACGTAGTAGTGTGCATTTCTTGACTCAGCCGTGCAACTAGGCCTGTAAATGAACCGAACAGTTTATGAACTGTTCGTGAACTGTTCGGTAAGAAGTTCGTTAATGTTCGTTTATTTAATAAATTAACGAACACGAACATAAAATTTGTGTTCGTTTATTTATGTTCATGAACAGTTCGGTTATGTTCGTTTATTTACGTTCGTTTATGTTCGTTAACTATGTAATGTTAGTTTTTGTTCGGTTAACTGCCTAATTTACGACTAATATGTATTTACATTTAAGAGACTTGTTGTTTGTGTTCGTTTATGTTTGTTCAATTGTGTTCAAATTCGTTTATGATTGGTCAATGGTGTTAAA
Source organism: Mikania micrantha (assembly GCA_009363875.1). Taxonomy (NCBI): domain Eukaryota; kingdom Viridiplantae; phylum Streptophyta; class Magnoliopsida; order Asterales; family Asteraceae; genus Mikania; species Mikania micrantha. The sequence goes on along the minus strand of CM018691.1, from coordinate 55,502,081 downwards.
AAAATATTCATTTATGTTTGTTCGTTTATTTTAGTTCGTTTGTGTTCATTTGTGTTCATGAACAGTTCGTTTAATTTATTAATGAACGAACACAAACGAACACGAACATATTCATTTTCTTAACAAACGAACACGAACACAAAATTCATGTTCGTTAATGTGTTCGTGTTCGTGTTCGTGTTCGTGTTCGTGTTCGGTTAAGTCTTAATGAACGAACACGAACAATCTTGTGTTCGTGTTCGTTTATAGGCCTACGTGCAACATATGAAGCCAACGCGTCAAACAAGTTGTCTACCCCATGTTTTAATGTCGGTTAGGCTATTGGTATTGATATTTGTTATCATGGTCCAATTCCGACCCGGATGGGTTGAGATATGAGTATATGACCCGAAATTTATTTATGATTTATGAGGTTTGTTATTGTTTTCTTATAAAAAATTACTTAAGCTGAAGTTTAACTAAAACTAAATCTAATTCGAGACGATGAAGAACAGATTTACACAATTTACATTGTTTTACAGCATTATTACAGATCTGAAACGATCAAGCGATCTCGATAATGGCGAAGAAATACAAACAAATCACGCAGCAAACCAGGAATCCATTGTAAGCGATGAAGAAGAATGAATCTGGGGAACTAATCACGAACAGAAGAGATATCAGCACCAGATTTGAAAACGAAAACAAACGATAACAGCGATCAAATAGCTCGTGAGCTCCCAGATAAATGGCGGCAATTAAAATCACAAGTAAGAACGGAGCCATTTTTTATCGGATTCGGTTAGATTTCTGATCGAATTTTGGTAGGGTTTGTGTTTTCACCGGCATTAAATTGTCGATTTTGGTGATCTAACTCACCGATTATTGATCCAACAGTTTGTTAACGATTGATTTTGAATTCAACTAGTTGCTTAACAAAGTGATGTTTGTAAATTAATTATTGTTCTTCCTTCTTTTCGAAATCAAGCAATTGAAACGTTGGGAGAAAGTTGGTAAGCGGCATGAATTTTCAAGAATTTTTTTTCACACAAATATATATATATATATATATATATATATATATATATATATATATATATATATATATATATATAGGGTTAGGATATATTGAAAACCTTTTCTCAATAAGAAAACTGTGAAAACTCAATATTAACCATTAGATATTGAGATGGATGGATAAGAAAAAAAGGGTATTTTTGATTTATTAGTTTGATTATAAAATGGGTAAAATAGTACAAAAAGGGCAAACCTGTCTTTTTCCACTTTTGTACTTTATTGTTTTTTATTTGAAAGTCACATACACACGTTTCCAAGACCCACCGTCATTTCCAAAAATCGAACACCAAATCGACGGACGGCGACAGCAAACTTCGACGCAGGAAGAAGAAATCGATACCCCTCGGCGGAACTCGACGTCGAAGAAGAAATTTCAACCCCTCGGCGGGGTTCGACCACTAGCAAACGACGCAACGACAGAAACACACGATCGAAACTCAAGGGTTTGAAGATCAAGGTTTTTGGCGTAAAAATCCAACCACTAGCCGGAGTTCGACCTCTAAAAAAACGACGATTAAGTTGGAGATTTCTTCATTAACGGTAATGTTACGATTAACATTTCTATAAGCAAAAGGGTTTTAGAAACTTCTATAGCATTTTACGGTTTTATTAGGTTATTAACTATCATCTTGTTTAAATGTTGCTTATTCAAAAGGTGTACTTTCTTACGTAAAAGTGATGTCATCTAGAAGAAGGAAGAGTGAACGCATTGCAAAAAACTCTTTGGGTAGGTTTACAAACACTGAGGATAATCCCATTGAATTGGATTCAAGTGAAAGGGGCAAGGGTGTTGTGAAGAGGAACTCGAGGGATAACCCAATTAAGTTAGATTCCACTGTAAAAGCGAAGGGTATTATGAAGAACATTTCCAAAAAAGGTATTAATCTATGCCGTAATTTCGTTTTATATAACGAATTATTATTATTGTTTAGATGATAAAACTGATGTCTATGTAGTTTGATATGTTTTTTGTTTTTTTTTTCCGATTGAACAGTTTCGGAAAGTGACAACGAAATAGAAGACGAGCGAATCCGTGTAAAGATGATTAAAAAGAGGGAGCGTGTTAGTTTCAAAGGGGGTGCAAATGGTATTCTCAAGCAGTTATATAGTTGTTTACATATATGTTACGTGGAAATTACTGAACTGTTACAATAAATTGGTTATAGTTTGTGTTACAATTTTCATGTGACAAATAAAATTTACCTTTTTGGTTGCATGTGACAGTTTGTGTTACAATTTACATTATTGTTTCTCTTATAGATGACACGGACGAACATCAAACGAAGAAACAAAAAAAACAAGACCAAAAAGGTAACAACAAACAAATACATAATAAACTAGTTTCTATTACATGGTATTGGGAAATTTGTGAAATGTTTATTTGAATAAGATGTAGGGAAGTCCACACTGTTTGACAGTGACAGTGATGATGAACAACCTCTGTCGAATTTGAGAAGAAAAGTTGATGGTTCAAGAAAGCAGGATGTTATTCGTTTCAAGAAACCTGGTAATTAATAATCATCTAATTTACATCCAAATACAAAAATGTATTGTTTATAGCACATTTAATGTTGTTGATTTTTTTCAGATAAGGAAAATGTGGATAGTACTACGCCTGAAAGTACTAAAAAGTCGAAAGGTAATGTTTCTTTAAACTATATCACGACTAAAAAATTTGTTTATTTTGATTTGTGAATTTTGTTATTGGTGTTGTCCATATTATACATATATGTTATGTCGGTATATCATACGTGTCTATTAATGTTGTGGGAATGTTAGTTTAAATTATAAAACGTAAGAAAGGGATTTAGATAAAAATAGGTTTGTTGTTACATATTATACATATATATTAGGTGTGTATTACAGTTACATCACGTAAAAATAGTTGTTACTGGCGAAGTTTTTCAAATTAATATGTTACTTGCGTATTTTAGGTAAAGAAAAACTGACCAGTCGCGTCCATGAGGATATCAAAAGGGCAAAAGGTATCATTTTATTAGAATTTTACCATGTGTTTGTGCATATTATACCTATATGTTACGTGTGTGTTACAATAGGGTTGTTGTTCTCTTTGTTAATTGTGTTTATTGTATTTGGTCACGTATTTTAGGTAAACAAAAAGTAACTGGTAGCGACCAATAGGATCTTAAAAGAGCAAAAGGTAACATTTGTGCCTGTTATGCATATATGTTACAACTATATTACAAAAGTTGTTAAACAATAAAATAATGCATTAATAAAACTATGTTACATCTATTTTCCTATTCTATTACAGTAATAAAACTGTTTTATTATTCAGTTAAAAAATTATAACTAGTAGGTTAAACAACAAAAATAATACATGAGGCAACTTAAAAAAAAGATATGGTACACATATGTTACATCTATTTTACTATTATGTTACAATAATAAAAGTAATAGGTTACGTTCAATTTTCGTTTAGAATAATAATTAGTGTTACAATAATAGTATGGTACATTTATGTTACATCTATATTAATATTATGTTACAATAAATACACATATGCTATCTATATATTATTATTCTACTAAAATAATACAACTTGTAGGTTAAAGAATAAAATAATGCATAAGGTAACTTTAAAAAAAATGTGGTACAGATATGTTACATGTGTTTTTCTAATCTGTTAAAATAATAGTATGGTACATTTATGTTATATCTATATTAATATTATGTTACAATAAATACACATATGCTATCTATATATTATTATTCTACTAAAATAATACAACTTGTATGTTAAAGAATAAAATAATGCATAAGGTAACTTTAAAAAAATGTGGTACAGATATGTTACATGTGTTTTTCTAATCTGTTACAATAATAAAACTAGTAGGTTAGGTTTAATTTTCGATTAAAATATTAACTAGTGTTACAATAATAGTATGGTACATATATGTTACATCTATATTAATATTATGTTACAATAATTACTGTTATTTTACACAAATAAAATGTGCTAAACACGCCATTTTTTAAAAGCAAAAGCCCATGGTCCTGGTCGTGAGAAGGAACCGAAGAAGTTAAATGTGCCAAAGAAGGTTAGGGAGCAAAATAAAAAAATAGAAATGGTCGAAACGAGTGGGGCGAGAAAGTGGATGGTTCTTAATACAAGGTCCTCACCTGCTCAGCTGTTTAGATGTGTTAAGCTATTGAGGGACAAACAAAAAGAAGGTGTTAGGCAAATGGGGTTTGGGAGTTTGTTGAAATTCAACATAGATGGTATCCCATCAAGGATGGCGCATTATGTAGTTGATAGGTTGAAAAGTAAAAAGATGGAAATCATTGGCAGAAGTGGTAGTCTGAAAATTACACCACAGATGATTCATAGATTGTTGGGTGTACCAATTGGCGGGATAAAGATTGAGTCTATTGTTCCATTGGAAGTTTTAGATGAATCTGTTTGTCAATGGAGGAGACAGTATGAAGGAAGGCTCATAGCTACTAGGGAAATTGTGGAGAAGATAGAAAGTGCCGAGGACGAAGACACGTTTCACTTTAGGATGGACTTCCTATTATTAATTATGACTATTCTGGTAGAATGTCATAAAAATGGCAGGGTCAGAGAAAATATTCTCAGGTATATCACATCTGAAACTGATTTCTCAAAAATTGATTGGTGTGATTACATATTTGAAAGCATCAAAAGTTGCAAAATGGGGTGGTCAAGAGATGACAATAGTTCTCCCTTTAATGGTCCGCTAACAATACTCACGGTATACTTTCAATAAAAAAAATTATGTATTTAAGATGTTAATGTATCAAAAACTAACAAAACAATTATTTTTACGCAGCTAATTTACGTTGACGGGTTTGAGTGTAAGGGCATATCGGTTGACAAAAAAATCGAACCGATAGAGTTCTGGAACAAAAACAGGCTGAAGATAAGGGAAGATTGGGAAATTAAACATGGAGGGTTTGGGAGGGGCAGTTTAAAAGAGGAATTGTTAGAACAGGGTCCTGTTGGTGATGATCGTGGGCGAATCGGTGGAACAATTGAGGACGCCTTGGCATGTGTGAGAAAAGATATCGTTCAATGGGAATCTTTGAAAGGTGAAATTGAAAAAAAATTGGTAGATTTGTTCACAAAAAATAAAGACAATGAGGAAATCCAGGCGGTGATCGCATGCTATGAGAGCTTGCTTGAAATAAAACCTACTTGGAATGCATGTTTGGATGAATCTGCCGACGGTTACGCAGAGGTGCACGCTGTGTTAAAAAGTTTAGACCTCGAACAGGGACAACCATCAGGAGGCTTAGAACGTGCTGGCAGTCATGGTGAAGGTATAATAATTGCTTGGATTATTCTTGTTGAAATTACATTAATATTACGTCTTGTACTCTACTTTTATATTAATAACTCATCAAACACATATAGATGCTGAAACAACAGGGATGAGAGATGTTTTTGTCAAAGATGGTGTGGTTGATTTAAATTTGAAGGATCCAGGTTTGTTAATTTTTTTTATATATACAAGTGTCAAAGTAGTGATTTTTTAACAAAAACTTTAAAGTTTAATCTTAACTCCTAACATTGTTGTTAGATGTTACTAATGAAGAAAACCAATTTGATGGAGCAAGTTGGAAGCTGGGTATGTCCGATTTTGCTACAACTTCTAAAAACCAAGGTAAAAAAATGATGAGTTTTGTTTAGTGTAAAACATACGTAACATTAACAAAACATGTATGTTAACAAGTCCTGCAGCGGTGATTACCCTTTTGATACACCGCTCTTCGTTGCTGAAACTGAAGAAGATGCAACCTTGAAAAAAGGTTGGTTAAAAAGGCTACATGTCTTTTAAATTGGTTGTGCTCCCTCATGTTTGATTTATATTAACGGTTCTCATTAGTTGTTAATTTTTGTTTTTTCGAATAAGATGGGCCAAGTTGGAGTCTAGGGATTTCACAAAACTACGTGACTCCCCCGGTAAAGGTGGATTTAAAAAAGGTACAGTTCTTATATTGGCCAAATTTTATAGAATACAAAAAAAAGGTTTTGTTAATGTAGATTTTGTAAACTCGACAGGTGGTGGTGTTGAGGAAAGTATGTTACAAGGACCAAGTTGGAGTCTTGGAGTTTCATAAATTGAATGCGTGACAGACACCTTGGTTGAAAACGCAAAAGCTCAAGCGCGCTTGGAAACGAGTTTAGAAACAGAACAAAGCGAGAGTCAATTTTGCCTTTCCCTGTTGAATGAAACAGCAATTCAAGATTTATCAGAGAAAACGGAAGGTAGAGAACTCAAAGAAAGAAAACGCCTTCACTTTTTGACATCCCCAAACTATTAATAAAATACCTTTATAAGTTCTATTACTTTTGTAGATGTTAACAGCATGAAGGAAAAAGAACAGCCAGACAATGCTGAAACAGATAAGGCAAACCGTCAAGAAACAGATGTGCAAGGGGATGTTCATGTTAACGTACAGGGGGCAACATTGACTGTAGGAGGGTCGGCAAAAAGTGCGTACGCAACTATTTTACGTGTTATTTACGTCTTGTTTAGGAATTCTTTACTGATATGTTACATGTTTGTCACGTATCTATGTTGCTCTGGGATTGTTGGCAGGTGTGGATATGGATAGCCAAAACACATCATTACAAACTGGCAGGGTACACGAGGGGGTGAGGTCCATATAACCGACAAAATCAAACATAATTTATCTCAACCAGGTATTAGACAAAAAAATTTATGCTGGAATCCAAGTTTGTTACATACTAATTACGTATTATAAACACCTTTGTTCCTGTTTTTTCCAAAAAAAGAATGTCAGATTCACAGGGCACTGGCGATAACAAAGTTGATTTGCGTGGCCCAAATTGGAGCTTGGGTGTCTCTCAACATGTTATTTCACAGCAGGGTTAGAAATAAATATATACTACTAGATTATATTACATAAAGCAAGCACAAAAAGACAACTTAATTGATTTTTTTGGTGAGTGTGTACAGAAACTGAAATTGAAACAAGCTCACAAAAAGTGGTTGATGCTGAAATGGAACTTGACCAAAATACAATTGACTACTGCCTTGAACAGTTGAATGAACCTTCGCCAGAGAATGTTGAGCAATTGCCCGAAAAGGCGGATGTAACAAACCCTAAAAATCCAAAATCTACAGTTGAAGGAAAATGGCATGAGGTAGTGTCGAAATTTGAAGCGAATAGAAAGAAACCGGTAAGAGACAAGGGCATTGCTGAAGTCAACAAATCCCCATACGTTGTAAGGGGTGTGGATTTGAACAAGGACCTGACCAAAGATGAAGAAACAGTACTTCGATATGTGTTGTATGAAGATGGGGCGAGCGGTGGATTGTTTGGAGATGCCCAGAAAAATGAGTAAGTGTTTCAATTAAACATAAATTATATTCGTGTTCTTATTTTATCAAATGTACTAATAATAAAATATTATATAACGCAGTAAACAGGAAAAAAAAGAAGCATCCGAAGAGAAGAATCTTGACAGGTCCGTTTAGTACATTTGTGCCCAACGTATCCTGTGTTTAAAAAATATGTATTAAGTATTATGGCCTTTTTACATTAAGACGTTTGTTGTTTAGCGTGTACCGAATACATTTCATGTGTAAAACTTGCGTATTATGGGTGTTACTTATATGTATTTTACGGTGAATTCGTATGTTTTTTAGAAGTAATTCTAGCGTAAAAAAACATATGTACTAAGTATTACAACCGATTTACATTAGGACGTTTCTGGTTTAGCGTGTACGGAATACATTTCATGCGTAAAACTTGCGTATTATGGGTGTTACTTATATGTATTTTTTGGTGAATTCGTATGTTTTTTACATGAAATTCTTGCGTAAAAAAATGACAAGTTTCCGTCAACTTAGTGGATGACAAAATAAAGAATATGTGCATAACATATGTGTCTTTTTAACTTGTATGCAGGAAGATTGTATACGAGGGGAGTAGCGGGCTCGTATTGGAAAAATGTCATTTTTATACTATTTAGAGTAAACAATGAGGTAAACAATCAAGTTATAGATGCTTGGGTTGAAGTTTTGAATTTTGAAGAGAAATACAGATCTCCTAATTCGCCTTACAGATTATTTTGCCGGACTAACGTAATTGTGAGTTACTGATTTTGACTCCTTCCATACTATTTTTATTCTTTAAAAATTCGTAAGGTGATTGTTAGAACAAAAAAACAGATCGACTGGATGCTAAATAAAGAGGGTGTTGATCCAAAACAAAGACTTGAAAAGTTCACTACCAACATGTCTGGGATGATAGGATCAAACAACAATCTTAAGGCGTTTGATATGGTCTTCTTCCCTATTTTGGAATTTAGCCATTACTATCTGTTGGTGTTTGAATTAAAGAATCCTGCAATTTCTGTTATTGATAACTTCCATGAGTCAATCCCTCTTGTTGGTGTGAAGGACAATGTAGACTACTACAGGAAGGATTCCCCGTACAAAGTGATAGGATTTTTCAATTAGTTGATTTATTAAATAATATGGTTTATATGACACACAAATATGCAACGGAAACAGATTTTTGTCGAATTTTTGGAGCGGATCAAACATCCAAAAACAGACGAAATACTTGCAACGCAAATTCAAAAGCTTCACATACCATGGGCAACGAAAACAAATGCTGTGGATTGCGGAGTCTTTATGATGAGACATATGGAAAGGTTTATGGGCAGCTGGGTGCAATTCAACTGCGGATTTTCGACAAATGGTAGAAAGAAAAAATGCCAGCTAAACATGTTAAGGAAGAAAATCTTGCTACATATCATTAGGTCCGAGGTAAACAAGGTTGGAGATGTGGTGTGTGAAGGTGCACGATGTATGTAAAAGACACGTAACTTGTCATTTTATTACTTATGTTTATTTTGGAATTTGATTCTATGCTTTAAACTGTTTCTATTGATATGGTGTGATTTTCTTTTTATATTAAAATGGATTACAAAAAATAGTAGTTTAAAAAAAAACAGTACAAGTGTAGGTGGGAGAGGGTATGGTAGGTATCATGACTAAAAGTAATTGTAGTCAAATCAGAAAAGTAAAAGTTGTACTACTAAAAAGTACACTTTCACATCTAAATAATATATTTATTTTAATTTATAATTAAAGGTCAAAACTGTAAAACATTTGAATATATAAGTTTAGGTTGAAACTTAACGTATACAAGATGTAATATACATGTAACTGTTATGGATTTTTGGCGTTTTTTTGATTTTCTTCTTAACACATCAGTAAGATAACCATTCCATGGTTGTCAAAGTACGTCACTTAGTTAGTATGGTGAGAAAGACTGAATGTCTAACTTACTGACATGTTAACAAGAAAAAAAACAAAAAAAAATTGCTACATACGTGCTAAAGAGTTGGTTGTTGTGCAAAAAACATCGTTAACCCTACAAAAGTTCTGAATTTTAATATATCCAAAAATAACCCACGCACAATAGTTAAATTCAAACTTAAAAGGTATACCCCAAAACTTAAATACAACTACCTTAAAAAAAAGAGATTTGGTAAAATGCAAATACAACAATGCATAACAGTAACACAATAATGCAAAAAAAAAGGAAAAAAGAACATCACTTAGTTTGTATGGTGAGAAAAACTGAGTGAAGACATCTTACTGACGTGTTAACAAGAAAAAAAAAACAAAAAAAAAATTGTTGCATACGTGCTAAAGAACTTTCTTTAGAACAAAATTTTTCTTAAAATAATTCAAGAAAAAAATTGATCAAAACGGCTTCTTATAGAGGAGGATGCTGTATTTAATGAGTTAGTTGTGGTCAGAGACAATGAATGCGTGTAATTTAATACATATAAACAACAAAAAAAAATAAACATAAATGAATCTCATTTACGGATTTATTACATATAATGTACGTTAGTTATACGTAAAAAGAACTTGTCCATTCAACTGATAAAGATTTACCGTTACATTTAACAACTACCACAAAAAAATGCAGCCATAAATCTTACAATTAGAGTTCCATGTTAAACTAAAAACATTGTTAAACCCTACAAAGTTCTAGATTTTAATATATCCAAAAAAAACCACACACAAGAGTTGATATTAACTCTATTCGTCGGAACGCTTTTTCTTGCAATTACGGGAGTCATGTCCCGTAACATACTTCTGACATGTCCGGCAAAGCCTTGGTGTCTTAAAGGACTTTTCAACAGCTTTTTCCACAGCCCCTAACAATCGACGTGACTTGCCACAACCTTTGTTACGGATACCCTGAGGATTCGTACATTGCATGTCAACATCCAAGCTCCCGCCCACCAAATTTTGGATATCTTCAACATTAGAATCTTGTCTATTCGAATCCACTGAATCAGAATTAACAGTACTGGTTAGTTCTTTAACCTTCTTGGCAAAAACCTCAAGACCCTCAGTGTCATATCGAAGACTATCAACACAAGTAGATATCAAACCCAATATCTCATTCCTGGGCACATACTGTGGAGAATTGTCAACACCGTAACGATACTGGAGTTCAAATATCCTTTTGGGTAGAACATCTTTCATCCGTCGTTTTGATATGTAATCAGAAGGTATGCGTACTATTTTGTTTACCCTAAAAACGCAAAAAACATGACGACATAGGAACCCAATCCTAGTAAAGTTGGATGAGGCGCATAAATCCAGGTATTCTATTCATCCAGGTGCGGATAAAATGTATAAAGATCTTAAGGATTTTTACTGGTGGCCTGGAATGAAGAAACAAATAGCTGAATACGTGGATCGATGTTTAACATGTCTCAAAGTCAAGGCTGAACATCAACGACCTTCTGGGTTATTGCAACAACCTGAGATTCCCATGTGGAAATGGGATCAGATCTCTATGGATTTCATTACTAAATTACCCAGAACATCACGTAACCATGACTCTATATGGGTTATCGTTGATCGCCTTACGAAATCTGCACATTTCTTACCCATCCGAGAAGATTATTCTATGGATCGACTCGCTAAACTTTATGTTAATGAGATTGTATCTCGACATGGAGTACCGATCTCTATCATTTCTGACAGAGATAGTCGATTTATGTCACGATTTTGGCAAACTCTTCAGAATGCTCTGGGCACACAAATCAATATGAGCACAGCTTATCACCCACAAACTGACGGGCAGACTGAACGAACGAATCAAACTCTTGAAGACATGCTCAGAAGCTGTGTGATTGATTTTGGAGGTAGCTGGGATATTCATCTTCCACTTGTTGAATTTTCATACAATAACAGCTACCATACCAGTATTCAATGCGCTCCTTTCGAAGCACTTTATGGACGCAAATGTAGATCACCTATCTGTTGGTCAGAAGTAGGTGAAAATCAAATCATTGGGCCAGAATTCATTCAGGAAACAACCGATAAGATCGCATTGATTCGAGAACGAATTAAAGCTGCTCGCGATCGACAAAAGAGTTATGCTGACAATCGTCGTAGACCGTTAGAATTTCAAATCGGTGATCTAGTAATGTTGAAAGTGTCACCTTGGAGAGGCATTTTCAGATTCGGGAAACGAGGTAAACTTTCGCCAAGATTTGTAGGGCCATTTAAAATTCTTGAACGAATTGGACCAGTGGCTTACAGACTTGAATTACCTCTTGAACTCAGTAACATTCACGATGTCTTTCATGTATCTAATCTGAAGAAATGTTTAACTGATGAATCATTGATCGTACCTCTCGAAGAGATTCAAATTGATGACAAACTTCAATTCAGGGAAGAACCAGTTGAAGTAATGGATCGAGAGGTGAAGGTACTGAAACGCAGTCGCATACCTATTGTCAAAATTCGGTGGAACTCGCAACGTGGACCCGAATATACGTGGGAACGTGAAGATCAAATGAAAGCAAAGTACCCACATCTATTCTCATAAACGATTGTCATAATGTAAGTCTTCATTAAATTTCGGGACGAAATTTCTCTAACAGGAGGAGACTGTGACAGTTGCGTACGAAGAATTCGGCATGAATAACGTGAGCACATTTGGTCGTGCTTGAAATCCACGAGGATTTAGTAACTTTTGTTATTGGGGATTGATAGTATGTGAAAAATGATGAACGTGGGCGAAAACCGTGCGCAAAACGGAGTTCGTATGCTCCCGGAATCGCGAAACGAAGTTTAAATCAAATATTGGAAGAAAAACGGGTCAGGCGGTACGCCTGACGTGGGTGCAGGGACCCAGGCGATACGCCTGGCTGGCTATGTCGGCAAAAAAATGATTTAAGCGATCAGAACGAATAGAAACTCTCAAAATCGAAAATTTTCGATTGTAAGCACACTGAAGACGAAGAACCTTCATCCTAACACCATCATACTTCATTTCAAAGCCATTTGAAGCCATAAATCGCACCACAGATCGTATTTTCAAGTCCTGATCGTTGTTATACGCGCAGAAATTCGTCAGAACAGGTAACGGTTCGTTTTAACCTTCTAGTTTGATTTTGATTGATTAGATCTTGATTTTGAACGTAATGAGATAGTTAGGATTGTTGATTATTGCCTAGATGATGGCTAGGATTGATTATAAACGAAGAACACGAAGTTCTAACGGTTAAATTCTTGTTTTGATCCGTTGTGATGCCCGGTTTGCATGAAATCATACCTATGATTATAATGGTTTAAACCATTTGATTATGACAATGTAGGTGATTAGTTTGATTAATCTTTGAAATGCAAAGGTTAAATCCAAGTGTTTCAAACTAATCATAATCATTAACATACTCATTGGAATGATTATCTGATGTTTGTGATAACAGTCAGATTAGTATGTTAAATCTGGTTATTTCACCTATTCTGATGCTACATTGTGATATTTCATGATATTTGGGTAATCAATAATAAGGATTAATCACTCCTAAGCCATTAAATCATCTAGAAACTGTTTTAGCATTATAATCAACAACATTAACTATTTGGTTAATCAGAGATTATTCTGATTAATCTAGAGTGTCATCAACTTTGTGTAAGGAATCTAATGCAATGTAGGTTCCTACATTATCATACATTGTATGATATAACCTTAAATTAATTAATTATATAATTAATATCGAGTTGATGATTTACTAAGCAATGTCTTTGACATTGAACGTTCAGAAGGATCTAATCAGTAAACTAGAACATAAATAACTCATTAAATATAAATAAATGCAGAATTACTTCTCTATTATCAGTTTTGAGATATTCTGCTACATCTATACTATCAGGTGAGTTTCGTACAACCCCTTTTATTTTTAATCTTTTATAAACATCGGGGAACATTGTTGAACTTTTAATGAACATATGATATGTATCACTGATATCTGTGTGATTTCATGTGATTGTTGTGACTTTTGTGGGATTTCATGGGATTTTGCCTGTAGACTGAACCCTATCATGGAACTGAAAGTCCTCATTTTTGAACTGTATCTAGTGAACCCATGTGTGGCCGAGCAGAAAACATTGATAGTACTATTGGTTGACACCCCATTCGCTGGGAGGGTTGCATCTCCCCTTGTGTGAATGTTTGTTATCTGTTTCCTGAACTTCTTAATGGTGTGATAGACATTAAGATAATGAGGCACTAAGATATGTACCGACGGGTAATATCTTGAGACAGACTAGACGTCCGAAAGGAACTAGATACAGGTCCCATGGTTATCCGGAACTGAACTTTTGAGAACGTGCTTATCATATCATATTGTTTTAAATTGAACTGTCGATCTCACCAGCTTCGTGCTGACGTTTCAAACTTAAATCTTTTTGCAGGAAGACAGTGACACTCGGTGAGGCAGCACTTCAAACACTAGTAATTAAATAAGTCAGTTGTGTAGTAAACTTAGTTGTAAATTATGATACTGATTGTAATGACGAAACCCTGTATTGTAATTATTTTAAGTTAATCTGTGTGCTTATGATATCGGTTCAAGTAAGTCACCCCTCACCTCGGAGACAACACCACTATGCTTCCGCAACCGGTTCAGTGACGTCAGGTCAGACACGAGGTGACGAGGGGTGGGGTGTGACAGGGTGGTATCAGAGCCACAGGTTATAGAGAATTAGGTTGACTTAGAGACCTAGACTATAACCATAGGCTCGTATAGTTACACAGAGAGCACCGAACATTAATATTGAACAAAACTTGTTTTGAATTAAGCCAGGATAATCAGGTGGTACAAATTCCAGTTATGAGTGGCCAGCACAACTGAAATTTGCAACACGTGTGCATTCTAGTTTGATTTAGTTCAAGCAAAACACTAACAATAGTAATGACGAATAGTTGAGTTAAGATAGGAGGACGTCTCATATCATGTGTATGTTGAATTTTATTATTCAATATATTTCTTTCATGATACTGATTAGAGATTTTTAGTGTACAGCAATGGCAGATCGAGGCGAACAGTATCAGCTAACTCCTCATGATATGAGGGATGGTACTCCGAGCTCTAGCTCAGCACCAGATTCAGATTCTTCGGAGGCATCGACTGCAGCCTCACGAGCTCCATCTGTAGTGCCACACGCACAACCAGCATTACCACATTCACCATTAGAGCCTAGACCAGTTACACCACCACCACCAGCACTTCCTATCATACCTAGTCCTCCTCATTTACCTCCGGTTGATCCCGTTGCAGATCGAATGCAGAGTATATCACCTCCTAGGGTACCCGTTTGGGACGGGTTGCGGCATATGCGGGGTCAAGCCCGCAAGACCACAGGACTACCTCCCCGGAAGCAGCTGGCTCCCAGGGACGAGTTTCATGCCATTCACGAGATGGGAGAATCCTCCCATCAGGCAGAGCTGAGAGTACAATTGCAGCAAGTTACTCAGAACTTGCAGGGGACACAGCAGAGTCTACAGCAGTGTCAGGCTACGGTTGAGGATACACGTAGGACCATATTAGATATCCTCACTTCTCACTTGACCCTGATGGATCAAGTGAAGGCGTTGGACACCGATACTCGAGCCTGGAGAACCGCGATGGATGATAGACTAAGGATGACATGGGGACAGATTATGCTTGCTGCATTTTGGCGGCAAGTGGCATGGATGACTGAGAGATGGAGTTGGGTGAGAGAGAGAGCGACAGAGTTTTTGGCATGGTCTGGAGCGGCGAGTATCGAGACCAGGATGATGATCCTGGCGGTAGTCATGGCAATAGTGGCCATGATACTTTCCTTCTTATCATACTTTATGCGATGAGTATGTACAGAAGATCAGTTTGGGATTTTCAGAGCATCAGGGTGTAGATAGGGGAGTTCTTTTCTGTTCTTTTCTTTATCTGATGGTAGTGTCTTGTGTTGTTTGGTGGTCTGTATAAAATCAATAATGATAATGATGAAATAAAATGGGTGTTTTGTGTATCGATCTGTGTAATGTACTATTTGGGTGTTGTGTGAATTATGTTTTTTCTAATAACCTTGTGTGGACTGTAAACAATTCTGTGTGAGAACAATTCTATGTGAGAACATGTCAAACTAATATATATATTTCGCCGAAATACAGTACGGGGGCAATACTGTATGCGAATATATCGAACTAAAATATATATTTTGCTGGAATACAGTACGGAGCAATACTGTATGCAAATATATCTGTGACCAAAGTACAGTACGAGAGCCATACTGTACGAGAACATGTCTAAATTGTGAACGTGCCTGAATTGTGAATGTGTCTGTAACTTAAGTACAGTACGAGAGCCATACTGTACGAGAACATATCTATGGTCTGTATGAGAACTTAATGTATGAACTGAGAACATATTAGAGAACTTGTCTGAGAACATATCCTAGTCCTGTATGAACATATCTTTAAAAACATGTGTTGCAATGCAAAGAGCTGGGTAAGACTCTAACATGTTTTTGAAATAACAGGACTAAGTATAACTACGAATAATTGTGTGATCTGTGTGTAATGTGAACATGTCTGGACTGAATTCATGTAGTTATACTGTATTCTTATAATCACCTTTTAATACAACTTTTCAGTGTAACTGAATGGGATTGTATTTATGTGATAGAACGGGTTATATCTTTAATGTTCTTGAACTGACCTGAGTTTTGTCTGCTTGTGAGCAGAATAATGGCTCCTAAACGAGATCGACCACCTAAGAGAGCTACTCAGAACATTACAAACCCTGAACCGAATCAAATTCCACCTTTGAATGTTGACTCAAATCCGGATCCGCATGTTAATCCGGAAGCGAACGTAGTTCCACCTGGGAACTTGGAAACGCATACTACTCCACCAGTGAACCCTGGAGCAGGCATTGTTCCACCTGCTGGTACAAGCGGATCTGAAACAAATGAGGCTATGATAGCTCGTATTGTGCGTGAACAACTATCTGCTTGTGGTGTTCTGACACAACACCAACCACATATCACTGTAGGTTCTGGTGGGGAACACGATCATGTTGAACATAATGCTACTGGTGGTCACGTTGAAACTCATACCACTACCGGTACAACTCCTATTGTTCCTGATCCACCCCGACAGGGATGTACTTACAAGTATTTTGCTTCCTGTAACCCTCCTACTTTTACTGGCAAAGAAGGAGCGGCTGGTCTAATAAGGTGGATTGAGGAAATGGAAACTAAGCTCAAAATCAGTCAGTGTTTGGAGGAGCATAAGGTGTCTTATGCTGCCTGTTCTTTGAAAGATTCTGCTTTGACCTGGTGGAATACCCAGGCCAAGACTTTGGGTTCAGCCACAGTTGACTCGATGGGCTGGAACGATTTCAAAACTCTGATTAGATCAGAGTACTGTCCCATCACTGAAATTCAAAAACTCCAGGAAGAATTCTGGAATCACTCGATGATCGGTGCTGACTGTCTTGCTTACACCGATCGTTTTCATGAACTTACTTGTTTGCTTCCCGACATGTTTCCTACGGAAGCCGCTTTAATCGAGAAGTACATTAAGGGTCTGATTCCTCAGATACGAGGAATGGTGACTGCTGCTGAACCTACAACCCTGAAACATACGATTCTTTTGACCACTAAGCTTACCAATGAGGCGGTAAGGAGTGGTACTCTGTCTTTGAAACCTCAGACGGTTCATAATCGTAGTGATGTCGGTACCTCAAATGTGTCAAAAGGTACCAAACGAAAGTGGTTTGGCAAAACCAAGGCGAAGGCTCCGGCTGAGATCACCCAGAGCAAGCCAACTGTGAAAAACTATGGTGCAAATGTTCCTGAGAGGAAAACTTATACTGGGCAGGCGCCCAAATGCAATAAGTGTCCACTACATCACACGGGACCATGTCCTGTTTGTCTGAACTGTAACCGAGTTGGACATTATGCTAAATATTGCAACTTTCCTGCTCAGACACCAAACCAAGCACCACGACAAACCACTCAAACCAACCGGTCATGTTACAAATGTGGAAGCCCTGATCATCTCATACGAAACTGTCCGAACAATAATACCAATCCGGGAACTGAAGCTAGGGGAAGAGCTTTTCAGATTGGTGCGACCGAGGCGAGACATGATGCAAATATTGTTACTGGTACGTTTCTTCTTAATAATCTATACGCATCAGTTTTGTTTGACACAGGAGCGGATAAGAGCTTTATCTCTCCTGAATTTGCATCATTAATTTCATTGCCTACGGTAGATCTAGAAACTCCTTATGTTATTGAACTTGCTAACGGCAAGTTGATCAAAACTAACAGTGTTATTCAAGGATGTTCCTTGAATTTGAATGATCATCTTTTCAAAATTGATTTACTTCCTATTGAGCTTGGGAGCTTTGATGTTGTTGTTGGTATGGACTGGCTTTCTGATAACCAAGCGGAAGTTGTGTGTCAAAACAAGTTGATCCGTATTCCATTACCTAACGGTAATACACTGATAGTTCAAGGAGAACGAGCTGGTAGAAAACTTGGTATCATATCTTGTATGCGAGCTCAGAAGTTCTTAAGGAAAGGCTGTTATGCTTTCCTAGCACATGTGACTGAGCACAATTCTTCACCCAAACAAATCACAGATATCCCAGTAGTCAAGGATTTTTCTGAAGTTTTTCCTGAGGATATATCAGGATTACCCCCAGTGAGACAAGTTGAATTTCGAATCGACTTGATTCCAGGTGCAGCACCTGTTGCTAAAGCCCCGTATCGGCTTGCACCATCCGAAATGCAAGAACTTTCAGGTCAATTGCAAGAACTGTTAGACAAAGGTTTTATCAGACCTAGTTTCTCACCCTGGGGAGCACCTATTCTTTTTGTGAAAAAGAAGGATGGTTCATTCAGAATGTGTATTGACTACAGGGAACTCAATAAACTGACAATCAAGAACCGTTATCCACTACCTCGTATCGATGATCTGTTTGATCAACTACAAGGTGCTACTTATTTTTCAAAAATCGATTTGAGATCTGGATATCATCAGTTACGTATTCATGATGATGACATTCCTAAAACTGCTTTCAGAACTCGATACGGACATTACGAATTTCTAGTAATGCCGTTTGGTTTAACAAATGCACCAGCAGTTTTCATGGATCTGATGAATCGAGTATGTAGACCTTATCTGGATAAATTTGTGATTGTGTTTATTGATGATATTCTTATTTATTCTCGAAATCAACAAGAACATGCTCAACACTTGAAATTAATTCTAGAACTTTTGGCACGTGAAAAATTATATGCCAAGTTCTCCAAGTGTGAGTTCTGGTTACGAGAAGTTCAATTTCTGGGTCATGTAGTAAATCAGAACGGTATTCAAGTGGATCCCAGTAAGATTCAGGCGGTGAAACAATGGGAGACACCACGAACCCCGACTGAAATACGTCAATTCTTGGGGTTGGCAGGTTATTATCGTCGGTTTATCAAGAACTTTTCAAAGATAGCCTTGCCACTGACTACATTGACACAGAAAAATCAATCATTTATATGGAGTTCTCAACAGGAGGAGGCGTTCCAACTGTTGAAACATAAACTCTGTAATGCACCTATCTTGGCACTACCGGAAGGTACTGATAACTTCACAGTGTATTGTGATGCTTCACGTCAAGGTCTTGGGTGTGTTCTAATGCAGAAGGATAAGGTAATTGCTTATGCTTCTCGACAACTGAAAATACATGAGAAGAATTATACCACACATGATCTAGAACTTGGTGCAGTGGTATTTGCACTCAAGATTTGGAGACATTATCTATACGGAACAAGGTGTATTATATACACTGATCACAAAAGCCTCCAACACATTCTAGATCAGAAAATGTTGAACATGCGACAGAGGCGATGGGTTGAACTGTTGAACGATTACGACTGTGAGATTCGTTATCACCCAGGCAAAGCAAATGTTGTAGCTGATGCTTTAAGTCGCAAGGAACGAGTCAAGCCTTTACGTGTGAAAGCGTTAGGTATGACTATTCAAACCAGTCTAATTCCTCAAATCAAAGAAGCTCAGAAACAAGCTTTACAACCAACGAACTATTCTGCTGAGGGACTAAGAGGATTAGATAAGAAACTCGATACTAAGGCTGATAGACTGTTGTATTTCAAAGACCGAATGTGGATTCCTTTATTCGGTAACTCTCGAACTATTATCTTGGATGAGGCGCATAAATCCAGGTATTCTATTCATCCAGGTGCTGATAAAATGTATAAAGATCTTAAGGATTTTTACTGGTGGCCTGGAATGAAGAAACAAATAGCTGAATACGTGGATCGATGTTTAACATGTCTCAAAGTCAAGGCTGAACATCAACGACCTTCTGGGTTATTGCAACAACCTGAGATTCCCATGTGGAAATGGGATCAGATCTCTATGGATTTCATTACTAAATTACCCAGAACATCACGTAATCATGACTCTATATGGGTTATCGTTGATCGCCTTACGAAATCTGCACATTTCTTACCCATCCGAGAAGATTATTCTATGGATCGACTCGCTAAACTTTATGTTAATGAGATTGTATCTCGACATGGAGTACCGATCTCTATCATTTCTGACAGAGATAGTCGATTTATGTCACGATTTTGGCAAACTCTTCAGAATGCTCTGGGCACACAAATCAATATGAGCACAGCTTATCATCCACAAACTGACGGGCAGACTGAACGAACGAATCAAACTCTTGAAGACATGCTCAGAAGCTGTGTGATTGATTTTGGAGGTAGCTGGGATATTCATCTTCCACTTGTTGAATTTTCATACAATAACAGCTACCATACCAGTATTCAATGCGCTCCTTTCGAAGCACTTTATGGACGCAAATGTAGATCACCTATCTGTTGGTCAGAAGTAGGTGAAAATCAAATCATTGGGCCAGAATTCATTCAGGAAACAACCGATAAGATCGCATTGATTCGAGAACGAATTAAAGCTGCTCGCGATCGACAAAAGAGTTATGCTGACAATCGTCGTAGACCGTTAGAATTTCAAATCGGTGATCTAGTAATGTTGAAAGTGTCACCTTGGAGAGGCATTTTCAGATTCGGGAAACGAGGTAAACTTTCGCCAAGATTTGTAGGGCCATTTAAAATTCTTGAACGAATTGGACCAGTGGCTTACAGACTTGAATTACCTCTTGAACTCAGTAACATTCACGATGTCTTTCATGTATCTAATCTGAAGAAATGTTTAACTGATGAATCATTGATCGTACCTCTCGAAGAGATTCAAATTGATGACAAACTTCAATTCAGGGAAGAACCAGTTGAAGTAATGGATCGAGAGGTGAAGGTACTGAAACGCAGTCGCATACCTATTGTCAAAATTCGGTGGAACTCGCAACGTGGACCCGAATATACGTGGGAACGTGAAGATCAAATGAAAGCAAAGTACCCACATCTATTCTCATAAACGATTGTCATAATGTAAGTCTTCATTAAATTTCGGGACGAAATTTCTCTAACAGGAGGAGACTGTGACAGTTGCGTACGAAGAATTCGGCATTAATAACGTGAGCACATTTGGTCGTGCTTGAAATCCACGAGGATTTAGTAACTTTTGTTATTGGGGATTGATAGTATGTGAAAAATGATGAACGTGGGCGAAAACCGTGCGCAAAACGGAGTTCGTATGCTCCCGGAATCGCGAAACGAAGTTTAAATCAAATATTGGAAGAAAACGGGTCAGGCGGTACGCCTGACGTGGGTGCAGGGACCCAGGCGATACGCCTGGCTGGCTATGTCGGCAAAAAAATGATTTAAGCGATCAGAACGAATAGAAACTCTCAAAATCGAAAATTTTCGATTGTAAGCACACTGAAGACGAAGAACCTTCATCCTAACACCATCATACTTCATTTCAAAGCCATTTGAAGCCATAAATCGCACCACAGATCGTATTTTCAAGTCCTGATCGTTGTTATATACGCGCAGAAATTCGTCAGAACAGGTAACGGTTCGTTTTAACCTTCTAGTTTGATTTTGATTGATTAGATCTTGATTTTGAACGTAATGAGATAGTTAGGATTGTTGATTATTGCCTAGATGATGGCTAGGATTGATTATAAACGAAGAACACGAAGTTCTAACGGTTAAATTCTTGTTTTGATCCGTTGTGATGCCCGGTTTGCATGAAATCATACCTATGATTATAATGGTTTAAACCATTTGATTATGACAATGTAGGTGATTAGTTTGATTAATCTTTGAAATGCAAAGGTTAAATCCAAGTGTTTCAAACTAATTATAATCATTAACATACTCATTGGAATGATTATCTGATGTTTGTGATAACAGTCAGATTAGTATGTTAAATCTGGTTATTTCACCTATTCTGATGCTACATTGTGATATTTCATGATATTTGGGTAATCAATAATAAGGATTAATCACTCCTAAGCCATTAAATCATCTAGAAACTGTTTTAGCATTATAATCAACAACATTAACTATTTGGTTAATCACAGATTATTCTGATTAATCTAGAGTGTCATCAACTTTGTGTAAGGAATCTAATGCAATGTAGGTTCCTACATTATCATACATTGTATGATATAACCTTAAATTAATTAATTATATAATTAATATCGAGTTGATGATTTACTAAGCAATGTCTTTGACATTGAACGTTCGGAAGGATCTAATCAGTAAACTAGAACATAAATAACTTATTAAAGATAACTAAATGCAGAATCATCTCTGTACTATCAGTTTGGTGATACACTGCTACCCTATTATCATCAGGTGAGTTTCGTACAACCCCTTTTATTTTTAATCTTTTATAAACATCGGGGAACATTGTTGAACTTTTAATGAACATATGATATGTATCACTGATATCTGTGTGATTTCATGTGATTGTTGTGACTTTTGTGGGATTTCATGGGATTTTGCCTGTAGACTGAACCCTATCATGGAACTGAAAGTCCTCATTTTTGAACTGTATCTAGTGAACCCATGTGTGGCCGAGCAGAAAACATTGATAGTACTATTGGTTGACACCCCATTCGCTGGGAGGGTTGCATCTCCCCTTGTGTGAATGTTTGTTATCTGTTTCCTGAACTTCTTAATGGTGTGATAGACATTAAGATAATGAGGCACTAAGATATGTACCGATGGGTAATATCTTGAGACAGACTAGACGTCCGAAAGGAACTAGATACAGGTCCCATGGTTATCCGGAACTGAACTTTTGAGAACGTGCTTATCATATCATATTGTTTTAAATTGAACTGTCGATCTCACCAGCTTCGTGCTGACGTTTCAAACTTAAATCTTTTTGCAGGAAGACAGTGACACTCGGTGAGGCAGCACTTCAAACACTAGTAATTAAATAAGTCAGTTGTGTAGTAAACTTAGTTGTAAATTATGATACTGATTGTAATGACGAAACCCTGTATTGTAATTATTTTAAGTTAATCTGTGTGCTTATGATATCGGTTCAAGTAAGTCACCCCTCACCTCGGAGACATCACCACTATGCTTCCGCAACCGGTTCAGTGACGTCAGGTCAGACACGAGGTGACGAGGGGTGGGGGTGTGACAGTATAAAGATGTAAAACTGATGTAAACATATGAAACAAGTAAGAGGAGTTAATCGTATGTTACAAAACGTTTAAGTAGACGTATATCACGTGTAACCTGAAAAACATTTGTAACGTCGTTGTTTTTGTTGAGATACGTTACAGAGTACACCACCCCATCATCTACATGATCAGATTGAGAAACAAAGCAATACAACTTTCCCTTCATGATCTCCTTCTGAACTTCCATAAATATTGAATGAGTGTATAATTCAAATGCATGTCTCTCTATTTCTAAACCTGATAAAGACTGATATGCTATGGAAGATGTTTTATACTCCGCCAAACGTTGCCTATAACGCTGACTTTCAATGGAAGTGTCATAGCACAAGATAAATTGCACTAAAGTATTGGCACCGCTAGAATTGACTTTGAAAGAAGCGTTCGAACTCTCACACCTAGACGTCGTCTTCATTAGGCAACACATTGGTATGTCTCTAAAAAAAGGCAGGAACCCATTGTTCACGAATTGCATACATATCTCTCAGCCAACTATGTTCTGATAATTGAAACCTGGTAATAAGATCAGACCAACGACTCTCAAATGTAACGGGAGATATGAACAAATTCCACACCAAACGATGCATGCACGCACGAAAGTCAGTATTGTTTAGCAAATCGCTGGAAAGCTGGTTACATAAAAACAAAGATTAAATAAATAAACAAACATAAAACATATGAATACGTGTTAAACATATACAAGAAAAAAACCTTAAGTGGTAGCTTTTTCATGACATGCCACATGCATAAACGATGACGTGATTCTGTTAAAACTTGCGAAATAGCTTGCTTCATTGAAGGATCTTGATCAGTTAGAACCAACATCGGTTGTTTCCCATGTGCTTTGATAAAGGCATTTAGCAACCACTTGTATGAGTCTATCGTTTCACTATGCAGCAATCCAGCACCAAATGTTACACAATTTTTGTGATGATCAACACCGGTAAAAGGGACAAATATCATGTTGTACCTAAGTATTAAAAAAATTAATGTTAAACTAAAAGTCTTGTAAGGCTTACGTAAACATCATGTTAAACTAGAATTACATGAAAATCTTTAATAATCGAAAGTTTTTAATACAAAAAATGTTACACCAAAAATTGAGAAAAATCATGTTGTATCTACGTAAGCATCTTGTAATACTTATGTAAACTAATTGTAATATACGTGTTTACATAAAAAAAATTATTTAATTACTTAAACATCATGTAAAATAAATATCTTATGGTAAATAATACGTAAACTATGTATACTAAATAACCATCTTATTTACATAAACCTGGTAATCTTTAATTATCGAAAGTGTTAGATACAACAAATGTTACACAAAAAATTCGGAAAAAATCATGTTTTTTTACGTATAAAATCTGTAAACAACACGTAAACAATATGTAATGTATATGTTTGGTGAAAATATATTATATTTAATTACTTGTTGGTGTAGTATGTCGCGTCAAATGCAAGCACGTCTCCAAAACACTCATAATTTTTCTTTGATATCTCATCAGCCCAAAACACATGCCTCAGCTCGCCTTTTACCACAGAAAAATCAAAGTAAAAATCGGGAAGATTTTTCACACGATCACGCAAACGATCCAGAAGTAATTGGGAGTCCCGATTGCCTATAAAAAGACGGATAGCTTGGCTGAAATTTTTAAAATCAGTGGGGGTACCATCCACGTTATGATGACCACCCTTCATTGACACTTGAAGCCTATGAGCTATGGTTGGACCTATACGATTCAATGTCATGTGATGGATAAATTGTTTGGTTGAAAAAGATAGTTTACGACCTGCTTTCGTTAAATCCCGATTATATGGCTCCACCAACGGATGGTTGTGACACTCAACAAACTTATATATAACAAACCTTGTTTCGCCTTCTGAAACGTGAACAGATATATGAGCCTTACAATCAGTGACTTTGAATGAACTTTTCCGAACATACATGGAAGATTCATCTAACGTATCAAATTGTCGCTTACTCTGAGGTCTGCCAGCTTTGTTACATCTTAGGTATTTGTGTGTCACTTGCTCGTTTTTATTTTTTTTCGTTTGTCCAACACGAACAGAAAAACCAGAACATTCGGCATAATTCTTGTACATTTTAATAACATCACTCCAAGACCTATAGGTAGCGCCAACAGTGGGTTTGGTATGTCGGTCTTGATTAGGACACCACACCTTCGCGCCATTTGGTGTTAGAAACGTCTGACATCCTTGAACATCTTCTCCTTTTTTAACAAAAGAAGAATTTAAAAACATTACGACTGTTATGTAAAATATACGTAATATACGTGTAACTGCAATGAAAAATGAAAAAAAAAACTCACCAAGTACACGGGTCAGTCCAGTGGGTTCTTCGATTGTTGTTACATCATTCGAAAGTGGGTTTTCTTCAGTATAAACAACATCGTCAACATCTAAACGGGAATTTTCATATTAGCTCAAGTGTTGTTAAAGTTGGCATGATGAGTTAAAATCATAGAAAAAATTTGAAAAATTACCACTGTTTAATGGCTGTTCATTGCAGTTTTCGTTGATCAAAGGCATTGGAACATATACATCATCATTATCATCAACCCTTGTACCATCGTTTAAGGGGATTGCTGTACGTTATGCGTGGCCAAAAAAAAATAAGATCAATGTAAAAGAATAACACTACATAAAAAATAAACATAAATACAAATAAACCTTCAATGTCTGATAACATAAAAGATTGTTCCTCGTATCTTTCAATCAAAGAATCAAACGTGTTAACTTCAAGGATAGAATCCATTAATGCATGCAAAAAGTTTGCTACTGAGAGGGTTTCATTCAATTGAAATAGAGGGTTATGGAGGTTTAAAGAGAGGTGGTCTTGATGATACAGAAAACTTTGAATGGTGGTGAGAAACGTATGAGTTATTATCAAAAACAAAGAGTACAAAATGACATGATGCATGTTTTACAAAAAAAAACTTTTCATTAATGAGTGACATGATGTGTGTTAGACAATCTTACCATAAAAGTACAACAAATCTCTGCAACTATGAAATATAAAAATAATTTATAAAGGCAAAAGGTATTTTCAAACAAGCGGGGAAAAAAAGGTATTTTAAATGCAGTTCTAGTATGTAACAACACGCAAACTGCAACGTAAATTACATGTTACATATAACAAAAAAACAACAGTAGCTGGTTACAATAATTACCCACTTTTTATATTGGTAATAAAATAACACGTTAAGTACGTGACGGTATTAAGGGTTTGAAAATAAAAGGCCAAGACACTAGTAACAATATACAAGATTTACCTTTTGGTATGGGAAAAAAAAACAAATCTTAAAAAAACCATTAGATCAGAGACAATGTAAAACGTATGTAACAACAATAATTGATTTGTACGTATATGCAATAAAGACTATATGACCAAAGAATCTATGGGAGGAAAAGTAAAATAATAAAAAAGTACATACATGCTAAAATGACGAAATTGACCTTGGGATTAATTTTAATAGGATGATGATGTGGCCAAATATGGACCACATAAAAGAGTTTTCTCAGTTTTCACAATGAGGAGTGGTTTTCATTTTATACTTTCCCTATATATATATATATATAGGGGAGGGTTCATAAGAAAACCCTCCTTTTTATGAAAACCAAGAAAACCATCATTTCACCGTTGATTTGTTTGATATACGGCTGTGATCAATAGTGGCAAAATTGTAAATAATTATTATTAAAAAGGTTTATTTATATGATTGAAAGGGTATTCTGGGTAGAAAAAAACCTTTATTTTTGGAAAACTTCTAATAATAATTATTAGAATCTATTAATATCTAATTTTCTCTTTCTTACCTCCATTGTTTTGTTAAAATTTAAAATATCATTTTTATTAGTTTCCGTTTTTATGTGAGAAATTAAATGCAAAAAAAAAAAAAAACAAATGAAACGTCCATACATTTAATAACTTCCGTTACCATTTAAAGTACTTAAATAATTAATAAACAATCATTTGTGTGTGTGTGACTTTTCAAACACCATATTATATTAATTTTTACTAATTACTAATGTGTTTTTTTTTACAAAATCATAGATTCTAATGTATAATTTTTTTTTGAATTTGGGATGAATCAAATTATAAATTAAAGGATAATCACAAGCACTTTAACACCAACTAATTTAGATATATGTAATCAAATAAATTACATACATATGATCATAAAATCAACAAATTACGTATATGTAAATTAGTTACATGTAAACATGCACATAAACAAATTACGTACATGTAACTCATATTGTTAATATTGTTACATATAACTATTGCAGTATACCTAATATTACATTTTTTGCTATTGGTGTTTATTTTTTTTTATTTTTGATGAATATTTAGATATATGTAAGTTTAAGTATTACATATATGTGATCAGTTACACGATTACATATATGTAATACTATTTGTTACATATATGTAATACTCAAAGGTACATACATATAATTATTTGTCGACAATAAAAATTAGCATCAAGAGCAAAAAATGTAATATTAGGTGTTACATATATCTGATTACATATATATAATCATATAACTTGTTACATATATATCTGATTACATATATGTAACCATTTGAACTGATTACATACACATAACACTATTTGTTACATATATGTAATACTTAATGTTACATAGATGTAACTATTCGTCAAAAATAAAAAAAATGAACATCAAGAGCATAAAATGTAATATTATGTGTTACATATACTTAATTACATATATGTAATACTTATTATTGCATACATGCAACTATTTGTTAAAAATAAAATATAAACATCATGAGCACACACGTACATCAACAAGATAAGACCGAGACTATCAAACCATGCTGCAATGTTTAGGGTGATACAATACAACAAAACAATGAACACATATTCAAATACTGGATACGGAACTGGAATATTCAATCAAGACAAACAAAATAAAAGGATGACAATTAATAAAAAAATAAATTAAAACCAAACTAAACTAATGTTTATCACCATGTTCATACATATTCATCGATTACATATACGTAACACTTTTAGTTACATATATGTAATTCATCTTCTTCATCATGAAACCTGCTGCAGTGGTGGTGTTCTCCAAAACAGAGAGTGATGTAACGAGATGGTCGAGTAGTGGTGCCAAAGTAAGCGATCGAAGGATATGGGTTAGATCGTGAGGGACCATGACCCAAAAAGTTGGCCGAATGTGGGCCAGTTAGATGTCGCCGGTTCTGTCCTGTAGGTTCGCCGGATGGGGACTAGTTCAAAGTAATTTCCTCTCGACATATATGCAATTTCCTCTTGAAATACATAACAAATCATAGAACCAATCAGTGTATTTTCTCTTCTCAGAAAAAGAATCACATACATTGGACCAGATCGATTTTGGATAAATCAAAAACTTGAAATTTTTGGATCTTATCCATATATTACAGCCGACTCCATTTCCACACATTTACAATCATCCCAACATCTCGTCATACAATCACTAAAATTGGCAGAGTTCCACCGGAGAGACCAAGAGGGTTGGCTCCATTTTTCTTTCTTCGATCTACTCTCTGTCTATCTCTTAGATGGTAAAAATCTTAGGAATAACTACCAAAATTAAAAGGTGTTAAAATTACTAAATAACCCTTTTATTTATATAAAAACAATTAAAAATGAAAAATTATGATTGGTTGAAAAAAGTTTTCTTGGTTTTCTTAGAAAGGGGTGGTTTTCTCATGAACCTTCCTCTATATATATATATATATATATATATAGGGTAAGGAGTGAATAATAACCCTCATTAATTGCGGTAACCCATTAACCCTGGCAAAAAACGCTCAAATCGCAAAAAATTTTTTTTCATGGTTTTTTTTATGCAAAAATAGGGGGGGCTCCTTTTTTAATCGTTCGCTAATTCACAAGCGTTAAAAAGTTATACGAAATGTAAGTTTGCGTTACACTGCGACACTTAAATAAATGTTCGCAGTGTAACGCAAACTTACATTTCGTATAACTTTTTAACGCTTATGAATTAGCGAACGATTAAAAAAGGAGCCCCCCCTATTTTTGCATAAAAAAAACCATGAAAAAAAAAATTTGCGATTTGAGCGTTTTTTGCCAGGGTTAATGGGTTACCGCAATTAATGAGGGTTATTATATGATCCCTTCCCTATATATATATATCTCTACTCCTTTAAAATGCATATTGGTGAGATGTATTTCAACTATCTTAAATTTAAGAAAAGTACCACTTAACAAGCTTGAGGTACATCCAATCCAAGCATAAATCCAATCCAGCAACTTCTTAAAACTTCAATCCGATTGAATGTCTGTCTTCCGCTTTCCATCTCCCCCAATTTCCTTCTACCATTTTTGGCATCCAATCTCCAAACCAGGTAATCCTTCGAATTGATCACCGTTCCCATTAGCATCTTCTTACCTTAATTGGTTAATATCTCAACCAGGTGAATGGGAATTCATAACCGGATCTTGAAGCAACCAATCTTGATATACTCGCCATTGATGCATCAACATGTTATCTTCAGATTTCGGCTCCAAAGTGGTAAGCATCTTATCCTCTTTTCTTCGATTTTGAATCAATAACCGGTTTTGTTCAGATTTTGGCTCCAAATCAAATGTTTGAAATCGTTGATTTCTTCTTTAAATAGGACACGCTCATCAATCGAATCCCCATCCCTCCTGCATTCAGTGTTCTTCGTTGTTGGTGAGTAATTTTTAACCTAATTTTTTTTCATGATTTTAACATTAATTTTCTACTTACTTGTTTGCATTCTCTTCAATCTTGGTAGTATTCATCGTGTATTTATTGGAAGCTGACACAGAATGATATTTTTATAAAATTTTAACTGTAAACTGAAGTTCTTGTATATGTTATATTCATCTTGATTTTTAATTATAACCATACATGTTAAAAAAGTCTATGAATTTTTTTATATGTTTGAGATAGATGGCTTTTAGTTAATTAACATTCTATAACTTTTTTCATGGCAGTGTTTGATACTTTGTTGTTAATAAATCATACGAAAGGATATATCATCTATATAATCTTGAAATTGAAACACCAAAAATACTCTTGTGCATAAACAATGTCACTTTATTTGAGCTTCTGCCATTTTAATTTTGCATTTTAGCATTACTCTTGTGCATATACATGTTTGTAGGTTATGTTATTATGAAGATTACAGCACATAAACCTTGTGAATACTGTAGGATACTGTGAAGAAAAAGGAGAACATATGCTCATATATTTCTACATGTGCAAGGCAATCTAACTTCTCATTTCTAAAGTAAGTGGGCATCCAACTTTCTGTACGTATGTGTTAATCTGTATATATGTATCAAGCCTGTGTAGCCCCTGTGCAGCCCCTGGTTAATTTTTTTAAAACTCTAACAAGCATGTATCCTGCTTCATGTAATAAAAGTATTTAACATTGTGTACCTTTATATGCTCCTTTAAATCATGCAAGCATGTATCCTGCTTCATGCTCCATATCTACCATCATGATTAATTTAAGTAATTTATATAAACTAATCAAGATTTCAAACATCAAGTGTTTGTTTTAAAAAAATAAGACTATAACCTTTGAAGTAGAATCATCTGAACATGAAGCTAGAAGGAACCAGTAGGATCCCATTTGATAGCATTAACTTCACCCTGCACTTACATATGACTAATTTTTAGTTAACAGATGAGCACAAATTTCAAACATCAAAGAAAAATGCTTAAATTTTTTTGCAACTGATCACAAATTAAAACATACCTGATGCCCCACAAACGTTTTTATTGGCCGATTTTCTCCAACTTTACAAGCATAGATCATGTTGTCATTTGAACATGTGGCAAATGAGACGTTATTACGCCAATCAACATCAAGAGTAGGGGCTGCAATGTTCTCAAAACTCTTAATTCACATGCATAAGAATTAAATAAAAAAGTTGAAAACATTACAAAATCATTAGGTTGATTTTATATATACATGTGAATCTTGCATCAACAAAAAAATTAATATCAAATATGCTTATTCAAAATATTTAAAATCTTTTATTTCCCAATTCGTTGAATACAAATTTCATTCAAGTTGTAAAGAAAGGGGATAAATGTCATAAATTTGAAAATGAACTTTTACTTGATATTATGATTTTTGTTGGGTAAATATGATATTATTCGAAGTTTTATTTATACACCTGCATGAAATTCAAATTGTTGTTTCCATTCTCCAGTCTTAATGTCCCATACAGTTATAGTTTTGTCCACACTACCACTTAGAAGATGGTCTCCTTTTTTGTTCCACTTTAGAGAGAATATTTTCCCTTTATGCATTGTTAATGTACTTACAAGCCCCCTTATATAGAATTAATGTAAACCATTAAAACAACCATTAGCTGTGGCAGGGGGCTGTGGCATTGGTGTGTGGCAGGGGGTTGTGGCTTGGGGTGAGGCAGAGGGGCTTGGTGCAGATGGGATGATTAATACTATGGTTAATATCATATAACCAAAAATAATTTCTCATGTGGCTAAACTTTTGGTGATGTGGACGCCAAGTAGATTTGTTCACCGACAAATCTTTTTAATGCCAATGTTCTAAAAAAGTTACTTTGCTAGGATTACATATAAGCCTGCGTGGTGTTCGTGTCAACAAAAAAAAAGTTTTATATGTCTCCTCTTATCTACAGGCTGTGCAAATAATCAAAATTTAACCCATTAAGTCGAAAACTTTATAAGCTCTATATGCTCAGGGACGTAATGCCAGCACCCAAATATGATCTTCTTAGTCAAAATGTGCATTGGGCCAAGCCAACCCAATTTTGACCATTTAAACCCACTTTTTTTTCTGCTCATTTACATTAACTGTATCTTCATATAGAGGATTTGGGTTCCCAAAATCAAGACTTAGCTCTTGGATATTTTCATCAAATTTATCTCCAAAAATATCATCAAATTTAAGTCCATCTGTTTTGATTTTTATTTTTTAACCTGATTTCTCTCATCTAATTTCTCTTTTCTGTTCTCATACACACATACATACATGCATAATATACACACATACATACACATTTTGACACAACTAAAATTCAGTTTATGTTACTTCAATAAATTTGTTTATGAACCAGACCATTTTGGTAATTAACCGGTTTGTGTATGCTTGGATATGTATGTATAACATCTCTGTTGCTGCTGCTAAAGTTAATTTAGTGCTAACAACATGTAAGAATGTCTATGTATGTGTATATGCCATCAGGATTTATGTCTATGTATGTATTGATATTCCATTTTTAAAAGCATAAGCCATGGTCTGCCAATCACACAAAATCCTAATTTTAGGTCTCATTACTTGATCCATCTGAGGTGTATGTATGAAGGTGTGTACGTATGCAGTCTGTATATTTGTTTGATGCTTCTACATCTTTAGATTCACACAAACAATTACTTTTTGTTTAGCAAGTTGGTTATGCAATGAAAGAAGGCCTTTTAAAGTTCTATGATCAAATTTGTAATTTTATAATCAAAACAATTGGCTAATATTATGATTGCAACCAATAGAGAAAGAAGGGATATGGTGAATTATTGGTCACACAAATATCAAACAAAAACTAGAAAGAAATATTAAGTGCACTATAGTTACATCCTTATATCATGTGAGCAATTTCATTTCTAAATATCTACTTTAACTCTTGCTTCACAGAGTTCATATGCATAGTGTAAAAGGCCCTATTCACACTTGAATGACAAATTAAATTTAGTGATTGGGTTAGGATTATGCTAATTGTGCAAGAAAATTGGGTTCTCTGAAATGTGCTTATAAATAAAATTGCATTTTGACCCAGGCAGTCTTTACTCTTGCAAAAGTTACCCGTTTTGACTCATTACTTGATCCATCTGGTGGTCTCTTGCAAAAGTTACCCAGGCAGCCTATATAACAAGTATGTATGTTCTTTTTATATATAGTTATGTTATTTGTTTTGAATGATCATTTTGTATCAAATTTTAACCGTACAATCAAGTTCATGTATATGTATGTATCTGTGTATGTATTAGTAAGTTATATTCAATTTGATTTTTTATAACCAATGAAAGAAGGCCTTTTAAAGTTCTATGATAAAATTATAGCCAATGAAAGAAGGCCTTTTAAAGTTCTATGATTTTATCACTACAACTTTGTTTTTAGCAATCTATTCAATCATCATTTGTTTATGATTGTATGTATGTAGGTATATTATGCAGGTATGTATGTATGTATGTTTATGCAAGTTCACAAGCTAATAAGTATGTGTAATTATACAGTTAGGAGATGTGTAGGTATATGTATACAATTATGTATGTTGATTTGTTACATAACCCAAAATGAAAATTATGAAGTATTGTATGCTAATCATTTGCCTTTTTTTGCTTTTTGTAGATACATTTTTGGTGATCGGCTCTTTATATTTTGACAATTAAGGTATTTAATTCATGTTAAATAACATTAATAATCTTAACTACTTTATTAATATCACTTTGTGTTTGTTTCTTATACATGTAAAACTCAACAACAAAACGAAAGAGATTACTTATTAATGTTGATTTCGACCTTGGTTTAATTTTTTTAACCATTGAAGGTATAATTGAACATGGATGTGCATTGTGTTGTTGACTCACTTTCATCACTCACATAATACAGTGTTTGGTATACGTTGTCCTTTGTTTGGGTTGAGTTCGTTTTGCCAATTTGTGAAAACAAAACACTGGTTATTTTTCTCGACCAACACGTAAGATCATTTTTTATGCAAAAATTTTATATTATACTTAGACTTCGTTTTGATTAAATATTAAATACATATTTTTCTAGAGACATAGGGTAGCTGCTTTCATCCCAGCAGATTTAATGAAATTTTACACCAACATGAATCTGGTCGAGAACATGTTTGTATTAAGTCGTTTCCAAATAGAGATTTTTGATTACAAAGAGTGGCCAACATATGAAAACCACATCTTGATTTGGGGCGAGTTTAAGATCGTGATTAATGAACACACTAAACTTCTTCCATTTACAAGTGATGTTCCAAGAGGGTTTCGTTTGTATCTATTAGTTCCTTCTATAATGACCCTTACACACGACAGACGATCTACAAAACTAATTATTGGTACGTTTAAATAATCACAATTTAAAATTACGCTTTTCTATAAAAATATATACTAATTATAATACTATATTGTATTTTATTATTTTATTTTAGATGTTGTCGGTAGAATAATAGCAGGTGAACGCTCTAATTGTAATTTTGAAGTTTTCCTTCAAGATAAGACGTAAGTAATCACTTTTTATTTAAGAAAATATTATTTTCTAAAAATAATGTTGACACAAACTTGTTATCTACAGTGGTCACATAATACAATTGTTTTTTTACGATTTGGGGTTTACTGATGCCGTACGTATCGTTCGAGCCATCTCACG
Organism: Mikania micrantha; assembly: GCA_009363875.1. Taxonomy (NCBI): domain Eukaryota; kingdom Viridiplantae; phylum Streptophyta; class Magnoliopsida; order Asterales; family Asteraceae; genus Mikania; species Mikania micrantha. Next base: position 55,467,582 of record CM018691.1, on the reverse strand, counting down.
AAAGTCTGTCATATATGTATCCCGTGTTAAGTTGATTCATTTACCTGATAGTACGTTATTCCTTATACACAAACTTTCTAATAATTAGTTTTACTTAATAACTTTATTAATTTAATTTGTGTTATCTTTTTTTTGTTAATTCAGTGAATATTTTGAGGTCTACCAATTTGAGTAGGATTATGTTTGAACCAGACATGGGCGAGGCAACAAATATTAAAATAAAAGATCGCTTCCAAAGTCCGTGTTTATGCTAAGAATTATTAAACCATACATCAATATATTAAAATTAAAACCTACAGATGATGTTTTGTTATGATTTCGTATATTTATTCACGTATTAAATTTTATTATCTTCATGTTAAAATTACGCTTTAAATATTGTATAAGTATGTTTTTATATTAGACATCATATGTTATTTGAATGAAGTTTAGCTACATATGTTCAACATTAATCTTTAACCATTTTTATTTGATGAAAACGAAGGTATCATGATGGTTCACATTTCTGATGAACTAATCGTATTTGAGATACTAACAAGGGTACCGGCGAGGACTGTAGGTCGTTCTAAGTGTGTTTCTAAAAAATGGAAGACATTATTGTTAACACCACAATTTGTTAAGATACATTGTTCCCGCTCATTAAGTGCTTCTAATCAGAGAGTTGTTTTAGTTAATAACCATTCATGTTCTACGCATCCAATCAACTTTCAATCCGGAGGTCACGGGCCAGGCACCATTCTTTATTTTCCATTTAATAATGTCACGATTTATTCGCATTTGGATGGATTGTTGTGTGTTCGCTTGAACCATACTTTTGAGTTAGCTCTGTGGAATCCAGTCACCGGTTCTTACAAACTTTTGTCTAATCATAATCGTCATGGCTTTTTTGAACATAATGCGGATGCGGTCGGGTTGTACATCGATGCTTCTGACGACTACAAGGTCTTGCACATAAAGCGTAGGTTTGGTGTTTTTGATGTTAATGTGTATTCTAGAAGATTTGAATCTTGGAGGAATATACCATTCTTAACAAGATCGGAGTATATAAGTCCGTCTTTCTCCTTGTCATCCGGTACTTTTTGCGGTGATACCCTATATTTCACAGTTTGTGATTGTTGGATCGGAGGTGAAAATGTGTTGTTTTGTTTCAATGTTAATTCAGAGATTATTAAGGAGATAACCTTTCCACCCCTTGCTTCAGCAGGAATGACTTTCGGAGACTTAGTGTCTATTAAAAATGAACTTTACATGTTCGTTAGCACGGGCATAGAATCTATGTGGGTAGAGTTATGGATGCTAGAAGACGATCACTGGATTAAGAGTTTGTTATTTCCTCCAATTCCACCTATACCACTAGGATTATTTTGTGAAATAACACATTTTATGACTAATGGTAATTGGTTTTTAGTCACTAACCGTGGGGAACCTTATGTAATCGAAACAAATAGAAAACCCTTTGAATGCTTCTATGCTTCAAACAGGTTTCGTAGTTTCCAGGGAGCAATGTTTGTAGAGACTATTCTTTCACCAACTCTTTAATTTAATTTTCAATGAATGTTTCATTATCTATGTTAATGTTTTAAGATATTTATATTATGTGAATAAATAAGAATATATTTTCTATTATAATTGTGTATTATGTTTATGGCAAATGGACTTTATATGATAAGTCTCCTTTATTTAATTTACAAGGTATTAATTAAATTACAATGACTAACAGTCGATCAAAAAATGTTAATGGTGCTTCTACCTCAAGTGCGTGTACGCCAGCTGAAAAAAAGAGAGAATACAACGCACGATATTATGCTTCGCTTAAAGAGAACAGAAAACCACAAGAAACTAATATTGTTGCTAGCTCAAGTGCATCCTCTTCACGTGAAAAACGAAAAGCAACTAACGCGCGATATTATTCTTCACGCAAAGAGAGTTGCAAAGTATCTAAAATTTGCAATGGGGATAACTCTGAAAGTAATAGGTCGATACCGCAAAGAACGTTACAAAGTAATAGTGGTGAAAATTTGATAGACGATAGTACGCCAACAAGTACACTCCCTTGTGGAATTGGCGAACTGATGCAAGAAATATCAAGAGGTTTATTTTTATGTCAATTATTTGATTATTTAAGTTGACATACTTGGTCATTTTCGTCACTTATTACAACTAATTTTTTAGGTAATAGAATTAAACCACGCACACTATTACCTCAATTTCGTAACGTGTTTAATCAACCAACCGTTCGTGATGATAACATACAAAGCCATCATCTCTTAAATGAAGCCACAACTGCAGTAGCACAATGTTATTTTATTGTCAGTCCTTTATTTATTACATTTATATGTTTTAGTATGTGTTGTTTAATATAATGAATTTTTATCTATTATAGAGGAAAACGTTGAAGATGATCCGTATAATTTTGTTTATGATGGTATACCTAGAGACCATCGTGTCTTAAGGGAGCGGAGTCCGTGTCCACATTGCGGTGCAAAATTATTTCCATTTGAATTTGCTACATTTTGTTGTATGAGCGGGAAAACAAAGTTAGCAAATTCAGAAATTCCCAATGAGTTGTTCTGCCTTTTCACATCACAAGATGAGATTGGAAAACTATTTAGGCAGAATATACATGCTTATAACACCAATTTTTCTTTTGCTTCAATGGGTGTGACATTGGATGAAACCATGAACAATATGAGAGATGGTGTTTATACGTTTCGTGCTCATAAAGGAATATATCACAAGATTGATCAATTAGTTCCGAGGGATGGAAAACCAAAATATTTGCAATTATATTTTTACGATCCTGATATCGAGTTAGATCATAGACTCCAATGGCCAAATCTTGATCGAAGTATTACTCAGCTGTTGACACGTGTTCTTTCTGAAAACCCATACGTTAACACATTTCGTAGTCTTGGGGAATTAGGACCTCTGGACAACTATCGTGTCACTTTGAATGCTTCGGTGGAACTTGACCAAAGAGTGTATAACCGACCAACGACATCCGAGGTTTGACTAATATTATAACATTTATGAATTGATATTTTCATGCACATAATGTAATTTTTTTAGTTATTTATAACACACTATTATATAGGTTGCTGGAATTTGGGTCGAAGGAAACGACAATATAACTTCATACAAAAGAAGTATTGTTGTTTATGGTAGGTCTGATTACCGTCAAACTATTCAGCCATACTTTGGTTGTTATGATCCATTGTCGTATCCTTTATTTTTCCCTAATGGTGAGTCGGGTTGGCATCCTAACATACTGCGAGAAGGAGTATCAATCAGTGAAGTTCAAAATAATGAAGACAACATCGACCAGGAAATGGAAGGTACCAACAATTTCCATGTCCTTTGTAAGTGAATAGCTTAAATATAATACTTTAATGAGTATTATTATCTTTTAACATTTACTTTATATTCAGAGTCTAGCACACGGAGTGGTCGGAAAACAGTGGCTATGCGAGAGTACTACTGTTACAAGTTCCAAATTCGCTCTATAGAGAACGTGGTGTTGTTTGGTGGTAGATTGCTACAACAATTCGTTGTAGATACTTACATAAAACTCGAGACATCACGTTTACAGTTTTGTGAGCAAAACCAGGCAAAGATTACAGCAGATTTGTATCAAGGTATCGTGGATTGCGTAAATGCTGGTGAGGTTAATGCTAACAGAGTCGGACAACACATTGTCCTCCCTGCGTCTTTCATTGGAGGGCCTCGGGACATGCGTCGTCGGTATCTAGATGCGATGTGCTTAGTTCAAGACGATGGAAAACCGGATCTATTACTTACAATGACATGTAATCCGCGATGGCCTGAGATATGTGATCATTTAAAAGCTGGTCAAACTGCACAGGATCGACCTGATCTTGTTTCAAGGGTGTTTCGTGCTAAATTGGAGGATCTTAAGGAACAACTATTCAAGAAACATGTCCTGGGGAAAGTGAAGGCACATGTTTACGTCATCGAGTTTCAAAAGCGTGGTTTGCCTCATGCACATTTTCTTCTAATTTTGTACCCGCAAGACAAAATAAGTAATCCAGACCACTTTGATAAGATCGTATGTGCCGAAATCCCTGACAGACTAACACATCCCAAGTTGCACGAGCTTGTTGTCAGCCACATGATTCATGGTCCTTGTGGGCGCTTACGTTCAAACAGTCCTTGTATGCAGGGTGACCCTCCCATTTGTCGATTTCGTTATCCTAGACAATTTAATGAACAGACAACCCAAGGAGATGATACATATCCATTATATCGAAGAAGAGATAATGGTATAAACGTGGATGTACGAGGAAAAAATCTGGATAACAGATGGGTTGTCCCATATAATCCAAGGCTGTTGATGATGTTCAACTGCCACATCAATGTCGAGGTTTGCTCAAGCATAAAATCAGTGAAATATTTATTCAAGTATGTTTATAAAGGCCATGATAAACAAGTTATTCATGTTGAACAAGATGAAGATGAGCAACAATCTGTCATTAATGAGATTAAGAAATTTCAAGATGCACGCTATGTGTCGCCCCCGGAGGCTATGTGGCGCATTTTTTCCTTCTCTCTTTCTCAGATTTATCCAGCTGTCTTAGCCTTACAACTTCATCTCCCTAATAATCAGATGGTTAGATTCAGCGATAATGATATAATGTCTGAGATTGTTGATAGGGAAAGAGATAAGAGAACAATGTTAACTGTGTTTTTTGAAAGAAACAGAGTAGACGAATCATCTAGACAATATCTGTATAAAGATTTTCCCAAACACTACACTTGGAACGGAAGCACCCGACGTTGGAATCCCCGTTTACATAAAGTACAGAGGGTCGTATTGTTTCAGCTAATCCAGCTGAAGGAGAAAGGTACTACCTACGCGTACTTTTGTCAAATGTTAAAGGTCCTACTTCATTTGATGATCTTTGCACAGTTAACGGTGTGAGGCACAACACATTTCGAAAAGCAGCTCTTGAGTTAGGCTTAATAGAAAACGATGAAAGTTTATCACAGTGTCTCACAGAATCCTCTCTATTTCAGTTCCCGAATGCCTTAAGAAGGTTATTTGCAACCATCATGATTTTTTGCGAACCGGGAGATGTTCGAAAGTTATGGAACGACCACTTTGATTCACTATCAGAAGATCATCAAGAACATTGTCAAAGTGTCGAACGTGTTCGAAATATGGTTCTTACTGATATTGAGGTCTTTCTAAGATCTATGGGTAAAAATCTCCATGATTTTGACCTCCCAAAGATAACTGTAGATGTTAACCCACAACATGTAACTCATCGTGAGGTGCAAGAAGAGTACGAGATAGTTGTGGATGCTGAACACTTACGTGGCAAAGATCTGCTTAATCCTGTCCAACGAAATGTGTTTGATGAAATCATGATGCATGTTGATAATGATTTATCATGTCGCACCCCGAGAAATCCCGTCCCTTCCGGGGCGCGAGCGGCGGCAGATTGTCAGGATCGCAGTCTCCGGTCACACAACATGCGAGACCTATATGTCTGATTTCGTACGTACATCCAGTAATTTGGATAAAACAGTTCAGTAATATCAGAGTTGCGGAAATAAAGTACAAGTTAACAAAACAGCTTAAACATTCATAGTTTGCGGAAGCGTTAAATCAAAATGGTTTTCAAAGCGATACGTGACAATAGTAGCGGAAGCGATTAAAGCTGATTGACATTACATAACAACCAAATGATAATAAATGTTTGATAAACTAAGACACTTAAATAGATGCATGCGACCCCGGCCTAGCATCCTATTCCTGGTGCGCGTGCCTTAGTTACCTGAGAAAACATGCGAGAAAAAGGTCAACACAATGGTTGGTGAGAGCACAGGTTTGTAATCAGCAGTAAACATCGAAATGTTTAAAGTAAAGTTTGCAGGTCTATTTTTCAATACAATGCAATATCAATTGATAGCTAGTCAATATGTTTTATATCATATGCGGGTTCGCAACCGAAGCTAACATGCTGCCTCCCGCCCTATCCATCCAAGATATGGCAAATGTTGTTTGGTCAATTATGCACTGTTCCGACCTCCAGTCGGGGTGGCCATACGGCTCGCAACAGTGGGGCTTGTCAGGCCCAAATAGTACTATTCAGAATTACCACGCTGAGCGCAACGCGCTATTAACGGTTCGAGGTGTGTTTAATGAGGACTTATCAGTTTGTGGATGAATACCACACATATGCATATATGATATTAGCATGTACAAAAATAACCAAAAGCGTGTAAGTTGTTCCAAAGTAGTTTGTATGCAATGTTTTCTCCCCCAAAGGTAGAAAATGTAAAAAGGGGCCGTGAACTCACCTTAGCGAAGTAAACAACGTAAGCGTAAGCTCCTGTGTAGTCAGGTAGTCAGTCACCGGCTACCTATATCGTATACTATACGTGAGTTCGTGTAAGTGATCGTGTTACGTGATCGATAACTCTCGGTCGATCATGTCTGTCCGTGTCGGTCTACATTGACCGTGTTTGACCGTGTGTGTCGACGACCCGTTGGTGAACCTTGTGTTGGTTGTGTTTTGTGAAACATTCGTGTTAGTGCTCGTTGTGTGCAAAACACGTAAGTCGCGTCTATGGACAACTTACCATTTATAGTAAGTTTCCATTTACAGCAAGTTCACAAGCATATTGATTTTAGAGTTCTAGCATGCTCATTGATCCTACGTGATCATGTTAACACATAGCACATCATCATACAAAGTTACATAAGTCGTTTACCACATGTTTGCACATAAAAGTTTCCTAAAATGGAAAGTTTCCATTTGTAGTATTCGTGACAACGGAAACCATCTAACTTAGTATCTAATCATCATACTACAACATAATAAGTCATCTAGCATGTTCGAATCACACATCATGTTCACAAATCGATTTTTGTAAAAATAAAGTTACTATAAATAGTAACTTTGTGGTTTTTGCATCAAATGACCATCTTAATATTTCTAAACCAATTTTCATGTCACCAATCATCATAATAACCAATCTAACATCATTTAAACATGCAAACATGGTCCCATACATCATCTAGCAATACTTTGACCCGAAAAGTTACTAAATATAGTAACTATGTCAAAATGACTATAAACATTATCAAAATCACATTCTAAGTGTTCAAATCATCATCTTAACATCCTAATAGCAATTCCTCATACATGCATGTTCATCATTCTCACTAAATCATCATCTTGTAACTCAAAAGTTACTAAAAATAGAAATAATCATAAATAAACCATTTTAACATCATCTATTCATGAAATCATCATCCAATGTTATCAAGAAACATATCTATATACTCAAAATCACTCTAACCATCATGGATCATACATGCATGGCATTATAATGTCATAAATCATCATTTCAAGCATATAGGTTCATACTCATCACTTTAGATCATCATAAAACTCAATCTAAACATCATAGATCATCAAGAAATACATTTATATCATCAAACCCAGATTCAAACCACAAGAAATTCGTGCATTGTGATGGGTGGGTGCTTGTATGTGAGTGGATCTTCATGCATGTGGGTTTTTACCCATTGCATGTTCGATCTAACTATCAAGAAGCAAATAAAACTACCTTAGATGCTCTAGATCGCTGGAATGAAGTTGAATCAGGGATTTGGCAGCTCCAAGGGTGGCTGGAAATAAACTCTTAGTGGCTTCAAGTGGTGATGTGTTGATGGTGATGAGTTCCAAGCTTCCTTCTATGCTCCAATGGCTTCCTAGGAGCTTCAAAGCTTCATCAATGGAGTTTTCTGGTGAAATGATGAAGAAACAGAGGTAGGAACTCGAGATGGAGGTGTTATGACCGAGAGAATAGGATTAGAATGATTAAAGTGAGATAGGTTGAGTGTAAATCTTATTTTTGCGATCTGTGCATGTCAGGCGTAACGCCTGGAGTGGGTTAAAGATGTTAGGCGTTACGCGCGGATGGATTTGTGTCCGGCTGAGTCCCTTGTCCCGCGCGCATCGCCTGAGATGGGTGTTTCGGGTCAGGCGTAGCGCCTGGCCCATATGTTAGGCCCACTAAGCCTGTTTTGTTGTTCTAGGCCCGTTCTCGCCCGTTTCTCGACTGTAGAACGTCGTTCGAGTGTCGTTTGGACTCTAATCGTCAATTATTAGCCATAATTGACTTGTGAAGTGCTTCGGTGTTTAGTTGTTGTGATGTTCACTGACGTTCGTGAGACTCGTGTGTGTTTCGGTAATTCCTCGAATTATCGATGATTGTTTGTGTTCGTGTCTAACGAAGTGTTTGCACGCTTGATTAATCCTAATCAACGTGTGATGCACAATTCAATAATTCCCCGAATTATTGTTTTGCGTTAGTGTTGTGTTTGCCACACTTGGTTTCCAAAACCAATGTGCAATGTACGATTCGATAGCTCCACGGACTATCGTTTCGCAGTAGTTTGTGTTCAGCTCATCTAATTAAACATAATTAAATGAAATGCAAGAAGTATGAGTGTGAAATGTAAAGAATACAAGAGTTGCAATTTACCTGAAATTGCCGGGTGTCACATATCAGGTGTGTTTTTTATAGATGGTCCAGGTGGAACGGGGAAAACATTTTTGTACAAAGCTTTGCTTGCAGAAGTTCGTTCACGTGGACTTATTGCACTTGCTACAGCTTCATCAGGTGTTGCAGCTAATAATATGCCTGGAGGGCGAACGGCTCACTCAAGGTTCAAGATTCCTATTAATCTTGATAATAATTCTTTGTGCAGCATTAAAAAACAAAGTGGAGCTGCTGCACTAATTAGGTATTCCAAAATAATCATTTGGGACGAAGCATCGATGGCAAAACGGCAAGCGATTGAGGCTGTCGATCGAACATTCCAAGATATTACAGGCGTTAGTCTTCCATTTGGTGGAAAGATAATGGTTATGGGAGGTGACTTCAGACAGGTTTTACCGGTTATTAAACGAGGCACTCGAGCACAGGTTGTAGACGCGAGCCTACGAATGTCGCCTCTTTGGTTATCAACCAAAAAAATGCGTTTGACCACTAATATGAGAGCTATTAATGATCCTTGGTTTTCTGATTTTCTTTTAAGAGTTGGTGATGGAGATGAAGAGACTATTGAAGGAAGTTTTATTCGCATACCTGATGACATGACCATTCCATTCACCATCCCAGAGAACTCTATCAAAGAGTTGATCAATGTCATCTTTCCATCAGTTCAAACCAACTTGCATTCGTCGGATTATATAATCTCTAGAGCAATATTATCTACCACCAATGACAGCGTCAATGAGATTAACGATCAAATGATTGAGCTTTTTCAAGGGGAGGAAAAGATTTACTACAGTTTTGACGAAGTAGAAGAAGATCGTCACAACATTTATCCGATCGAGTTCTTAAACTCACTTACTGTTAGTGGCTTGCTGTCACACCCCCACCCCTCGTCACCTCGTGTCTGGCTTGACGTCACTGAACCGGTTGCGGAAGCATAGTGGTGATGTCTCCGAGGTGAGGTGTGACTTACTTGAACCAATATCATAAGCACACAGATTAACTTAAAGTAAATACATTACCAGGGTGTCGCAATCACAACCACATTACAACTATATTTATTTAATTACAATACTAATTATTAAAGTGCAAATATCTCAAAAGTGCATCCTCACCGGCTATTACTGCTTACCTGCAAAAAGGTTTGAGTTTGAAACGTCAGCACAAAGCTGGTGAGATCGACAGTTCAATTTAAAACAATATGATATGATAAGCACGTTCTCAAAAGTTCAGTTCCGGATAACCATGGGACCTGTATCTAGTTCCTTTCGGACGTCTAGTCTGTCTCAAGATATTACCCGTCGGTACATATCTTAGTGCCTCATTATCTTAATGTCTATCACACCATTAAGAAGTTCAGGAAACAGATAACAAACATTCACACAAGGGGAGATGCAATCCTCCCAGCGAATGGGGTGTCAACCAATAGTACTATCAATGTTTTCTGCTCGGCCACACATGGGTTCACTAGATACAGTTCAAAAATGAGGACTTTCAGTGTCATGATAGAGTTCAGTCTACAGGCCAAAATCCCATGAAATCCCACAAAAGTCACAGCAATCACATGAAATCACACAGATATCAGTGATACATATCATATGTTCATTAAAAGTTCAACAATGTTCCCCGATGTTTATAAAAGATTAAAAATAAAAGGGGTTGTACGAAACTCACCTGATGATAATAGGTAGCAGAGTATCACCAAACTGATAGTACAGAGATGATTCTGCATTTAGTTATTTTTAATAAGTTATTTATGTTCTAGTTTACTGATTAGATCCTTCTGAACGTTCAATGTCAAAGACATTGCTTAGTAAATCATCAACTCGATATTAATTATATAATTAATTAATTTAATGTCATATCATACAATGTATGATAATGTAGGAACCTACATTGCATTAGATTCCTAACACAAAGTTGATGACACTCTAGATTAATCAGAATAATTTCTGATTAATCAGATAGTTAATGTTGTTGATTATAATGCTAAAACAGTTTCTAGATGATTTAATGTCTTAGGAGTGATTAATCCTTATTATTGATTACCCAAATATCATGAAATATCACAATGTAGCATTAGAATAGGTGAAATAACCAGATTTAACATACTAATCTGACTGTTATCACAAACATCAGATAATCATTCCAATGAGTATGTTAATGATTATGATTAGTTTGAAACACTTGGATTTAACCTTTGCATTTCAAAGATTAATCAAACTAATCACCTACATTGTCATAATCAAATGGTTTAAACCATTATAATCATGGGTATGATTTCATGAAAATCGGGCATTACAACGGATCAAAACAAGGATTTAACCGTTAGAACTTCGTGTCCTTCGTTTATAATCAATCCTAGTCATCATCTAGGCAATAATCAACAATCCTAACTATCTCATTACGTTCAAAATCAAGATCTAATCAATCAAAATCAAACTAAAAGGTTAAAATGAACCGTTACCTGTTCTGACGAATTTCTGCGCGTATAACAACGATCAGGACTTGAAAATACGATCCGTGGCACGATCGGGATATTTGGAAGACTTTGAAATGAAGATTTGAGGTGTTAGGGGGAAGAAATAACGTCTGGAAGTCGTCCAAGGTGAAGAAATATCGTTTTTTGAAGGTTTCAATGCATTCTGATCGACTTAAACAAAGTTTTAACCGACATAGTCCCTGGGCGCATAGCCTGAATCTGGAGGGTTGGGGGTTAGGCGTACCGCCTAGCGTGTTTTTCTTCCAATATTTGATTTAAACTTCGTTTCGCGATTCCGGGAGCATACGAACTCCGTTTTGCGCACGGTTTTCGCCCACGTTCATCATTTTTCACATACTATCAATCCCCAATAACAAAAGTTACTAAATCCTCATGGATTTCAAGCACGACCAAATGTGCTCACGTCATTAATGTCGAATTCTTCGTACGCAACTGTCACACTTGCCTCCTCATAAGCTTCGATTAAAACTTGGCTGCCCAATTATTTTGCTACGAAACATCGATCCATCACATGGTTTATGTAATGGAACACGATTTATTTGTAAAGGGTTCCAGCATAATGTTATTGATGCAGAAATTGCTATTGGTCAACACACTGGAAAAAGAGTATTTTTGCCAAGAATCCCTCTATGTCCTTCTGAAGATGACATGTTTCCATTCAAGCTTAAAAGAAAACAATTTCCGATTCAACTTAGCTTTTCAATGACAATCAATAAAGCTCAAGGACAAACAATTCCACATGTTGGTGTTTATCTACCAAATTCTGTATTCTCACATGGACAACTTTATGTGGCTTTGTCAAGAGGGATCTCACGCGAAAATACCAAGGTGTTGGTGCATCCTGCTAAGGATTTTGGACGAGAGGGTGTTTACACATCCAACGTTGTTTTTCGTGAAGTGTTGCACGATGAATAAAATGCATTTGTTATTAAGGTAATTTAATAATTGTTTTTGATAATACGCTATTATTTATTTATAATATATTGACTTATTCTTTTCTCTCTTAAATAAATTAGGATAATGCTTTGGGTTGAATGAAGAAAGAAAGGAGAGACATGGCTTGTGTGTTCGATTTCTTTTTTACAATATCATAGTGTCTATAACTATGTTTATTTATTTGAGTATTTTAATTTAGTGTAGTTTTGTAAAAGTCATTACATAGATAATTCACACATAACTTTGTACATAAAAGACGAACACTATCTATTTCTCGAAAGCAGTGATACATTTCTAAAATACGAACACCGCGAGAGAAAGGATGTTGTTGCCGCCGCCGCATCGCGCGGGTTTCCGACTAGTATATATATATATATAGGGGGGGTTCCTTTAAAAACCATGCATTTTAAGAAAACTTAAAAAACCTTCATCTAACCATTGATTTATTTGATCAATAGTTGAAATTAAGTAGTGGCATTTTAGTAAATATTTAAACAAAAAAAAACTGAAATTCTGGATGAAAGGGCATAACAGACATTAAGCATTAATGTTTATATGGAAACAATTTTTAAATTTAATGATATCTGACTCATTTGACTTTTATTGTGGCTGAGTTTTAGGAATTAAAAAGTTAATAGGTTATTCTTAAAATAAATATCAACGATGCTTTTGTTCAACGTTCTTAGAGCTCGTCAGAAACAAAATTGCTTCTGCATCAACGAGAAAAACACAGAGCGATTCCGGTGATTTCTAACACAAAGCGACGGTGGGTTATCGACGACCTGGTGAGATGTTATAACTTTAAAATTGGTTAGATTTTGAATTAGATTTTGATTCGAAACCCTAAAATACAATCATTTGGGGTTTTTTTTATTGATACGGTAATTTGGTTTTTCATTAATTGTATGATTATGTTTTTTTTCTGGTAAAATTTTATTTGATTACAAATATGTAATCGTTTTGATTTTAACATTACTATCAACAATTGTTTAAGTTTTTTTTTTTTTTGTACATTATAAGGAATTCATTTTTCTAATTAATCAGGTGTTTTCCATTGCATATTTACTCGACTACCATGGCAGTGTTTAGTACAAAGATGTTACCATCTATTATTACGCATATGTATTGGTGTTTTCATTCATCATCCTCGTTCATATATGTAATTAAAAAATTTCTGACATTTTAAATGATTTTTATACATTGTAACTGAGATGATATTGGATTGTAGTTTAACTCATATATTGGATTGTAGTTTAATTGATATATCATTGTAAACATTTTAACTAAGAGGATATATCATTAGTGATATGTAACCATTTGATTACACATAAGTAACTGTTTGATTACATGTACGTAACTATTTGATTACAATTATGTTTTATGATTAAGTTTAGTTACATGTTATCTGATATTATATTCATTATTGTTCTAGTGTTTTTTTAATTGTATTTTAATATGGATCATAACCTTCAAAAAGTAAGATGTCAACAAGTAAGTTTTTATTTTGTGAACATTTATTTAATGTTAATATAAAATTTTATTTGTTTGTTTTTTAAGTAAAAGAAGTGACAGAATTGCTTTTAAAACTTCTTTTAATAAGTTTGTTAACACTCTGTTAAATACAATCCAACTTGGTGACTTAGACGTAGATATGATTAATATTACAAGTGATTTTAACAGTTTTATATATGGTGGTTTCTTTCTATTGATTATATTTTATTGGAAAAAGATTAATGTGACCCTACTAGTTTTTATATGCTGATAGTATATTTGGTCTGTTTGATTACGTATATGTGATCAATTGATTACATATATGTAATCAAATGTTTACTTATGTGTGATAAGTTGGTATCATATATATAATCAATTGGTTGTGTATAAGTACTTTATATAAAATTACATATATGTAATTAACTAGTTATATAAAATTACATATATGCAATAATTTCTGAGTTTTTAGATGATTTGTAAACATTGTAACTAACATGATATTGCATTGTAGTAATTGAGTATGATCATTAGATACACAATGTGTTATTTGTATTATGTTTGTATATTTTGTTGTGCTTTTAATCTTTATTTGGTTATGTATTTTCAATGTGTTATGATTTTAATTTTTCGTAAGTCTGTAATTTAAAATGTCTGAATCTGATGTTATGATTACATATTTTAATACTTAACCATTTGATGTTATGAATTGTTCTTAAAAAACATCGATTTAGTTTAGCTTAAGATGTGTTATAAGTAAACAAATAGTCCATTTGGATAATTTTTAGTGATTTTCTCATCAAATATGTTATTAATCATTCTTAAATCTTTAAATCCATTGCATTTACTTCGTTTTTTAGCTACCCATCTTGACCCGCATTGTGTTTAAGTGCTACTAATCTCAACTCATTCAATATTATTATGTTACCCATTTCAATTCATTATACTACAATTGTTTACCCAAACCAATCTATTTCCTTTGATATGGGTAAAAATTGCCACCTCTACATTTGACTAATTTAGATGTTTGATTAGTGGAGTTACGTTCATGTTGAATAGTTTAGGTATGTGAATTTCTAACACGACATTGAAAACATAACACGAATCTAACAAATTCGAGTTTGGTATGAATAGGTTCGGCCATTTGGGTTGAACCTACAAATCAATTTAGCTAAACATGTCATGTTTGTGTTAATACAAGCATGTTCACACTTAATAGGTTGTCCCATTTAACCAAATTATATGTATCTTATTATTTTAATATTGAGTGTTATGTTAACTTGGTTCAGATATTATTATTGAAAGTTAAAATTTTTAGAAAAATTAACATAAAATTTATAATTGAACGTAATATTTTTTTATTATATTTGTATTTTTTTATGAAATAATGTTATTAACAAGTATTTTTATTCTAAAAAAACAAAAATAAAAAAAATTTCAGGTCAAACGAGTTGTGTTTGTATTTGTCTTAACCTATGAATATTCATTTCGTGTTCAGGTTCATATGTATGACAATATTTTTGGGTTTGGATGGTTTTTAGGTTCATGTTAAATTTTCGGGTTCCTGTTACCGACTCATTTAACACCCTATAATATGTTTTGAATATGGTTAATATTTTTGACACAAATAGTACCTAAATAGTGTTCCGATATATGAATCTCTAAGTTGTAAACTCATCAACCCAAAAAATGTTTTTTTTTGAACAAATCTCTGGTTACTTAGAATCACCCTGATAATTAGATCATCCTTCCGTCTGAAAAAATAGATCGCGTTGACTTGACCCACTTGTCCATGAGGAACCTCACAACTAGGAAAATTCACTGTTTCAACCTAGAGCAATATTTGATTTATGTAAGACTTCAACCCAAGATATTTAATAAGTGAAGTTAAGAAGTTGATGCAAACCATTTGATAATCCAAAAACGATTTACTTCCTAATTTGTATACTAGTATGTTACCTTTTTTTTTTTTTATCAGGGCCTTTCATCTGGGCCTCTTATGTAATGTTTTGGTTTTCATTTTTTTGCTCAAATTTATAGTTATATATATATATATATATATATATATATATATACTAGTAGTAAACCCGCGCGATGCGGCGGTGTCGACAATTGCCAAGGTGATACTCATTTGCTATTAGTTTATAAATCTTGTAGTGACATTTTGAATATCAATAGTAGAAAACACAAGAAAACATAAGATAACAAATAAAAAAAGCAAGTGTAAAAGGAAAAAAGTAAAATAGTGGGCTAGGTGAAATAAAGTCAAGTAAAGATTATCATACAAATTGGTCTTTGAAAATAGCATAGTGTGACCGATAATTAGCGCTTTATGTAATATTTCATTTCATTATGTGTTTAACTTCCATCATATTTTTGTGTTGAAACAAACAAACAAACATATCTAGTAAATTCACACATTTAAAATCAAATAAATTAACATGCAAATAAATTAGCAGACTTCATTGTCCCCATGGCAATCCTATAGATCACTACAAGTACTACAACAAATTCCCTGTTGAATTCAACAATGTACATTTGGTATTCATGAGGATCTGCTTGCATACGTAAGAAACACACAATTCATATAGTTGACATATATTGTAAACTGACAACATAATCTCTAAGTAAGCCAATTAACTCATAGTAAAAAACACAAACTATTTTATACCTACAACAAACCCATTCTGTTGTACAGATAATTATATAGTAGTAGTAAAATTCATAACCCTAGAATTATCTCACCCTCAACTACAATAGCTTAAAAAATCCCTAATTTTCACACAACTACAGTAGCTTCAATCTGACCCAAGACTAGATTATAATAGTCCATGTACCCGTCAACTTTTGAACTCCAAATGCACTACATTCCTGCATAGTTTAGAAGCAACAATCATAACAAAACCAGTATAATGAGAAAAGATGGATTATTGGTAAGATAAATCATCAAATTTATTAAACAAAAATGAAGGTTGATCAAATGGACCTGGCAATGATCTACAAGTAAGATTGTCATTCCATTCTCACATTTGAATTCCATAAATATAATGTAGATAACAAATATCAAATAAAAATGACCAGCTTAGAATCAATAGACCGGCGGGTTTTCATCTTTTTGTTCCAACTTTTTTTTCCTATTTATATCTAACTTGAATCATGTTTATATCTAACCTGAATCAATTCAAAACAAAATTTAGGAACATTTTGTCAATGAGGTGTATCCAAACTATTGAAAAAACATTATTTGTGATGAGTAATGCCTACCTGCTTGGAGTAAATGAGTATTTTAGTGTTTATGCACGTTTTATTTTGTCTATATAAGAGTATTGAAATTAAGTATATAGTGAATGAAGTTAAGATTGAAAGCCACTTCAAGCAAATGGTTCATGAGTGTTTTTTAAAAATGTTTTTGGTTCATGTTAAAAATGTTCATGAAGTATAAGAGTATTTTTGGTTCATATTAAAAATGTATTTTTTAACCGAAACCTGTTTTGACTCTATACTCTTTCAGTCAGACCTTGCTATTGTGCTAGACATTGATATACTTCTAAGATTACAGTTCCTATAACCAATTGAAAGCAATCAGAAAAATGGATTCCAATTATGAATGTAACCAAAATATTTCTGATAATCAACGGAAGAATAGCAGAGATTATAGATAAAATTGTAATTATGAACCACTATTTTGAGATTGCACTTACAGGGAATTTTTTACCAGCTCAATAGCCTATGCAGCAAGTAAAAATTTCATTTAAAACAGCCTTCTTGTTTTCATTCTTCTTTTTCTAATTAATAGTCAATAAAACAAAGAATAAGCCAAGTACTAATGCACTTATCAAAATAAATACACATACAAAATGAGCTGATTGGTCGTGCTTGGGGGGGGGGGGCAGAAACAGGTGAAATGAGATGACTGGTAGTGAAATTAGCTACTGGCTAGGTCCGATAGAGTGGTTGACAGATTCATTTTCCATATTTTCAGAACCAGCCACTGCATCAACTCCAGTGTACCAGTGGGACTCATAGAGACATAGACTCCAAAAGTTCCTGGTATTGAAGACTTGATTAAGATGATAACCATAATAACATATTGATATTTTACAAAAGCAAACCTTTGATGTTATGTACGGTGTGTGACCTTTCCCATCCAGTAAAGTGACATTAAAAAAAATCAAAGTGTTAGCAAGCCATAGTATAAGGTCGTTCGACTTTCAAATACATATAAAATTGGGCTGCTTTAATGCCTGTATATTATCATCAATATATAAACTGTACGTACACATATGATACTATAACTCATAAGTAATATGAATGTCAGATAGCTATTTTGTGTTATTAGTATAATATTTCCTTGAATTAACTATCTTCAATCAAGAATTATGAATCCAAATTAAACCTGATAATAGTTCACAATCATATTAGTGTTTCTCCAAATAATTGTGCAAATAATCCCTAAATTGAATTAAAAACCGGAAACGACGACATTGTAATTAAATTTTTATACATTATGTTAAAGAACTCACTGTTTTACTGTCAAACAACACAGAGGAACTAAACACATATGCATACACCTTCATAAAAGCAATAAAAAAAACCAACCAAAGTACATATAAACTCCTATTCCAATGTGCTCTTCAGCTATTGGATGATCAAATGTGTTTTATATAATTAACCTGATTTTAACATATGCCATTTTCACTAACTGTATATATTAACTGCAAACATATATAATTAAACTAACTGTGTAAACTAACAGCATACATGTAATTAAACTAACTGCATTAGATTCCGGTTTCTAATTTATCTTGGCAATTCTGGTGCCGAGAATGCTTTGATCAGCTAATAGATGCAACTTCCCGTTTCCAGTTTGACCAATGCTATATCTTTCTCAAAGTCATTGCCTGTAATTAAAATAGGAAACCATAGGTATATCAGCTCACATGAACAGACTGATTTCTATGATAACTCTATGATATCTTGGCATTCTCTAGTTCAACTGGTTTGAGCAAACTGCAAATTTTTCACTATGTACTGGATAATAAAATAAATGATCACAAGCTGGATGTTAGTGTAGTATTACTACAACTTAGAAATCAATCAAATTGAACCAAGTGTTATATAATCAAACTTAAAAGAAACAGAGAAAATTCCTATTTTTTATTAACAGTAACATATATTATGCATCCAACTATATAATAAAAATTCAGGTTCTGTTAGCATACACTCTTGACGTGATCCCTTGCTGCAAACCAAATGCACCAAATAGACAACCTGAGCAATATAATAGATTGTAGAAGATACGTGTTACCTGTATGGCCTTCAGAAAATTATTAGGCTTTTTAGGATCCTTAAAAAGGTAAGATCCCACAAGCATTACATATAATGTTACACCACATGACCACACACCTACAATCTGATTCCATAATAAAATATCACCAATTGTCTTCTTTCAACTAAAATGCAAAAATACTAAATTTTATGATGATCGTGTAAAGTATCAAAATAATCCAAAACCCACAAGGTTCATAAATAATGTTCTAGTTATTTCTCTTCTAAATTGAAAATAAATAATGTTGATGAATAGTTAAATAATACAAAAACCACAAGGTTCATGGTGAATAAGCACATAGTCAATCATATGTTTATCAATAAAAACCTGCTTCATAACCCAAGGTGCATGTTGAATAACCTCATCAACCAACCTGCACAAATGTAGTTCAAAGTTAAAACTACAACTCTACAAGTGTTGGATCTTTAACAGAAACATCTAGCATAAAAATCACTACAAGTCATGGTCGTTTTCTCTTTAAGCTGGTGGTCACATCATCATTGTAGCTAAATCTATGAACTACATACATATACTGATATACATATACATCCTGCATACATATCTATCCACTATATCTACAGACATATACACACATAATGATTTGAAACATATACATACATGCATACAACCAGATTTGAAACATACATATACTTAGACAGCTGGTGACTGCATAAAAATGATTTACTAAAACCTTTTCGATCAATACTTTAAAACCTTTAAAAATGGCATACATCTACATACATATACACACCTGCATAAATAAATTCAGAAAACACTCAACTTGTTGCAACTTATTAAAAGAAATTACACACAAAGTAGTGGATGTTACATATCAAGTTTTAATTTCAAATTATAAAGGTTAACTACATGAACTAAAGATAGACATTACCCGGCTGAATATTTGACATGAACAGATCATAAAATCCATTCTTTTAACTTGAATAAATTCATAAAATATAACTAAATTGCTGAAGTAGTTTAAAAAGTGAATTTACCAAGCTAATTCTTTTAATTTGAATTTACCAGGCTCATGGATATATTACCAGGCTCATTCTTTTAACTTGTATTTTTCATGAACAGATCATGAAAACAATTCTTTTAAATAAATTACTAAATTACCATTCATGGATATATAGCAGCTCTATTGTCTCTGGTGTTTAAACTGCTGAAACGGTTTAAAAAAGATTATTAAGTTCTTGAAAAATGGATTATTTTAAAATAAATTCGTTTAAAATGTTTAGATAATAGTATTAAGTTCTTGAACCATGGATTAGTTTAAAATGTGAAGCAAGAAAAAAAATTAACAACCGCTTTGAGTAACCATTCAAAGGTTTGAGTAAATGGACCTTAAAAACTCTTTAACATGGAGCTGCAAAAACATAAGCAATAAAGTGAAATCAAACATCCAGTAAACTTACATGTTTAAAACATACATATAAGAAATTAGGTTAAGAAATTAGACACCGTTGGTGAGGCACAATATCGCGTGTTCAATTTGAGGAGCTTCTGTGATTGAGGAGTAGTATTGTTACGAATGTCTGCAATTTCAAATTGATCTCTGTATTTTCAAATGTGCAGGAGATTTAATTTAAAGAAAATTTTGGCGATTTCAAAATTTGAAGATGGAGCCAAGAATTAACGAATACCTCATATTGCATCTGTGATTCAGAAGCGAAGACTCCAAGAATTGATGCCTTCCTCTTTCATATACCTGGTTATCGTCCTCGTTCGGATGCAACGAACCCATTGATTTTGATACTGAGTATAGAAAGCGAGAGAAGATGTGAAAACCCTAGACGAAAACTCTTTCTTCTTTGGTGAGGGAAGCGGTTCGGATTTACACCAGATGGGGGTTGAAGGAACCGAGCCCTGCATTAAGAGTTGTACCTAATGCTCTTCTCATTGTACATTTCTTAAATTTAAGATATCTCACATTCTCTCTCTTATATCTATTATATATAGTTATAAGATATAGGGCATGAAATTTTTAATAACCCACTAAATACGCGCTAACCCAAATAACTTTGGCAAGATAAAGCCAAATCTTGAATTTTTTTTTTAACATCATTGTAACACATTTTGAACACTGTGGTGGTTGTTTTATGGTTTTTTTTCATCCATTGTTGCTTTCCCTTAACCAAGCCACTGCCTATGAGTCGCCGGCTCATTCTTCAACAGGCACGCGGTCAGAGCCCCGGGCTCCTCCCACTGCTTGGGAGCTTACGATTTCATGTTCTATTTCACTCCCCGATGGGGGTTCTTTTCACCCTTCCCTCACGGTACTACTTCGCTATCGGTCACCCAGGAGTATTTAGCCTTGCAAGGTGGTCCTTGCTGATTCACACGGGATTCCACGTGCCCCATGCTACTCGGGTCAGAGCGTAAGCTAGTGATGCTTTCGGCTACTGGACTTTCGCCATCTAGGGTGCAACATTCTACTGCTTCGCCTAGCAGCACAATATTTGATTAGATACATGTAATCAATAGGTTAATACCGTTAAATATGTTTTTTTGAGGTACAAGTGTTTAAGTTTTTGTGAGGTTCCATTTAGTTTTTATTTAGTTACTATCATGTTATGTTCTGGTCATTTGTTTCTAATATTTGTTAATTGTTTTTTGGTCATGAAAATGTACGTTTGTTTTCTGTGTCAAATTTTCTTCAAATGCATCACCAAAATTGTATGTTACTTAGCTAGTATTTAAGATATGTAAGTTGATTTTGATAACAGTTACGTTGTAATGTTTGCAGGATATGTCAACCCAAATGCAAGGAAATTAATGCAGCTCCTTTTTACAAAACCATCAACCAAACTGTTTCTATGTAGCAAGTTACATGGAGGCCTCATGTGAAAGACGTTTTCTTAGATGTGTTACACTAAGTCAAACGTTTGATTACACATAGATATCAAAATTAGTATATACTTGTGTGATCACATTTTGAATCAAAATCAAGAGAAAATGTGGAATAGCAGTTGAGTGTTTGAGAACAGCTTGATTACAATTAATAACAAGTTGATTACATATATGTAACTAGTTAGATAACATATATGTAACCAATTGATTACATATATGTAACCATTTGATTACACATATGTAACCATTTGATTACACATATGTAACTAGTTGATTACAATTCATATTTTCTCTTTAATTTTATAAAACTCTAATGGTGGTTGTTTTACGGTTTTTTTCATCCATTATTTTGTATTGTGTTATATTTGTAGAATTGTTAAACAAGTGTTTTTGCTCTTTGATTGCTGCTACTAGCAATAGAAACTTATTTGATTAGATACATGTAATCAATAGGATAATACCATTAAATAAGTTTTTTTGAGGTATAAGTATTTAAGTTTTTGTGAGGTGTCATGTAGTTTTTATTTAGTTACTATCAAGTTATGTTCAGGTCATTTGTTTCTTATATTTGTTTATTGGTCATGAAAATGTACGTTTGTTTTCTGTGTCAACTTTTCTTCAAATGCATCACCAAAATTGTATGTTACTTAGCTAGTATTTAAGATCTGTAAGCTGATTTTGATAACAGTTATGTTGTAATGTTTATAGGGTATGTCAACCCAAATGCAAGGAAATCAATGCAGCTTCCTTTTACAAAACCATCAACCCAACTGTTTCTATGTAGCAAGTTACACGGGGCCTCATGTGACAGATGTTTTCTTAGATGTGTTACACTAAGTCAAACGTTTGATTACACATAGATATCACAATTACTAAATACTTGTGTGATCACATTTTGAATCAAAATCAAGAGAAAATGTGAAATAACAGTTGAGTGTTTTAGAACAGCTTGATTACAATAAATAACATGTTTGATTACATATGCCTAATATTTAGAAATAGTTGAGTAATCAGGAGAGATGTTATGGTATATTGAAGGATTGATTACATATATATTATAATAATTGAAATGTAGTTATGAACTAATGATGTCTTTGTTAATTTTGGCTAATAAGGTTGGTTGTTTGTTTACATTTTAATGAAGAAATGTGTAATACTAGTTAGAAGGTTTGATTACATACATGTAACAATTGAAACTTAATCATGCAATTTAAAATTAAATTTCTTCATCTGTTACCTAATAGAGTTGGTCGGTTTCTTGTTTTATGTAAAAACGTGTTATACTAAGTAAAAAGAATTTATAACATATATGTGACGAATGAGCTTAAAAAATCTAAATTCTTTTATTTTCAAAAAAATCATGAGTTTTAAGTTAATAGTTCAATAAAAGAACCCATGATAAATATTAGTTGCTACATATATGTAACTTGGTATGTATGTTGAAAATATATAGGGCAAATGTGTAAAAGAAAAAATTACAAATATGTAACTTGGTATGTGTAATCAAAGAACCATTAATCAAAATCAAAACTCATGATCAAAGTAAACATATTCTGGTTTTACCCATCACTATAAAAGTTACATGCATGTAATATTGTCTGTCACATATATGTAATAATGATTTTTTAGTTACAACAATTGGAAAAACACTCCTACAATATAATTAAAACAAAACAGACAAGCGATAATTAACTCAAAAGCCCATGCATTCTCCATATGCACATCCTCTTCTTTAGGAATGAAATCGTTCTTGGTGTTCAACATTTTGTGGATTATCTTCCGGAGTCTTTCCTTTGTTCATATCTACAATTGTTTCACATACCAGATCAAGCAACTCTTTGATGTTCAAATAGTTTGCATCCTGAAACATATACAAAAACAATTCTTGTATCAAACACCATATCATCTGGTAATCACTCAAATATAGGCGCATATGTAACATGATTACGTATGTGTAATCTAATTGGTGTAATGACAAATGAACATTATTTATACGCATTCAAAAAAACTACTTACACATATTTAAGCATTGATTACATATAATACTATTATATATATGTAATCAACAAAAATGAACAAATGTAAGCATATATAATCTGATTATATATACATAATCAACAAAATAAAACAAATGCAAGCACATATCATCTGATTACATATATGTAATTAACTAAATAGAACAAAAGTAATCATATATATGTAATACGATGTAGAATCCAAAAACAAAACCAAAAAACATAACAAGTGATTACATACATGTAAACCTATTTGCACTTATCTTCTTCTTCATCATCTTTTCATTTAGGCATTTCATCGAACATATGGTATGTGTCACACCCCGCCAAGGCGGAACACGCGAGGTGCGACGGTCATGGTTTCACAGTCATTGTTTACATTGAACGACTTCTAAATGCATTAACCAAAAGAGTTTACAAGTCATTCCTTAAGCCAACATAAGAAAAATAAATGCATACTAGAGTTCATAATAAATACTGTTAACAAGATTTTTCAAACATGGCCTAAGTCAATAGACTATGCTAGGAAAATCCTCAAAATGTGTGCTTCCTGATGTAGTGTGACTCCATATGCTAACACCCAAAATGCGCCCCCATAATATTCCTTCAATTATCTGAGAAAAACATGCTAAAAACAGTCAGCATAAAGCTGGTGAGTTCACAGGTTTAGACACATTAAATAAAGTTGTTTCATCTCATCACAAGGTTTTAAAAATGTGACTATTGTTCTCCAAAACAATATCATGAGTTGTGTTTATTTATTATTACCATGAGCTACCATAACCAAACTCGACATGATTGAATTGCCCCATCCCAATGTTCTATCGCAAAACATTGTATTGAGATGAATATTATGCACCCGATCTGACCTACAATCAAAGTTAGAGCTACTAACCACGGGCGGGGGTTGTCACTCCCGAATAGTACTATTCCCAATAATTCACGTTTACCCACAATTAACGGTTATAGAATAGGGGACTTAAAAGCGATAAATGTGACTCATGTAATAATGTGTTGAACCAAAACCACTTGTGTCAATGAAACGATTACAAGCATGATTTCTACCCCTGTGAGTTAGTAAAACATTATAGAAAATAGGGGCGTGAAACTCACTGTTGGTGTAGATCCGGGTCCTGAGAGTGTGAATACCGACTTGTGTTTGAACCCCTACTTGGTTCCTATAATATTATAGACTTAGGTTGAGTTCGAGAACTTATAAATTCTATGTTGTTGTTGTGTTATTTAGTGTTGTTATGTTTTCTTGGTATTTTTGTGTTGACGGGTTTGTTGTAGAAATATCGTGTCTTATAGTCATAAAACATGTTACAATGCCTTAGAGAAAAATCACTTAATATAATTTTTATGAAATTTGGGCATTATAACGACGCATTGAAAAATATCTATTTTTGTTTATCAAGACCCATCACTTTAAAATACCATGTTTCTACAATAAACATTTTAAAATACTTTATATATGTATATATATATACATATACAAATGAGTTTCATTTTCATGAAAAATATATAGCTAGGACATGTAAGTATGCATTTATAAAATTTTCGTTTTTGACGGATTATGTTTAACATTTTCGAGTAATCTTTTAAAATAGCAAACGGTTTTTAAAAATTACGAGACTTTACAGTCCAGTATTTTAATGTGTTCCGAACAACTTTTGTTTAGAAAATTTCTCAGATTCGGCTCGAAAATAGGCCGAAACAGTCACTCAAGTCAGAAGGTCGAAATATGCGTACTGATTTTGTAGAGACTTTTTCGGGTATCATTTGGTTGAGTTAGAAAACGTATAAGTAGTGCTTAGAAAGCTAACTCAACGAACTTAACCATAGAGTTTGAGTTTGCTAATTTTCGTGTTTTTAAGACAAAGTTATAGTTAGTTAAAGTTGGGACAGATTCTGTCCAAAAATCAGAAGTATATGTCCGTGCGTATATGTAATTTTAAACTAAACGTTTGAGAGTATGTTTCACCTTAGCAAGCAAGGAGAAGGATGAGATAGTGCTTGGACTCAAGTGTGGTTTTTAATAACCATGAATGTGGTGGGTTGATATTTTATTCCTTTCTTGAGTGTTATGGTTCAGCAACACTAGAATTTAGAGAGTGTTTGGGTTTAGGAAAGCTCTTAGGACAATGTAAGAATGAGTGTGAATTTGGTGTGGTGTTTTCTTTATCTGACCGTAGGAAGTAGGGAGTGAGAGTGAGCAATTGGATGGTGATTTTTTTTTCTTTCAAGTACTTCTATATATACACACATAAAGAGAACATAATTTATTTCTTATAAAATTGGAAAATAGGTAATGATTAGTAGAGTATGGTGTCTTCTATTTTCTTCTTGTCGTTTTTTTTTTTATCTTGTATGGCCAAGATCTCATAATAAAGATGGAGTGTTGACTTGGTTAAGAGGGTGTCATGATGGTATGTATTAGATGCTGTCAAAATCCAAAACTAATTATGAAGGTGATGAATTAAAAATAATATATATGTATGTATTACACACATATGTTACCGTTTGATAAAAAAAAATATAAGTATAGATGTTTGTTTCATTTCATTTCTAAATTCCATCGTTATATATATATATATATATACATATATTTGTTTGTTTTTATTTTTGGATAATCGTTTGTGGGAACGAATAAAAAAAATGATATGGTTGTGCCTAGGAGTATAATCGGGTTCCTAAGGTATATATAAATATTCATTCAACTATGTTTTTAAAATGTTAGTGGTATTAAATAACAAGTTTTTGATTTATATTACCTAAAATTTTAGGTTTGAGATTTGATTGTGAAATATAAATTCGAAATAAATAGATACAATTATTATCTATAATATTATATATGTATATATATATTTTTTACTTGTTAAATTTAAAGCGTGTTTTAAATGAGTCTAATATTGTTGCATAAAATTAGAGTTTAATCGAGATTAGAACCTGAGAAATTTACGGATGTCACAGTCTCCCCCCGTTAAAAGAATTTCGTCCCGAAATTCAGTTTGTGTTTCCCGACATTGAATCTGTCTCGAATAGTTGGGGGTATTTGAGTTTCATTTGGTCCTCGCGTTCCCAAGTAAATTCTGGTCCTCGCCTAGAGTTCCATCGAACCTTTACTATTGGGATGCGACTTTGTTTCAAACTTTTTATTTCTCGATCCATGATTTCTATCGGTTCTTCTATAAAGTGGAGTTTGTTATCGATTTGAATTTCATCTAAGGTATAACGAGTGTTTCATCAGATAAACACTTTTTCAGGTTTGAAACGTGAAATGTATTGTGAACTCCACTGAGTTCTTGTGGAAGGTGAAGTCGGTAAGCTGCCGGACCAATCCTTGCTAGTATTTCAAATGGGCCAATGTAGCGCGGACTTAGCTTTCCGCGTTTCCCGAATCTAACGGTTCCTTTCCATGGTGAGACCTTTAACATGACTTTATCTCCAACTTGAAATTCCATAGGCTTACGTCTCACATCTGCATAACTTTTCTGGCGATCACGTGCTGCCTGTAATCGCTCCTTGATTTTGAAAATTTTATCAGTGGTTTCTTGGATGAGTTCTGGACCAGTGAGTTGACTCTCACCAACTTCTGTCCAGCATATGGGTGATCGACACTTACGACCGTACAATGCTTCAAACGGTGCGGCTTTTATGCTTGAGTGATAACTGTTGTTGTATGAGAACTCACATAACGGTAAATGAGTATCCCAACTGTTTCCAAAATCTATTACACAAGCTCTCAACATGTCCTCCAATGTTTGGATGGTCCTTTCGCTTTGACCATCCGTTTGAGGGTGGTAGGCGGTACTCATGTCTAGACGCGTGCCTAATGCTCCTTGGAGGGTCTGCCAAAACCTTGAAGTAAATCTACTATCTCTATCTGAGATAATAGAAATTGGGACTCCATGTCTAGAGACAACTTCTTTGATGTACACCTTGGCTAACCTTTCCATTTTGTCTGTCTCCTTAATTGATAGGAAGTGTGCAGATTTCGTCAGGCGGTCGACAACTACCCATATAGTATCGTAGCCACTTGAGGTCTTGGGTAATTTTGTAATAAAATCCATTGAAATTTGTTCCCATTTCCACTGGGGTATTTCAGGTTGGTGCAACAACCCTGAAGGCTTCTGATATTCTGCCTTGACTTTAGAACAAGTTAAGCATTTGCTAACGTAAGTGGCGATGTCAGCCTTCATATTGGGCCACCAATATATTTCTTTGAGATCTTGGTACATCTTGTCGGATCCTGGGTGTATTGAATAATTGGATTTGTGAGCTTCATCCATCACCAAATTTCTTAGGTTGCCAAAACTTGGCACCCAAATTCTATTCATAAAATAACTGGTTCCATCTGTTTTGACTTCCAGTTTCTTGTCCATTCCACGCAAGAATTCGTTTTTCAAATTCTCCTGTTTGAGTGCTTCGATTTGAGCATTTTGAATTTGAGTAGAGAGAGTTGTATGAATCATCATTCCCAATGCTCGCACCCGTAGAGTTTTGACTCGTTCTTTCCTGCTTAAGGCATCTGCTACAACGTTGGCCTTACCAGGATGGTAACGGATGTTGCAGTCGTAGTCATTGAGAAGTTCCACCCAACGTCTTTGTCTCTTGTTTAGTTCATTTTGATCAAAAATGTGCTAAAGACTTTTGTGATCGGTAAAAATGGTGCATTTTTACCGTAAGGATAATGCCTCCAGATTTTAAGTGCAAAGACAACTGCTCCTAACTCCAAGTCATGAGTCGTATAATTCTTTTCGTGCACTTTAAGTTGTCGAGATGCATAGGCTATTACCTTGTCTCTTTGCATCAACACACACCCTAGGCCTTGGTGTGACGCATCGCAGTACACAACGAAATCATCTGCCCCTTCAGGAAGTGATAGAATAGGTGCACTGCATAATTTCTGTTTGAGTAACTTGAACGATGATTCCTGTTTTTCACCCAATCGAATTTCTTGTCCTTCTGAGTAAGAGTGGTTAAGGGCTGAGCTATCTTGGAGAAATTTTCTATAAATCTCCTGTAATATCCAGCTAGACCCAAGAATTGGCGCACCTCAGTCAGAATCCTTGGTGCAACCCAATTCTTAATCGCTTCAATCTTGGCAGGATCCACATGTATGCCTTTATCATTGATTACATGCCCCAGAAAATGCATTTCTCTGATCCAGAAATCACATTTTGAAAACTTTGCATACAACTTCTCGTTTCTCAGCAACTCCAATATTAGCTTTAGATGTTGTTCATGATCCTCTTTGGTTCTGGAATAGATAAGAATGTCATCAATAAACACGATGAAAAATTTATCCAAATAGGGTTTGCATACCCTATTCATGAGATCCATGAACACTGCAGGAGCATTCGTCAAGCCAAAAGGCATGACTAAAAACTCGTAGTGGCCATAACGAGTTCTAAATGCCGTCTTTGAGATATCTTCCTCTTTAACTCTCAACTGATGATATCCGGATCGTAAATCAATCTTTGAGTAGTAACTTGAACCTTGCATTTGATCAAATAGATCATCTATACGTGGAAGTGGATATCGGTTCTTAACTGTTAACTTGTTTAATTCCCGATAATCTATACACATCCTGAAGGTTCCATCCTTCTTCTTCACGAACAAGACCGGAGCTCCCCAGGGTGAGAAACTTGGTCTTATGAATCCTTTATCTAGCAACTCTTGTAATTGGTTAGACGATTCTTGCATCTCCGAAGGTGCTAACCGGTACGGTGATCGCGCGGCTGGGGCTGCACCTGGTACTAAATCGATTCGAAATTCAACCTGCCTAGTCGGTGGAAGTCCAGGCAAGTCTTCAGGGAAGACTTCGGGATAATCTCGAACGAAAGGTATATCTTCTGGTCGTTTCTCCTCCACCTTCCTTTATGTAACGTGCGCTAAAATTGCATGATATCCTTTTCGCAAATACTTTCGAGCTCTCATGCAGGAGATGATTTGTAACTTGGCACCACTCTTTTCGCCCTGAATTGAGAGAGTATCTCCACTTGGAAGTGGAATGCGAACTATCTTCTCATGACATACAATCTCTGCATGATTCTTGGACAACCAATCCATGCCTATGACAATGTCGAAACTTCCAAGTTCTATGATTAATAAATCTATAATAAAAGAATGATCTCCTAAATGCAAATTACATCCTTGAACCATTTCACTCGTTTCAATTAATTTTCCGTCCGCTAGTTCAATTGTATATTTTTCATTTAATGTGGTTGATTTTATACCAAGTGTTGAACTAAGGCCGGCAGACACAAAACTTTTATCAGCACCCGTGTCAAACAAAATAGAGGCATAATGGTTGTTGACAAGAAACGTACCTGTAACGAGACTGGGGTCTTTGCGAGCTTCTCCAGCCCCTAAGACAAATGCCCTACCTCGAGCATTATTGCCACCTTGGTTTCTTAATTTCGGACAATCCTTCTTAAAATGCCCAACATTGCCACATTCATAACACCCCTGTTTCGGCTGGTTGTTTGTTGTTGGTCCAGAGTATCGACAGAATTTGGTCGTATGCCCAGGCTTATTACATTTCCCACACACAAAGCTTTCACACGTCCCTATGTGATGATAACCACATTTGTTACACTTCGGATTGTTCCCAGTGTATGGTTTCTTTCCAGTAGATACCACTGTGTTAACCTTTGCGATGAGTGGCTTCTTCTGGAACTGATTTGATGAATTTTTGTTTGGGTTTCCATCCCATTTCCTTTTGTTGTCAGTATTGTTTCCTGTGGTTCTAGTTTTCACTAGTGTTCCCCGACGAACAGCTTGATCAACCAGGCGATGAGCAAGTCTGACTGCGCTGTGGATAGTGTCAGGACGGGAAGCAGTTACCATACTTTCGATTTGGGAAGGGAGGCCCCCAATGTACCTTTCAATTCTTTTGTATTCTGGGGTGACCATGGTTGGGCATAATAGGGCCATTTCATGAAATCGAGTGGTATAGCTTGCTATGTCAGCTCCAATCACGACCAAATTCCAGAACTCCTCTTCCAACTTTTGAAGTTCACTTCTTGGGCAGTACTCAGCTAATAACATCTTCTTTAAATCTTCCCAAGAAATATGATAAGCTTCATCGATACCCAGTTCTTGTGCATGAGAGTTCCACCAAGTTAGCGCTGCATCTTGTAGGGTACAAGTGGCGTACTTAACCCTACAATCTTCTGGACAGTTGCTAATTCGAAAAACCGTTTCCATCTTTTCACACCATCGGGTTAACCCAAGTGCACCTTCAGTTCTTTTGAAATTAAGGGGTTGGTAGTTCAGAAAATCTTTGTAGGTGCATACTCGTGTAGCACCTCCGCGACCTGAATTTATAATGAGATCATGTTAATAGTTAATTTAAAGTCCATGACTTCCATTTGACTATTTTGCTTCTTTTACCTCTATCAGGTCCGCTCCCATCAGTATGACTACCCCCAGCACCGCCTCCTCCGGTACCGCTACCGCCGACACCGTTGGCTCGATTGGCCTCGTAATCTGCTATTGCGTTTGCTACTCTTTGGTCGACAAGCTGTTCGATTGCGGCCGAATTCATTTGTTGTGGAGTCTCTGTGTCGGCATGAACATTTCGACTTGGTCTTCCTCTTGGCATATTTTTCTTTCTAACACATATTATAAAAGAATTTAGACAATATATATTTATTGTCACATCATGAACAAGGAAAACAAAACAACCACGCAAATCATAGCAATCACAACAATCACGTCAATCACGACAATTATAGTAACTGTTATCACAATTTAGCCACAATACCCATATATAATATATAGAAATAACTTGTTACAAGGTTTGCAAAAATACAAAATGGATGAGGGTACAAAGCCTCACCCCTACAAGTTTTTCTACTAATATACTAGATGAGCACAACCCGCTCATACAGGTATATCATGCTAAACTGGAAAATGAACCGGTCTGGGCAGCCACAGAAACTAACAGCATGAATACTATAGCCAGTGCAGTGGTAGACTCTGCTCTACTCTCTGATGTGGCAAGCTGCTGCTCAGCCGTGAGGGCTCTGTGCTCCATAGTAGTGAGTCTCTAGCGCAAAGTGGAAATCTCCTCCTCAACGCTCGAGAGTCGAGCATGCATGGTGTGAAGAGCTTGGTCATCAAGATAATGTTCCTCTTCCATCGTTAGTACCTGTCCTTCGAGGATCTGAACCCGATCCTCGAGGGCTCTCACTGTTGTGTTGTTAGGTGCTGTGTCAATCTGGTTTCTAACCTGATGCAACTGATGATCGTGTCGAGCCACACGAGCAACTAAAGTAGGAACGGTGCTCTCTAAAGGCATGGCATGCCCGGGAGGACTCACCCTCCTCATAAGTGGGGTGTGTACCCTCCTCATATCTCCAATCCTGAAGTAACTCGGACATCCAGTCCCATCTACGGGCTGCATTCTTACGCCTCTTAGGCGTGGGCTCAACGTCAGATGTGTCAACAGGTGATTTAGATCTCCTACGAGGTGATGGTGGTGGTGTCACAGCTCTCGGTGCCTCTACGGTATCATCAGATGTAGCAGGACCATAGAGTACTGTGTGTGGTACTGTCTCTCCAGAGTCATCATCAGCATCGGTCTCATGGATGACCTCAATAGTATGAGAGACAGCTGGCTCGTCTTCCGGTTCCTCATCTGGATCCTCTTCTGGATCCTCCTCGTCATCCGAGACAACTGGATGTAGCGGGGCAGGTGGAGCAGGTGGTGGTATGGAGGCTGCTGATGCCTGAGGGGTAATCAGCGCATACTCCTCATCTGAGTCATATATGACTATCGGAAAAGAAGCTGAAGACATGGCTGCAATAAAAAAAAAATCAATTACCTGTAATTACTTACGACTGAATTCTAGTGCAAAGAATTGCGGTAATTGTGTTGTGTCCCCATGGCTGTAGTCTAGGCCTAAATAATGCAACCTAGTTCGCTATAACCAATGGCTCTGATACCAATCTGCCACACCCCGCCAAGGCGGAACACGCGAGGTGCGACGGTCATGGTTTCACAGTCATTGTTTACCATGAGCTCCCATAACCGAACTCGACATGATTGAATTGCCCCATCCCAATGTTCTATCGCAAAACATTGTATTGAGATGAATATTATGCACCCGATCTGACCTACAATCAAAGTTAGAGCTACTAACCATGGGCGGGGGTTGTCACTCCCGAATAGTACTATTCCCAATAATTCACGTTTACCCACAATTAACGGTTATAGAATAGGGGACTTAAAAGCGATAAATGTGACTCATGTAATAATGTGTTGAACCAAAACCACTTGTGTCAATGAAACGATTACAAGCATGATTTCTCCCCCTGTGAGTTAGTAAAACATTGTAGAAAATAGGGGCCGTGAAACTCACTGTTGGTGTAGATCCGGGTCCTGAGAGTGTGAATACTGTCTTGTGTTTGAACCCCTACTTGGTTCCTATAATATTATAGACTTAGGTTGAGTTCGAGAACTTATAAATTCTATGTTGTTGTTGTGTTATTTAGTGTTGTTATGTTTTCTTGGTATTTTTGTGTTGACGGGTTTGTAGTAGAAATATCGTGTCTTATAGTCATAAAACATGTTACAATGCCTTAGAAAATAATCACTTATTATTATTTTTAAGAAATTTGGGCATTATAACGACGCATTGAAAAATATCTATTTTTGTTTATCAAGACCCATCACTTTAAAATACCATGTTTCTACAATAAACATTTTAAAATACTTTATATATGTATATATATATATACAAATGAGTTTCATTTTCATGAAAAATATATAGCTAGGACATGTAAGTATGCATTTATAAAATTTTCGTTTTTGACAGATTATGTTTAACATTTTCGAGTAATCTTTTAAAATAGCAAACGGTTTTTAAAAATTACGAGACTTTACAGTCCAGTATTTTAACGTGTTCCGAACAACTTTTGTTTAGAAAATTTCTTCAGATTTGGCTCGGAAAGAGGCCGAAATAGTCACTCAAGTCAGAAGGTCGAAATATGCGTACTGATTTTGTAGAGACTTTTTCGGGTATCATTTGGTTGAGTTAGAAAACGTATAAGTAGTGCTTAGAAAGCTAACTCAACGAACTTAACCATAGAGTTTGAGTTTGCTAATTTTCGTGTTCTTAAGACAAAGTTATAGTTAGTTAAAGTTGGGACAGATTCTGTCCAAAAATCAGAAGTATATGTCCGTGCGTATATGTAATTTTAAACTAAACGTTTGAGAGTATGTTTCACCTTAGCAAGCAAGGAGAAGGATGAGATAGTGCTTGGACTCAAGTGTGGTTTTTAATAACCATGAATGTGGTGGGTTGATATTTTATTCCTTTCTTGAGTGTTATGGTTCAGCAACACTAGAATTTAGAGAGTGTTTGGGTTTAGGAAAGCTCTTAGGACAATGTAAGAATGAGTGTGAATTTGGTGTGGTGTTTTCTTTATCTGACCGTAGGAAGTAGGGAGTGAGAGTGAGCAATTGGATGGTGATTTTTTTTTCTTTCAAGTACTTCTATATATACACACATAAAGAGAACATAATTTATTTCTTATAAAATTGGAAAATAGGTAATGATTAGTAGAGTATGGTGTCTTCTATTTTCTTCTTGTCGTTTTTTTTTTATCTTGTATGGCCAAGATCTCATGATAAAGATGGAGTGTTGACTTGGTTAAGAGGGTGTCATGATGGTATGTATTAGGTGCTGTCAAAATCCAA
Organism: Mikania micrantha; assembly: GCA_009363875.1. Lineage (NCBI taxonomy): Eukaryota > Viridiplantae > Streptophyta > Magnoliopsida > Asterales > Asteraceae > Mikania > Mikania micrantha. Next base: position 55,433,209 of record CM018691.1, on the reverse strand, counting down.
AACTAATTATGAAGGTGATGAATTAAAAATAATATATATGTCGTATGTATTACACACATATGTTACCGTTTGATAAAAAAAAATATAAGTATAGACGTTTGTTTCATTTCATTTCTAAATTCCATCGTTATATATATATATATATATATATATATATATATATAGGGAAGGGATCATATAATAACCCTCATTAATTGCGGTAACCCATTAACCCTGGCAAAAAACGCTCAAATCGCAAATTTTTTTTTTCATGGTTTTTTTATGCAAAAATAGGGGGGCTCCTTTTTTAATCGTTCGCTAATTCACAAGCGTTAAAAAGTTAAACGAAATGTAAGTTTGCGTTACACTGCGAACATTTATTTAAGTGTCGCAGTGTAACGCAAACTTACATTTCGTATAACTTTTTAACGCTTGTGAATTAGCGAACGATTAAAAAAGGAGCCCCCCCTATTTTTGCATAAAAAAAACCATGAAAAAAAAAAATTTGCGATTTGAGCGTTTTTTGCCAGGGTTAATGGGTTACCGCAATTAATGAGGGTTATTATTCACTCCTTACCCTATATATATATATATATATATATATATATATTTGTTTTTATTTTTGGATAATCGTTTGTGGGAACGAATAAAAAAAAATGATATGGTTGTGCCTAGGAGTATAATCGGTTCCTAAGGTATATATAAATATTCATTCAACTATGTTTTTAAAATGTTAGTGGTTTTAAATAACAATTTTTTGATTTATATTACCTAAAATTTTAGGTTTGAGATTTGATTGTGAAATATAAATTCGAAATAAATAGATACAATTATTATCTATAATATTATATATCTATATATATATATATATTACTTGTTAAATTTTAAGGTGTTTTAAATGAGTCTAATATTGTTGCATAAAATTAGAGTTTAATCGAGATTAGAACCTGAGAAATTTACGGATGTCACAATATGCATCCTAAATGTTTTGTTCGTTCATTGGGTTGTTCAAGGCTTTGAAAACAAAATCAGATGAAAATAAGAAAATTGGAAACTAGTATAAAGATTTAGCCCATGAATTAAGGTAATTGGGTTTGTTAGTTCATTAATTTGTTCAAGATAGTTGGGTATCATCAGATCCGGAAGAAAAGGGGTAGAAGAAGCAAAGTGGAAGAAGAAAGGGCGGGGCAAGGGTGGGGTTACCTGGCAACGATTGTCGGCGACTATGTAAGCGGTGAGGAAGATGACGAAAACCCCGATTCTAGCAAACCCTCGTGATTCCAGTGACGGATGGGAGTGCCACCTGATCTGTAAAGAAAAAAAGTAGAAGATGGAAATGGGAAGGAATAAAGAAAGGGGCGGGTTACTAGCGACGATTTGTGGTGGCCGATGACGGTTTGTGCTGGACATCTCTATCTCCGATCTTCCTCCTCTTTCAATCACCATCTTTGATTTCCATTCTTCTTCTTCCATGGTTCTGTAGTTCAATCGAAGTAAGAGAGAGAAAGAGAGATTAAAGAGAGAAAGAGAGATTTAAGGGATTTGAATTAAATCTAATTAATTACCTAAATTAATAGGTGTAAAATTACACAAATGCCCTAGTTTTCTTGGTTTTCTTATAAACAAGTGGTTTTCATTTGAACCCTTATATATATGAGGCTCCTAAGAAAATTAGGCAAATGAAGAAAACTAAAAAACCATGATATCTAACCCTTAATTATATAAGTCAATGGTTTATATTACAAATGGTAGAATTGTAATTAGTAGTAGATTGTAAATTATTAAAATAAATACTAGAGGGTATTATTGTAAATTATATGTATACGTGGGTTTTAGAAACGGTTTTTGTAATTACGAGTATTAATGTGACAGACGCCTTAATTTTGGAAACTTCCCCCAAAATGGAAACCGTATCCTCGTTCAATTCAACCAACATCGTTGACGACAAATTGATTGCGAATGATTATGGAGAGCGTCTGATTACGAACGGTTGTGTAAATGTTATAAAATTTCTAATATTTGATTATGATAACATATATATAGTATAGTGTTAGGATAAAAAGGGTTAAAACATTAAAAAGTGTAGGAAAAATCTTAGCCATTGATTTTTAAGATGAATGGTTGTAAGGGTGCCACCTCATTTGAGAGAATTAAGGGGGGATTTAAGTGGTTGGAGGGGTATAATGGGTATTGTAGCCATTGTTGACTTTTTAACAACTTCTCCCTACTTTTTTTAAACGTTTATAACTTTTTTGTACGTCATTATTTTTTTTAAAAAATTACACCATAAAATTCAGCATTTTTATCTTTTCAACGAGTATGATATTGTTATATAAAAAAACGACCTAAATTGGTGTATATGAATCTTGCGTTTTATGGTGTTTTTACATAAATACATGAAACAGAACATTTTATGGTGTTTTTCACTGAATAAACAAAAAGGATAACAATCGTTTATGGTGACTTTTTTTATGTTTTCCGGATGTTCATGAAACTAAACATTTCATATTGTTTTTTCGAAAAATCATAAAACTGAACATTTTATGGTGTTTTTTACCTCTAAATAAACAAAAAGGGTAAAATATTATGGTGTTTTTAGTGTTCATATATGAAATTGCTTAGTTCGGAAACACCATTTACAAACTTAAGTGTTTATGGTGTTTTTAGTTTTCACAAACTCCATAAACTGCCCAGGTCAGTTTAAAAAAATTTCGAACACCATAAAATGTTAACACCATCAACACAATAAAATAACTTGAAAAAACATCATAAAACGTGAACACTATAATCACAATAAAACATCTCGAAAAAACACCATAAAGTAAGTTAAAAACACAATATACACACTTTAAGTGTTTATGGTGTTTTTAGTTTTTTAAAATCACCATAAAATGCTCTGTTTTAGTTTCATTAATACCCGAACACCATAAACACCATAAAATATTAACACCATAATATATCTCGAAAAACGTCATAAAACGTGAACACCATAAAACGTACAAATGCGTCTTAAAAAAACACCATAAAAGTCTAGTTTGAATAATATTCGAAAAAAGCGCCATAAAACTTAAGACGCTATTTTAATTTTTTTTTAAATATATTAATATTATACTCATTAGAAAGATAAAAAAACGCTTGATTTTATGATGTAATTTTTTTAGAAAATATTAACGTATACAAAATTTATGAACGTTTAAAAAAATAAGAGAAACTTGCATGTGTAGGTTCATTATTTGTTTTGACATGTTTACCCTTTGCCTTCTTACCCACGTGTCAACATTTTGTGGCTTCCTACACTTTTTAATATTTTGTCCCTTTGTAGAATATCCCTCCCTCGTATATATAATCAATTTGGGTGTGATAACATATATGTAATCATTCTAGTTATTGGCATGCTCTGCTCTTCTACAGTCACATAATGTGGTCCACATGACAAAAATAAAACCCTTAAAACCAAAGGTTATTCAATAAAGGTGTTAGTATGTACATGTAAAAAAGGATTGTGTGATTTTGCTGTTTAATTTTGTAACAATCAGCTGTTTAAGATTGATTTTATGAACAATTTTAATTATTTATGAAAATTATACAAATTCAAAGACGCCTATTATTTATGTGTTGTTAACAATTGAATCAACATAACTGTATAGGTCAATGGATTCCCCTTGTGATTGTTGCCAAAATGGATCTTGTTTAATGTTAATGTGTAAAATATTCAAACCCTGTGGGATACTAATATACTATAGTTAATTGCATCTTCTGTCTCAACTTTTCTGGTTAGCTTGAATTAAATGGTTTTGCAGTCAACAGTTTGATATCCTATAAGTGATTTTACAATCCTATTTATACCAAAAGTATGCATATAATTCTTTAATGGAATTGAATAGGAAAATACATAATTTTTTTTTTGAAATTCTTCACCACTAAACTTACTTATTTGATTACATATATATAATCAAAGATGTGGTTATTAAAATTTTTTTAATGTTAAATAACCCTATAGTTATCGGATTATGTTTATGTAATGGGTTACTATTTTCTTTATAAACATGTTAGTTAATTAAAACACACACAAAATCATTAACAGGTTATTATTCATACTGGTTACACATATATAAGCAAATCTGTTTATTAAATAATATGTTTATGATTGTGTTTATATAATCTGTAAGTAGTAATATATGGTTATTAACAAGTTTGTTGCTAAAAAAATACAGAAACAATAACAGGTTAATTGAATATAATTATAAGTTACATAGGTGTAATCAAGATTATAAATAGATAATCTTAATGTACTTATATTTTGTTTTATAACAATTTAGTTTTGTAAAGTATTCTAGTGAGTTAGTTGTATTGTATTGATGATTATTTAAAGTTGTTATATTATTGTCACATATGTGTGTATGATGGTTAATTGATTACATTTGTGTTATCGATCTGTATGTTTTGTAAGAAAATATCAACTAAAGTTTTATACATACAACAGGTTTTTGATTATATTTGGCGTGTTCTGGTGAGTAAATATGTCAAGTAGTATGTAATTTTATAATAAATACTTTGATTTGTTTATAATTATTAATGATTATGTGTTTGATTTAAGATTTATTTATGATTTTCAATTTAAAAAATAGGAAGGAAAAGTGAAAGGATTACACGGAAAGTTTCGTTCAGTCGATTTGTTAATACATCAAGCAATCCAATAGAGCTTGAAGATAATGATGACGAGGAGAATACTTTATCAGGTGATGTTAGGATAATTGAATATTGTTTACAGACATAATTGTAATAACTCATGTATTATGATTTTGATGCAGTTGATAAGAAAAGTAGAGCAAAGGTCAAACAACCAAATAAATAAATAGGTAGTTGTTGTTATAACTCTATAAATATTATTCTATTGTTATGTTTTTTTTTTATTTGTTACTTTATGATATTATTATGTCATACCAGCGGTTAACTATAAGAGGAGTGATGAAGAGAAAATGAGAATGATACTAGAGGTTAAATCAAATCTTGCTCAAATACGTAAGCGTTTGGAAGATAGACAAGGCAAATTTAGTTATATATAGTATTTGTGTGTATATCAACATGTATAATGTATATTCATTATAATTTTTTTTAATTTTTTTGATTATTTTTTTTACGGATGGATAACATCAAAAGGAGAAAACTTACTAAAAGTAGTATTAGGGAAAAATATTGTAAGTAATGTAATATAAGTTACGTACTTAACTATTTTTAATACAATTAATAATTTGTTATTTTGTTGGTATATCAGTTTCTAAAATAAAAAGTGTTTGAAAAAGTGTTCCTCAAACTCAACTGATTTTGAAGATAAGTCTGGTCGTGAACATATTCGAGGTAAAACCTTTTGTTTTGATATATGTATCAAACATTAAAAATGCTCTAGGTTGAGCTAGGGGTTTTCGGAGTGTGGGTTTCCTCCTAGAAGGTGGTGTCAATGTACCCATTTAAATAGTGGTACTTGGCGTTAGCTGTTCAAAAAAATATATTAAAAATTAATTAGTTGTATGCTGTTTATACCTTGATATTTTGTTGATTTAATATGCTATATGAAAGTTAATTTATTTATTTTGTTAGGAAACATCAAATATGACAAAGATGATGATGTTGATTATAATGATGATGTTGAATTTTCTGATGATAAGGTTGAAGTAAAGGGTGGTATATAGAGGCTAAAAAACGGTTTGGCATTGTTACTAGGTCATCCCCAAAAGAGTTGTTCATTGCTATTAAGGGTATGTCAAAAAGACAGAAAGAATGGATAAAGGAAATGGGGTTTGGGAAGCTGCTTTGTTTTAATGTTAATGGTATACCATAAAAAATGGGGCATTTTGTTGTGGACAATTTGGACATCGATAGAATGTTGACATCTACAACGAAAGGAACAATCAATATTGATATCAACACAATACATAATTTGTTGGGCTTGCCAATGGGTGGTATACCAATAGCAAGCTTGAAAAAACCAAATGAGTACGCGGATTCTTACTTGGTATGGAGTGGAAGTTATGGGAGATGACCATAGTTCGTAACATCAATGGCAACGGCTATGATGATCATTTAACTTTCAAAATCGATTTCTTGGTATTGTTTATAACAACAATGATCGGCTGTTGGCGGAATGGACTCGGCAAATATAGTGTAGTTGAGCGGTTAGATTTACACGTAGATATTAAGGAGTATGATTGGTGTGGATATGTTGTCGAGGCGATAAGAGATAGTAAAGATTAGGTGGAGAAGATGGACTAAGACACCTCCGTTTGTTGGTCCATTAACTATTTTAACGGTAAAACCTATTCTTAGTAGTTATAACTTAAAATAATATGATTCTTATATATTAATTTACTAGGTTAAAATCCCGTGTATTACACGGATTAAAAAAAATTATATATATATATATATCTCGTAACAAAAAGTTATGTAACTAAAAAAACATGTAAATTGTATGGTTTAACTAAACTCTTGTTTTACACAAAAAGTCATCCAAATATGTTTAAAAAAATTTGATGTATAATTATAAATTGCATTTTAATTTAAATTTTTTCAACTATGTATTATCATTTTTATGTAATGTAATCTATAAATTTTAATTTAATTAATGTATACTTATTCTTCTTTAACACACTAAAATTAACTTGACTTAGAATTTTTATTAATACATATAATTTGGATATTTAAAAATATTTACTTTTTATTATTTCAATATAGTGTATTTTTATCATTCAAATCATCAAATCATATTAAATATTTAAAAAAAATCACTCATAAAATCAATTAGTACCATTAATGTTTTATTTTTAAATATTTTAAGTAAGAGTAAATTGTCATTTTCGTCCATATGATTTGCTCACTTTTGTCATTTTAGTCAAAAAGCTTAAATTTCAATATTTTGTTCCTTATGGTTTTCATTTTATTGCCATTTTGGTTCTTATGATTTTCGTTTTATTGTCATTTTAGTCTAATAAAATTTAAACTTTTAGATTAAAACGACAATAAAATGGAAACCATAAGGACGAAAATAATGAAATTTAAACTTTTGAACTAAAATGACAAAAGTGAGCAAACCATAGGGACGCAAATGACAATTTACTCTTTAAGTAATATAATTTAAATTTGATGATACTTGAAAAACAAAATAAAAGTTATTAAAAAAGAATATAAGTTTATTTAAAAGCTACATGGTTAATTTCATTTTAAATCCAATTTATTAATAATATATTAATTATTCTACATATTAAAATTCATTATCCTTAATTCCTAACAAAATAATAAATATTGATAATTAAAGAGGAGAGAGAAGCGGGAAACTAAATTTTAGATGGCCTAAAATTGTGCCATGTGTCCCCCAAACATTTTTATTTATTATATATAATAGATATGTGATAATTGTATTTATCACATTGATTACATATATGACCAGTTAAATTATTGGTTGTAAATAATTTTTAAGTATTTTAAATGTAAGAATGATATATGATAACTTATATGTAATTATTTATATGTAATTATTTATATGTAATCATTTTTTGATATAAGTATGTTACATGTTTGTAATCAATTATGTGTAAAATGTAATAACCTGTTAGTTGTTATATGTAACAAGTTATTATTTGTTTTAATGAAGCTATTGTATGTTGATGGTGTCTCTTGCTGGGGAATGAATGAGGTTAGAGAAAGGTCTCCACTATGCTACTGGACATTTGATAATTGCAAAAAAGGGAGAGGATAGAGATAAATGAAGGTGGCTTTGATCTTGGAGAAATTTTGGAGCAACATGTTGGAGGTGGAGATTCCGAATCTAATGGTGAAGATGCTTAAACAAGCAACTTTGATAAGTCACCCATTAAGGTAAAAACACAAATAACTTTATACATGGTTAATAAGTTTATTTTTTAAAACATATAGGTTGTTTTTAGCATATGATCGAATTGTGTTTCTAGGGGTACATATATGTAACTTAATTTATTAAAAATCAGGTGTTTATAAGTTTTGTTAAGTATTTACATGTGATTACATATATGTTACCAATTATGTGTTATTGATTACCACAATTTAATATGGGTTCAAAATTTTTGAAATATGTTGATTAAATATATGTTAACAGCTTTAATTATATATGTTTACATGAGTACATATTTGTAAAATTAACATTTATTTTGTATCTTCAAACAAATAGGGTCAAAATGTCAATGCTTTCTTCTATCTACAATAGGATCAAGCAAGATAAAGCAAATTTTGAAAACGCGATTAGAGATTGTCTAGTAGATTTACCAGGAAACACAGATGTAGCTGATTATGTTATCAAATTTGAAGAAATATTTCATGAGGGATCAAAATTTGATGATGTGTTGGGGAACGAAGATACTCATAAAAAGGAAACTGAATGTGGAGGACGTGAAGGAGTTGCTGTGAATTGGAGTGGGATTAACGAAGATTATGATAAGCAGGATGGTGATCAAGATATAGGCAAAAATATGCAAGAACCTGAAATAGCAGGAGTTTGGACTCAGGAAGTAACTGAAATTACTACCATCTTAGAAAGAACATCATCTAGTAACAAAAAGAATTTTGAAAATAGGGTTGAAATGTTATCAAAAAATGATTTTCCAAACTTCAACCTAGGGCTTGCACAAGAGTCTCCTGTTATAGATAAACATGGTGTAGGTAACAATGATCAATCTAAAGATGCATTTAAAACACCAATGCCTGGTATGGCAATTGATGTAGCTGGGGAATGGACCCAGGAGATGATATAGGCTGCTTGTGAAATTGAAAGTTAAGTGAAGCTAAAAAGATCTCAAAAAGTGAAGATGATGTTTCTGAAAATTCAAGAAGACAAAAAATCATTACCAGGAATAAAGGAGGTCGATGTAAACAAATTGATTCGGTTAAATGTTATCCTTACATTGATGAATTTGTTAAAATCAATAAGTGTTTGTCAAAAGATGAAAAGAAAATATGGAATTATCTTATGGTTTTGGCTGTTGATCATGAGTAAGTTATTAATAATTTATGTTGTTATTATTTAAAACTATGTCTTTTGATATTTTATATTTATAACACGTACTTTAAAACTGGAATTGACAGGAAGGAAGGCATGAAGAAAAAATGTTATATGTGTAGTTGATGGTGATGCAGCAGAAGAGAATGAGATTGAAAGAACATTTAAGTATGTGTTAATATCACATTATATTAAAAACTTCATTTATATGTTGGTTCATTATAATTTATGTGTATATATACACACATATATATATATTTGACGTTGATTATGTTATTGTATTACTTTTGAATTTGAAACAACTTGGATATTTTCGCCACTCATCAGGGAACTGTCGTTAATCAATTTCGTATGGTTTCGTTGTCTCCTGGGATGGAAATATACAATTAGGTAATTGATTGTTGGGCATCAGTTCTTAATTTTGAGGATAAAAATGGAAGCCCTTCATCCGTAAGAAGATTGTTTTGTGGAACATATCCATTTGTAAATAATAAAAAAACATGTGATGTTATGTTGTATTAATTTTCAGATATTTATTATTTATCTCATGTTGAAAATTAAAATATGTTGTACAGTATGGATGGATCATTAGTAGCAGTATGGAATCCGATGAAGAAATGTTTGCTTTTTTTAAAAGTCATTTGCATCATGTTCTTGAAAACAAGGCTGACCTATACACTTTAAAGGAGTTTGATGTTGTCTTGTTTCCGGTATTTGAGAACCGTCATTATTACTTGATGTCTTTTGATTTAAAAGAATCCATCCATTCGAGTAACTGATAACATGCATGAGTCGTAAAGCATTGTAGGACTCAATGATTCTCCTGAATATATGGAAAAGGACACATCTTATAAAGTGGTAAGTTTTGTTATATTAGTTTAATTACATATGTGTAGGTATTTATTTTATTTGAATTGATTACATAAATGTAATAAATTAATGTTTTATGTGTTGATTTGGTTATTAATTCCTGCATTTGTTTTGTAATATCTGGTTGATTACTTTTGTGCAGAAATATATCTTCTTGATGTATCTGCACCTGGTAGGACACCCAAAAGCAAATGACATCGGATCGAGTAAAATTGCGAAGCTAAAAAACAATTGGGCCACCACCAAGAATTTTGTAAATTGTGGTGTTTTTGTTATGAGGCATATGGAGATGTTTATGGGTAATCATATAAGGTCTTGGGATTGTGGGTTTCCGAAGGACGAGAAATCTAAGAAGGCGAAGTGCACCTTGTTAAGAAAGAAGTATGCATGCAAGATGATAACATCATATAGCCAATGATTTAGATAATGTTAGTAATCAAAATTAGTTTTTAATATATTAATGTTATGATGACATTTGTTTTAAACAAAATTATCAATGGTTTGAAATGTTAACATTATAATGCATGGGATTTTATGCTATCTTTAATGTGATTGTTCTGTATTCATTTATGTCATGAACAACAAACATGCACTGATTGTAAATGGTTTTATATACTTGTAAACAACTGATTATTACATATATGTAATCACAACTAGTTACATATATGTAATCATATTTAATTTAGTATGAATGTTGTATGTTAGTAATTGAATAAAACTTTATAATCCCAATGATTTATTATGAATGTTTTATATAAATATTTGGTAAACACAAGTGTAAATGTATGAAAATTTTTAGTATGAGTATATATTTACAATATGTTTTATATAAATATTTGGTAAACATAAGTTATATCATATATTTAACTTGTATAAATAATGGTTGTCAATTACTGTAATAATAAGTGATCCCATAAAATTTATCGGTATAAATAATGGTTGTTAATCACAGTATGATTACATATATGTAATCATAAGTGTTTAATAGTAACACAATTTGAATACATATATGTAATCAGAATTAATTTCTATGTAATTAATGTGTAGAAAATAATGGCTGTAAATCCGATTTAATTGATAATTAGAATTGACTTCTATGTAATTACATATATGTAATCATTATGGCCTATAACCTTAAATGTACCAATATGTGACCAGCAAACCTAAAAGAATAATAAGTGATAAAAACAAAAAGTTTGTAACAAAATTCATAAAGTAAAAACAAGTCATATTAAAATACGAAATTCAAACAATATCGTATTCATTATCTTCTTCAGAATCATCGTATACTTGTTTATCAAGAAAATCACTATCATCTTCTATGAACTCTTAATCAACTTCATTAGATAGGTAATTACGAGAATCATGGTCGTTAACCATTTTTTCACAATAACGTGTCATACCCGCTCCTCTCGTCACCTGTTGATGATGTCACTGATAACATTGAGATGGTTGTGGAAGCATGGTGGTGATGTGTCAGAGATGGGGTGCAACTTACTTGATCCGGTATCATAACACAGAGATTAACTTAAAGATATTACATGACAAGGATAACATTATTACATGCCAACAAAATTTACAATTTGCAACCTAAACACCCTACACAAACTGAGTTATTTAGTTACAAGTGCCTGAAACTTCAATCTCACCCGTCTTCACTGTCCACCTGCAAAAATGTTTAATTTTTAAAAGTCAGCACAAAGCTCGTTAGTTCGTAATGATTGATCCACACAATATGACATGATATGATAAGCAAGATATTGATACACAGTTCCAAAGATAACCATGGGACCCATATTTAGTTCCTTTCGGACTACTCTGTTCTGTTCTGTGAAGATACTACCCATCGGTAAATATCTTTAACATTAAGATGATATTGGAAACATGTAACAAACATTTATACCAAGGGGAGTTGCAAGCTGTTGGAAAATGGGTTGTCAACCAATAGTACTATCAGTGTTTCCTGTTCGGCCCCACATGGGTTCTGTCACACCCCGAGCCGGCGGACTGGATCGACTTTCCTATCGGGCGAAAAGGTCTCGGGGCGCGATATCGGGTAATAATCGAATCATCAGACTGTTTACATTGCACATGATATGAATTGAGAAAACACCAAATGAAATAGAATTACAAAGTTAAATTATATCAGTATAGTTCATAATTTAACAATGTAAATCTACTATCAACATCATAAATTTTCTATCTTGTATTTGCACAAGATATACAAAATAATACGTATAATGATGTTCAAAATAGGCGCGTCCAAACTACTAGGTCCTCTATCTGGGCATCCTAGTTAAAAACACGAACTTCTTAGTTAGACATGTTCGTCACCTGAGAAGTCATGCAAGAAAACAAAAGTCAACCCATGGTTGGTGAGTTCATATAATTTTGTTATTTAAAATGAATTTGAACAAACGTGACTCGATGACAACCTTAACCTCACCAACAACCACCTATGCTATCCAGTCAAGTATGCTTATATATAGAGCATACGTAGAGCCAAGCTTACCGCCAGCCCACCACAACCGAACCACATAACATATTGTTGTCAATGATAATTAAGCGTTTCACCCTCAACCATCATCATACTTGTTTCGTTAGTTTCGTCACCATGCTTGTTCCGTTAGATTCGTCAAAACACCTGATTCGTTAGTTACGTCAAAAGATTAGTTTCGTTAGTTTCGTCAACACACAACAACACCATAGCAAATGTTGGAAAATGTGGAAGTTATGAATTTGAAATGCTTAAATAAATAAATAAGTAAACATTTAAATTAAAAGCGAAGTCCTAATGATTGGGCCTTGGTCAAACTCGAGTAGACTAGTCTGTCAATCAAAGGTTCTTAGAAGTTAGGGAATTCTGTAACTATCATAAAACATACGACCTATAATCAATTAGTCTAGCTAGGATTGAATTATAGGATTTTATAGATTCGTACTTGATTCGTCTAGATTCATCCCTTGTTTCTATAGATTCGTTGGCACATGTTATCTTTGATGGTTCCCAGACTTTCCCTTGAAAATGATTTATTGATTTGTCTAGTTTCGTTGCTAGATGTACTTGATTCGTTGATCGTCGAACACTTGGTTCGTTAAACATCAAATATTAGTTTCGTAAAAATTGTTTCGTTTGATTCGTTGAACTCACACACTTGTTTCGTCAAAATAGTTTTGTTTGATTCGTTGAACACACGCACTTGTTTCGTCAAAATAGTTTCACTTGACTCGTTGAAATGTTTAGTTTAACTCAGTTATCCACTTATGTTAGAAGTTGTTAAACTTAGTAAAATCTGCACAAAAATTTTCCTAGACATGATCTAGGATATCATTTATACAAAACATATAGAATTTAAAGGCATTTAAGTAAAATAAATTCCAAAGAAAATAATTTACGCATGCTTCTCAGCCCTGCGTTTATAAAACAAAATGTTTAGAAAAGAGGCAAATTAACTCACCTGTGTTGCTATGCAATGAATCACAAAAGATATGTACGCTCGTTGATTGTAGACTATGTATCTTGAGCACCTGTGTTGATTTATTATGATTCGAATACAATAAGTATTTGAGGTTGACGTACATAGGGTTTCGGTCTCGGTGTGCGATTAAGTGTCCTATATACTTGCTAATGTGTTACTAAGATTTCTCTAACTATTCTATGTTATATACCCTCTATACACCCTTATTCCTTAAGTAATCTCAACCAAACCTTATTTGTTATAAGGTTTATGTTAATAACATACATGATCCTTTTTATTAAATAAAACATCATTTCTAAAATTCACTTTATGTTGCAAAACATTTAGTTTAGAATTTCACTTAAATTACTTTGAAATTATTTTAATAAGATGATTCATAATTCATTATATTTTAGTAAAAACATAACATATTTTTAAGAAAAATATCAGTTAAACATGTTAGAAATTTGGCTAATCTTACTTGATCAACTCTAAGTCCTTCATTAGTTCTTTATTACAACGTTGTTCTTTGTTCGTCCTGGTGTATAACTTACATTAGATCGTTCATTTTGAACCATCTAAGTTGGCTATAACATTGCATAAAATCGCTTAGTATTGAGTGTTAACATGTATAGTCAACACATCTATACTTAGGTTGTTCATTTTGATCTTCAATAGATCTCAACCTGTTTCTCTAGTTCTTTGAACTCAAACTACCCGTCATGTTACCTTTTGTTGTAACCTAGTAATTATAAAGTTAGTTTATTACCCTACTTAGCGCTTATGAACTTTATGTTTTCGCTTAGTACTTACATAATTATCCACATCTATCTTTGATAACAACTTTGGTTTCCATGGTTTTTCTTTGATAAAACTTCAACCTTTCAAACTCAAATACTTGTTAAAGCTTGTGTTTATGTATTTCAATAGTTTATAATAGTTCTAGTGTTAGAAAAACTTAACGTTTTTAAACACCAAGTTGATTAGCACCACAAATAAGCACATTGAAACATTGGGTGATGTTATCAACTTTACCTAGGGTCTTTCCTAATCATATTCTGGTACTATGTACTTCAATGATTATTCAAAACATTAGTTTAAGTGTTAAGATAGTTTAGGAAAACTTGTGTTTGAAATCCCTTAACATCGACGAGTACCATAACAGGTTTAGCACTTGAAAACCCTAATGGTTCACCATCAACTATCCCATGTTCAAGACCATGTCCCGACCTTGTTTCTTGATGTTTTGAACTGATTTTAAGTTTGTTATACTTGAATTAGACTCAAGTAATAATATTGGCAGTTGCATGACTAATATTGACAGATCAAGGGTGATTAGTATCGATCACAACATTCTGGTTCAAAATGCAAAAACATAAGAACATAGCAACCTCATAGCTTCGTTCGTGCGAATGGATCATAAGAATGAGTCCATCCATGCGAATGTATCTTCATGCGAATGACTGGGAAATATGAATGAGCCGACATGAATGAGTCATCAGAATGGAATTATTTGTCTGTGAGAATTCAGTCGCGTGTCATATCACTCGAATGGACCTATTCGTATGATAGATAGTTCCTTAAACCCTTTTTCACAAAAATCAATATTTGAACCCAAAAAATTACAACATTTTGTTCAGAGGGGTCCGATTAATCATTTTTAGTTGTTTTTAGTTTGATTGGTGACCATGTGAATAGTCTTTAGTCCAAACAAAGTCTGAAACCTAAAACCCTAGAATTTCGATCGTATGTGACCAAAATCAATCCAAAATTGATGAAAAATGATCTCCATAGTACCTGGAAGAATACACAAGAGTTATACAATAGGAATGGATAAGAAAGAACAACAATTTTGAAGACAATGGTCGATGATCGGTCTTAGGCCAAAGAGAACAAACAGACAACAGGCAAATGAGAAATGGGGGCGAATGGATTTGACAGGAGAATGACCCACATTAAATACTTTTCCCATTCGTGTGTGTGTGTCATTCGCATGAGAGGTCCATACGCATGAGTGTTCATGCGAATGACCTATTCGTCTAACTTGTTTATTCGTACGAATCTGTTTTAACCCTTAAGAACTTTTGACGATGTGGTTAAAACAAACACTCAAACACAACAATCATTTTAAATTTGACATTATGACCATGTTATGATGAAAATTATGAAATTTGTCTGGTTTGGTGCGAGTTTAAGATAGGACTGTGCAATTGATTTAACAAATGATCACTAAGAATAAAAAGGAATAAAAATATTTTTGTATTTTTCTGAGTAATAACACTCTACAAACGAAAACTTAAGAACACATGTTTTTTTAAGAATTAATCCACGGTAGTGATAACTACTGAGACATACCAATCTTGCAACTTTGATTGTTAAATTGTTGTCAATATGAGTTTATGATGCAATTATATGTATAATTGTCCACATTAAGCTTGCCTAAATTTCATTTTACAACACATTTGTGATCAAGCATATCTTCTGATTGAGTTACCCACTCCAGTCAACTTGTTGAGTTCAAAACTAGTTGACAATTCATCTCAACATAACTTAAGAGCTACGATCATAAATTTACAAGGTTCCAACTTATCATATTTTCATATCTTTTCTATTGATAACGACTCAAGATGAACACAGTCTCATGGACGGCTTCAGCTAGGTCTCTACAAAGCAATATGGGACGTGCAAGACTCGTATTGACTAAGATTTGTGTGACACCCCGTAAATTCCAGGTCAGCATCTTGTTTTAATTAAATGTTTATTTAATTGATAATTGTATACATGGCAATAGAATTAGTTTAATTTAGTGTGACACGTGGCATGATAGTACAAACACTGACACAAACACGATAATTCGGTGAATTATCGCAGCACACACACATGTGTCTAAGAAAACACAAACGTTGGTGAACGTTTAGCACATCATGTAACAAAACACTAGAAACCTCACGAAACGCTTGAACATTGAACTTGAGAGTTCAAACGATGCCAAACAATAGTCCGTAAGCATGAAAATGGCGAAAAACGGGCTAAACCATTGAAATTAGGCCTATTGGGCTCTTCCGGGATCCGTCGCGGTACTCTAAGGACCCCGAAGAGGGCCATGGAGGTATGCGAATTCCCGAAATCCGTCAGGTACACCGAGCATCTTTTAAACCTCCATAGCGGTACGCGAAGGCTGTCAGACGGCAAATCTTTACAAAACCAAGATGCAATCATTCTTAATCACACTATAACCCATATCTTGAGTTCCAGGCCTCTTCTACTCGTCATAATCACCTGTTACACTCATCTTCAACCTCTGGAAGGTAGTGGAAGCCATTGAAGAGCATCTTGGAGCACAATACTTGAAGATTTGAAGCCTTTCATTCACAAAGGAGCTTGAAACCATCAACATCCTCTTGATTCTACTACATTTGGATATCCAGGAGTGTTTAGCAGCTGTCCAAAGACCCATATTGAACTTTAGAGCCTTCCAAGTTAGTTTCTATGGTTAAAATGTTCTCTTAACACACACAAACACACATGCAAGCCTTAAAACCCACATGCAAGCACTCATCCTACACATGCACGAATTTTGAATCTGGGTTTGATGTTATTGCTACTGATTTTGATGATCTATGAGGATTTGATGATGTATTATGATGTTTTGTTATGATCCATGATGATGTAAGTATGAGTAATGCTTGATTGTCCATAAAAGAATGAAATAGTGACGTGCATGCATGATTTATAATTATTTGGATGATTTTAGATATCCACACATGTGACAGTTGCATACGAGAATTACGTCATCAATGACGTGGGCACATTTGATCGTTTTAGAAATCCAAGTCGTTCTAATACTTGTAATTGTTACAGATTGATAGTAGGCGAGAAATGATGAACGTGGGCGAAAACCGTGTGTGAAACGGAGTCCTGGATTGCCCGAAATCGAAAAACGAAGAAAAATTTCTAAGTGTTGATCGAATGGGCTCGTCGCGGTACGCGGAGGTGGGCTTGAGAGTCCTCCGCGGTACTCGATGCATGTAAAATATCTAAGATTCCTCCGGAAATCTTCGCGGTACGCGAAGCCTTTTTGGGCTTCCCGCCACGGTACGCGACGGGTGTGGCGGTGGAGAAATCTGATCCTTTTATCAGATTTTCATGCAGAATATGAATTTCTTTATCTTCTCGAACTGTTTCGACCACCAGACGAAAATACCGGCCAAGCCACCTTCAGATCATCATTTTGAAACCTTCTGAAGCCAAGGATCGCACCAGGGATCATCCTTACAAGTTCTGATCGTTGTTTTAACCGCAGATATCCGTCAGATTAGGTAATGATCCGTTTAAACCTTCTAGTTTGATTTTGATTGATTATATCTTGATTTTGAACGTAATGACATAGTTAGGATTGTTGATTATTGCCTAGATGATGGCTAGGATTGATTATAAACGAAGAACACGAAGTTTTAACGGTTAAATCCTTGTTTTGATCCGTTGTAATGCCCGATTTGCATGAAACCCTAACCATAATTATAATGGTTTAATCCATTTGATTATAACAATGTAGGTGATTAGTTGGATTAATCCTTGAAATGCAAGGTTAAATCCAAGTGTTTCAAACTAATCACAATCATTAACATACTCATTGGAACGATTAGCTAATGTTTATGATAACAGTCAGATTAGTATCTTAAACTCGGTTATTACACCTATTCTGATGCTACATTGTGATATTTCATGATATTTGGGTAATCAATAACAAGGATTGATCATTCCTAAGCCATTAAATTATCTAGAAACTGTTACAGTATCATAATCAACAACATTAACTATTTGATTAATCCGAGATTATTCTGATTAATCAAAAGTGTCATCAACCTTGTATTAGGAATCTAATGCAATGTAGGTTCCTACATTATCATACATTGTATGATATAATACTAATGTAAGCAATTAAACAATTAATAACGGTTTGATGACTTACTAAGCAATGTCTTTAACATTGAACGTTCAGAAAGATCTAATCAGTAAACTATAACATAAATAATTCATAAAATATAAATAAATGAAGAATCATCTCTTTGTCATCAGCTTCGAGATATTTTGCTACCTATATATCATCAGGTGAGTTTCGTACAACCCCTTTTCTTTTTAATATTTTATAAACTTCGGGGTAACTCTGTAAACTGTTGTCTAAACATATGATATGCATCAATGATATATGTGTGATTTCATGTGATTTTTGTGGGATTTCAGGGGATTTTGCCTGTAGAACTGAACTCTATCATGGAAGTAAAAGCCCTCATTCTTGAACTGTATATAGTGAACCCATGTGTGGCCGAACAGAAAACATTGATAGTACTACTGGTTGACACCCCATTCGCTGGAAGGATTGCATCTCCCCTTGTGTGAATGTTTGTTATCTGTTTCCTGAACTTCTTAATGGTATGATAGACATTAAGACAATGAGGCACTAAGATATGTACCGACGGGTAATATCTTGAGAACAGAACTAGACGTCCGAAAGGAACTAGATACGGGTCCCATGGTTATCCAGAACTGAACTTTTGAGAACATGCTTATCATATCATATTGTTTTAAATTGAACTGTCGAACTCACCAGTTTTGTGCTGACGTTTCAAACTCAAACATTTTGCAGGAAAACAGTAATAGCCGGTGAGGATGCACTTTTGGGATATTTGCACTTGAATAATTATAAGTTGTAATTAAATAAACATAGCTATAATGTAACTGTGATCGCGACATCCTTGTAATGTATTTACTTTAAGTTAATCTGTGTTTTTATGATATCGGTTCAAGTAAGTCACCGCTCACCTCTGAGACATCACCACTATGCTTCCGCAACCGGTTTAGTGACATCATACACGAGGTGACGAGAGGTGGGGGTGTGACAGGGTGGTATCAGAGCCATAGGTTATAGAATTTAGGTTGACTTAGAGACCTAGACTATAACCAAAGGCTCGTATAGTGACACAGAGAGCACCGAACATTACTATTGAACAGAACTTGTTTTGAATTAAGCCAGGATAATCAGGTGGTACAAATTCCAGTTATGAGTGGCCAGCATAACTGAAATTTGCAACACGTGTGCATTCTAGTTTACTTTAATTCAAGCAGAACCTTAATAACTATAAGGACGAATAGTTGTTTTGAGATAGGAAGAAGCATCATATCATGTTCATGTTTATGTTAAATATTGTTATTTAATATTTACTTCATGATACTGATTAGAGATTTTGATTGTACAGCGATGGACGATCCAGCCGAGCAGTATATTTACCAGAGGTTACCTTATTTGAGGTTGGATGACACCCCTAGCTCTAGCGCAGGATCAGACTCAGATCCTAGTGAGGCATCATCGACAGCCTCTCAGGCGACCTTGGCCGGACCACGTACACCATCATCCCCTAGACCTGTTACTTCGCCACCACCACCATCACCAGTACTACCATCAGCAGCCCCCATTATACCTAGTCCCCCTCATTCACCCTTAGTTCCTACTTCAGCTGAGAGGAGACAGGACTCCTCTCCACGGAGAGTCCCCTCGTGGGACGGATTACGAAGGATGCGGGGACAAGCCCGCAAAACCACGGGACTACCCATTAGTCGTCAGATGGATCCCCGAGATGAGCCACAGACCATACATGAGGTGGGAGAATCCTCTCACCAAGCTGAGTGGAGAGCCCAGCTACAGCAGGTCACTCAGGATCTGCAAGGGATGCCTCAGGATATACAGCTACAGAGTGCTATGATAGACGATACCCGTAGCACTGTTTTAGAGATTTTGACTTCTCACTTGACCCTTATAGATCGAGTGAACACATTAGAGGTAGATACACAGGCGTGGAGGACCTCGGTGGAGGAGCGGTTGCATAGGACGTGGGCGCGGAGGATTATTGCTACCTTTTGGCAGCAGGTTGAGTTGTTGAGGGCAGGAGTGGTGATAGTGAGAGAGTTTCTGATTTGGCTTGGGATGGCCAGTTTCGAGACTAAGATGATAGTTTTGGGCGTGATCATGGCAGCAGTAGCCATGGTGTTTTCCTGCTTATCGTACTTTTTACGATAAGTATGTTCATGTAGTTCTTTTTGGGATATCTTATGTACAGACGAATAGGTTGTTAGTGTGATGTGGATGGGAAGTTTTGATTGTGCAAATGGATCCCCGGTAGTTAGTGTTGATGTATCGTTTCTGATAGTTCTTGTATTAAAACGTTATGATAGTATAATAACATGGGTGTTTTTGTATATCTGTCTATATAATGAACTATGTATGTGATGTGTGAACTATAATTAATTCTTCTGTGTGAGAACATAACTGTATATGAACATATAAAGATGAGAACATGTCAAACAAAAATATATATTTCGCTGAAATACAGTACGGGAACAATACTGTATGCGAATATATTGAACTAAAAATATATATTTCGCTGAAATACAGTACGGGAACAATACTGTATGCAAATATATTGAACTAAAAACATATATTTCGCTGAAATACAGTACGGGAGCAATACTGCATGCGAACATATCTGTTATTAAAGTACAGTACGAGAGCCATATTGTACGAGAACATGTCTGAACTGAGAACATATCTAATTGTGAACATGTCTGTAACTAAAGTACAGTACGAGAGCCATACTGTACGAGAACATATCTAATTGTGAACATATCTATAACTAAAGTACAGTACGAGAGCTATAATGTACAAAAACATATCTTAACGGGAACATATCTATTGTTTGTATGAGAACTTAGTGTATGAACTGAGAACATATCAGAGAACTTGTGTGAGAACATATCCTAGTCCTGTATGAACATATCTCTAAAAACATGTGTTGCAATGCAATGAGCTGGGTAAGACTCTAACATGTTTTTGAAATAACAGGACTAACTATAACTACGAATATTTGTGTGATTTGTGTGTAATGTGAACATGTCTGGACTAAATTCATGTAGTTATACTGTATTCTTTATAATCACATTTCAATATAAAATTTTCAGTGTGACTGAATATGATTGAAATTATGTGATGGAACGGGTTATATTCTTAATGTTCTTAAACTGACCTGAAATTGTCTGCTTGTTAGCAGATTAATGGCTCCTAAAAGAGGTCGACCAGCTAAGAAAGCTGCTCAGAACATTACAAACCCTGAACAAAATCAAATCCCACCTGTGAATGTTGAATCGAATCTGAATCCGCATGTTAATCCGGAAGTGAACGTAGTTCCACCTTGGAACTTGGAAACAAATACTGCTCCACCAGTGAACCCTGGAGCAAGCACTGTTCCACCTGCTGGTACAAGCGGATCTGAAACAAATGAGGCTATGATAGCACGAATTGTACGTGAACAATTATCTGCTTGTGGTGTTCTGACACAACACCAAACACATATCACCATAGGTTCTGTTGGTGCATATTTTGGGTGTCCGCTGCTGTTCGAATAGATTAGATCTGTATTTGATTATTTGTAATCACTTGTATGTGTTTGTATGTTGTTTATCTGGAAACTGAGTCGTTCGCAGGAGCATCTGCGAATGGAAATGATGTAAAGGGACCCATTCGGCGAATGAAGGGCCGAATGACTCCATTCGGCCGAATGGGCTACAGCCCCTATAAATACCAGATTTCCAGATTTTAGGGTTTAAGGTTTTTGTGAGTGTTCTTGGGTTTGAGCACGAACGGGGGAGAGATCATGCTCGATCTCTCCCCGGCAACACTATGTTCTTTTATGATGTGAATACAATCATGTAATCATTTGATTCTATCAATTTATCATATGATTTTGTTCATCATCTTCATGTTCTTCGTGGGTCAAAACCCTAACCTTCCGTCCAAAGTGAAATCGCCGGTCCTATCACGTCTTTACAGGTTCTGGTGGGGAACATGATCATGCTGAACATAATGCTACTGGTGGTCACGTCGAAACTCATACTACCACCGGTGCAACAAACACAAAAACAACTATTCCTGATCTACCACAACAAGGGTGTACGTATAAGTACTTTGCTTCTTGCAACCCTCCTACTTTTACGGGCAAGGAAGGAGCGTCTGGTCTTTTAAGGTGGATCGAGGAGATGGAAACCAAACTCAAAATCAGTCAGTGTTTGGAGGAGCATAAGGTCTCTTATGCTGCCTGTTCTTTGAAAGACTCGGCTTTGACCTGGTGGAATACCCAGGCCAAGACTTTGGATTCAGCTACAGTTGACTCGATGGGCTGGAATGATTTCAAAACTCTGATTAGATCAGAGTACTGCCCAATCACTGAAATTCAAAAACTCCAGGAGGAATTCTGGAATCACTCTATGATTGGTGCTGATTGTCTGGCTTACACCGATCGGTTTCACGAACTTACTTGTTTACTTCCCGATATGTTTCCTACGGAAGCCGCTCTAATCGAGAAGTACATTAAGGGTTTGATTCCCCAGATTCGGGGAATGGTGACTGCTGCTGAACCTACAACTCTGAAACATACGATTCTTTTGACCACTAAGCTTATCAATGAGGCGGTAAGGAGTGGTAATCTGTCTTTGAAACCTCAGACGGCTCACGGCTGTAGTGATGTCGGTACCTCGAATGTGTCGAAAGGTACCAAACGAAAGTGGTTTGGCAAAACCAAGGCTAAGGCTCCGGCTGAAATCACCCAGAGCAAGCCAACTGTGAAAAACTATGGTACTGCTATTCCTGAGAGGAAGCTTATACTGGGCAGGCGCCCAAATGCAATAAGTGTCCACTCCATCACACGGGACCATGTCCTGTTTGTCTGAACTGTAACCGAGTTGGACATTATGTTAAATATTGCAACTTTCCTGCTCAAACACCAAACCAAGCACCACGACAAACCACTCAAACCAATCGGTCATGCTACAAATGTGGAAGCCCTGACCATCTCATGCGAAACTGTCCAAATAATAACACCAATCCGGGAACTGAAGCTAGGGAGAGCTTTTCAGATTGGTGCTACCGAAGCAAGACATGATGCGAACATTGTCACTGGTACGTTTCTTCTTAATAACCTATACGCATCAGTTCTATTTGACACAGGAGCAGATAAGAGCTTTATCTCTTCTGAATTTGCATCATTAATTTCATTGCCTACGGTAGACCTAGAAACTCCTTATGTTATTGAACTTGCTAATGGCAAGTTAATCAAAACTAACAGTGTTATTCAAGGATGTTCCTTGAATTTGAATGATCATCTTTTCAATATCAATTTACTTCCTATTGAGCTTGGGAGCTTTGATGTCATTGTCGGTATGGACTGGCTTTTTGATAACCAAGCGGAAGTTGTGTGTCAAAACAAGATGATCCGTATTCCATTACCTAACGGTAATACACTGATAGTTCAAGGAGAACGAGCTGGTAGAAAACTTGGTATCATATCTTGTATGCGAGCTCAGAATTTCTTAAGGAAAGGCTGTTATGCTTTTCTGGCACACGTGACTGAGCACAATTCTTCATCCAAACGAATCACAGACATCCCAGTAGTCAAAGATTTTCCTGAAATATTTCCTGAGGACATCTCAGGATTACCCCAAGTGAGACAAGTTGAATTTCGGATTGACTTGATTCCAGGTGCAGCACCTGTTGCTAAAGCCCCATATCGGCTTGCACCATCCGAAATGCAAGAACTGTCAGGTCAATTGCAAGAACTGTTAAACAAAGGTTTTATCAGACCTAGTTTCTCACCCTGGGGAGCACCAATTCTTTTTGTGAAAAAGAAGAATGGTTCATTCAGAATGTGCATTGACTATCGGGAACTCAATAAACTGACAATCAAAAACCGTTATCCACTACCTCGTATAGATGATTTGTTTGATCAACTACAAGGTGCTACATACTTCTCAAAAATCGATATAAGATCAGGATACCATCAGTTGCGTATACATGATGATGACGTTCCAAAAACTGCTTTCCGAACCCGATACGGACATTACGAATTTCTAGTAATGCCATTTGGTTTAACAAATGCACCAGCAGTTTTCATGGATCTGATGAATCGGGTATGTAGACCTTATCTAGATAAATTTGTGATTGTGTTTATTGATGATATTCTCATTTATTCTCGGAACCAACATGAACACGCTCAACACTTGAAATTAATCCTAGAACTTTTGGCACGTGAAAAATTATATGCCAAGTTCTCCAAGTGTGAGTTCTGGTTACGAGAAGTTCAATTTCTTGGTCATGTAGTGAATCAAAACGGTATTCAAGTGGATCCCAGTAAGATTCAAGCGTTGAAACAGAGGGAGACCCCACGAACCCCGACTGAAATACGTCAATTTTTGGGGTTGGCAGATTATTATCGTCGGTTTATTAAGAACTTTTCAAAGATAGCTTTGCCACTGACCACATTGACACAGAAAAATCAACCGTTTATATGGGATTCTCAACAGGAGGAGGCGTTCCAACTCTTGAAACACAAACTCTGTAACGCACCTATCTTGGCATTACCAGAAGGTATTGATAATTTCACAGTATATTGTGATGCTTCTCGTCAAGGTCTTGGGTGTGTTTTAATGCAGAAGGATAGGGTAATTGCTTACGCTTCTCGACAACTAAAAGTACATGAGAAGAACTATACCACACATGATCTAGAACTTGGTGCAGTGGTGTTTGCACTCAAGATTTGGAGACATTAACTATACGGGACTAAGTGTATTATATACATTGATCACAAAAGCCTCCAACACATTTTAGATAAGAAAATGTTGAACATGCGACAGAGGCGATGGGTTGAACTTCTAAATGACTATGACTGTGAAATTCGTTATCACCCAGGTAAAGCGAATGTCGTAGCCGATGCCTTAAGTCGCAAGGAACGAGTCAAGCCTTTACGTGTGAAAGCGTTAGGTATGACTATTCAAACCAGTCTGATTCCTCAGATCAAAGAAGCTCAGCAACAAGCTTTACAAGCAACAAACTATTCTGCTGAGGGACTAAGAGGATTAGACAAGAAACTTGATACCAAAAATGATGAACAGTTGTATTTCAAAAACCGAATGTGGATTCCTTGTTTCGGTAACTCTAGAACAATTATCTTGGATGAGGCGCACAAATCCAGGTATTCTATTCATCCAGGTGCTGATAAAATGTATAAAGATCTTAAGGATTTTTACTGGTGGCCTGGAATGAAGAAACAAATAGCTGAATACGTGGATCGATGTTTAACATGTCTCAAAGTTAAGGCTGAACATCAACGACCTTCTGGGTTATTACAACAACCTGAGATTCCCATGTGGAAATGGGATCAGATCTCTATGGATTTGATCACTAAATTACCCGGAACCTCACGTAATCATGACTCTATATGGGTTATCGTTGATCGCCTTACGAAGTCTGCGCATTTCTTACCCATCCGAGAGGATTATTCTATGGATCGACTCGCTAAACTCTATGTTAATGAGATTGTATCTCGACACGGAGTACCGATCTCTATCATCTCTGACAGAGATAGTCGATTTATGTCACGATTTTGGCAAACTCTTCAGAAAGCTCTGGGCACACAAATCAATATGAGCACAGCTTATCATCCACAAACCGACGGACAGACTGAACGAACAAATCAAACTCTTGAAGACATGCTCAGAAGCTGTGTGATTGATTTTGGAGGTAGCTGGGATATTCATTTACCACTTGTTGAATTCTCATATAATAACAGCTACCATACTAGTATTCAATGCGCTCCATTCGAAGCACTATATGGACGCAAGTGTAGATCACCTATCTGTTGGTCAGAGGTAGGTGAGAATCAAATCATAGGCCCATAATTCATTCAGAAAACAACTGATAAGATCGCACTTATTCAGGAACGAATCAACGCTGCTCGCGATCGTCAAAAGAGTTATGCTGATAATCGTCGTAGACCGTTAGAATTCCAAATAGGTGATCGGGTTATGTTGAAAGTATCACCTTGGAAAGGCATTTTCAGATTTGGGAAGAGAGGTAAACTTTCACCAAGATTTGTAGGGCCATTCAAAATTCTTGAAAGAATTGGTTCAGTAGCCTACAGACTTGAGTTACCTCTTGAACTCAGTAATATTCACGATGTTTTTCACATATCCAATCTGAAGAAGTGCCTGACTCATGAATCATTGATCGTACCTCTAGAAGAGATTCATATTGATGAAAAACTTCAGTTCAGCGAAGAACCAGTAGAGGTAATGGATCGAGAAATGAAAGTGCTGAAACGTAGTCGCATACCAATTGTTAAAGTGCGATGGAACTCGCAACGTGGACCTGAATATACGTGGGAACGTGAAGATCGGATAAAAGCAAAGTACCCACATCTATTCTCATAAACGATTGTCATAATGTAAGTCTTCACTAAATTTCGGGACGAAATTTCTCTAACAGGAGGAGACTGTGACAGTTGCTTACGAGAATTACGTCATCAATGACGTGGGCACATTTGATTGTTTTAGAAATCCAAGTCGTTCTAATACTTGTAATTGTTACAGATTGATAGTAAGCGAGAAATGATGAACGTGGGCGAAAACCGTGTGTGAAACGGAGTCCTGGATTGCCCGAAATCGAAAAACGAAGAAAAATTTCTAAGTGTTGATCGAATGGGCTCGTCGCGGTACGCGGAGGTGGGCTTGAGAGTCCTCCGTGGTACGCGATGCATGTAAAATATCTAAGATTCCTCCGGAAATCTTCGCGGTACGCGAAGCCTTTTTGGGCTCCCCGCCGCGGTACGCGACAGGTGTGGCGGTGGAGAAATCTGATCCTTTTATCAGATTTTCATGCAGAATATGAATTTCTTTTATCTTCTCGAACTGTTTCGACCACCAGACGAAAATCCCGGCCAAACCACCTTCAAATCATCATTTTGAAACCTTCTGAAGCCAAGGATCGCACCAGGGATCATCTTACAAGTTCTGATCGTTGTTTTAACCGCAGATATCCGTCAGATTAGGTAATGATCCGTTTAAACCTTCTAGTTTGATTTTGATTGATTAGATATTGATTTTGAACGTAATGACATAGTTAGGATTGTTGATTATTGCCTAGATGATGGCTAGGATTGATTATAAACAAAGAACAAAAAGTTTTAACGGTTAAATCCTTGTTTTGATCCGTTGTAATGCCCGATTTGCATGAAACCCTAACCATAATTATAATGGTTTAATCCATTTGATTATAACAATGTAGGTGATTAGTTGGATTAATCCTTGAAATGCAAGGTTAAATCCAAGTGTTTCAAACTAATCACAATCATTAACATACTCATTGGAACGATTAGCTGATGTTTATGATAACAGTCAGATTAGTATCTTAAACTCGGTTATTACACCTATTCTGATGCAACATTGTGATATTTCATGATATTTGGGTAATCAATAACAAGGATTGATCATTCCTAAGCCATTAAATTATCTAGAAACTGTTACAGTATCATAATCAACAACATTAACTATTTGATTAATCCGAGATTATTCTGATTAATCAAAAGTGTCATCAACCTTGTATTAGGAATCTAATGCAATGTAGGTTCCTACATTATCATACATTGTATGATATAATACTAATGTAAGCAATTAAACATTTAATAACGGTTTGATGACTTACTAAGCAATGTCTTTAGCATTGAACGTTCAGAAAGATCTAATCAGTAAACTAGAACAAAAATAATTCATAAAATATAAATAAATGCAGAATCATCTCTTTGTCATCAGCTTCGAGATATTTTGCTACCTATATATCATCAGGTGAGTTTCGTACAACCCCTTTTCTTTTTAATATTTTATAAACATCGGGGTAACTCTGTAAACTGTTGTCTAAACATATGATATGCATCAATGATATCTGTGTGATTTCATGGGATTTTTCCTGTAGAACTGAACTCTATCATGGAACTAAAAGCCCTCATTCTTGAACTGTATCTAGTGAACCCATGTGTGGCCGAACAGAAAACATTGATAGTACTATTGGTTGACACCCCATTCGCTGGGAAGATTGCATCTCCCCTTGTGTGAATGTTTGTTATCTGTTTCCTGAACTTCTTAATGGTATGATAGACATTAATACAATGAGGCACTAAGATATGTACCGACGGGTAATATCTTGAGAACAGAACTAGACGTCCGAAAGGAACTAGATACGGGTCCCATGTTTATCCAGAACTGAACTTTTGAGAACATACTTATCATATCATATTGTTTTAAATTGAACTGTCGACCTCACCAGCTTTGTGCTGACGTTTCAAACTCAAACATTTTGCAGGAAAACAGTAATAGCCGGTGAGGATGCACTTTTGGGATATTTGCACTTGAATAATTATAAGTTGTAATTAAATAAACATAGCTATAATGTAACTGTGATCGCGACATCCTTGTAATGTATTTACTTTAAGTTAATCTGTGTGTTTGTGATATCGGTTCAAGTAAGTCACCCCTCACCTCTGAGACATCACCACTATGCTTCCGCAACCGGTTCAGTGACATCATACACGAGGTGACGAGAGGTGGGGGTGTGACAACACATGTCCATTGATGATTTTAGTAAGGTGTATCATGATTTGTAGTCATTTAAATGGTCAAAAATGGAATATTTGGGAAACTTGCTATTATTAGTAACTTTTATATTACAATATGGTGATATTGATGAAAATATGAACTTGCATACGTATAGATTAGTCATTAGGATGATAAAATGATGATTATGATGCTAAGAAATTGATTTGGGATTGATTTGTGGTCATTTTAGACCAAGTTACTAATTATAGAAACTTTTGTGACCCGATTATTGCTAGATGATGATTTGGTCTAGATTGATATGTTTAGATGATGATAAATGTTATAATATGATGTTATTTGGTATAAAAATGGATTAGGAAAGCTTGGAATAATCATTTGATGAATAATCTTCATAGTTACTATTTTTAGTAACTTTATTTCGTAAAATTTCGATCTAAGGATACTAGATATGTTTTGAACATGATAAATGGCTTAACATGATATGATATGATCAATGTATGTTAAGTTAGGTGATTTCTGATGTAAATCATGCTAGATTTAGAAACCTTCCTTTTTAGGAAACTTTAATGATTAAAGACGAGCTAACATGTTTATTTGATCGCATATGACAATGTGCTATGTGTTATACATGATCACGTAGGACTAACGAGCATGCTAGAACCTTAAAAACGATATGAGTTGTGGAACTTGTTAAAAATGGAAACTTACTATAAATAGTAAGTTGTCCATAAACACGATTTGCGCGTTTTACACACAACGAGCACGATCACGAGTGATACACAAATCACAACCGACACACGGTTCACCAACGGGTCGTTGACTTGTCACGGTCAAACACGGTCAAACATGACAAGCATGGTCAAGGTGGACCAACATAAGCAAACATAACAACCGAGGGTTTTTGAGCACAAACACGAACATGGTCACTTACACGAACTCACGTATGGTATACGATATAGGTAGACGGTGACCGACTACTCTACGACGCAGGAGCTTACGCTATCTATCTGATTTTTCACTGAGGTGAGTTTACGGCCCCTCTTTAACTTTTTTACAAGCTTTTCAAATAGGGGGAGAATACTTGTTGAATTGAGTCAAACATTATTGCTATTACAAACATTATTGTGTATGCTTGTTTATTAGACAAACATAAGTGTTGTAATCGTAACAAGGCCTCACAAAGTCTTACCGTTAATTTACAAACAACGAGGTGAGTTTGAATATATCTGTTTGGGTGTGACGATCGTGGCACAATACTAACTGGAGGTCGGGACACGTTAAATCTCGACCTATCTTGCTATGTTATTACGAGACATAGCGGAGGCAAGGACTAACAAGTCTAGTTCGGTAGTGACGCATTGACACTTGGAGCCTAGGGCTCGGGACTAACATTTTAATAAACAGCATGACACATGTTTTCTTACTACTATGTATATCAAAACATGTGAACTCACCAACCTATGTGTTGACACTTTTTCTTAAACATGTATTCTCAGGTAACTAGCTGTATACGAACAATGATGCACTTAAGGACACGAGCATAGGAACAGCATGCATCTATGTTGTGTCATTTTGAACAAACAATTTTTAATTTATTTTATGTCATGTATTGAGACAATGTAGTGTCTGACAGTTTACTTCCGTTGTATTTGAAACTTATTACTTTTTCGCTGCATTAAACAATTGAATTTTCGCTGCAACTTATTTTGGTTAACTTATATGTTTTCAAACATTGTAATTTCCAACGCATATAGAGTTGTTCTATATGACCATGAGCTGTGATTCTGGCAACGTCACATCCATGTGGACTGACTCCACATGTGAGAATTTGGGGGTGTGACAATTTGTTCTATCCAAATACATGGCTTCAACTAGGCTGAAACCAGTGCATGGCACATGTATGGAATCGAACTTATTGTATTTTTGTATTTTCTGGCTTATCCTATCTAAATGGATGGCTTCAACTAGGCTGAAACCCAATAATATGGCACGTGTACAGATTCAGGATTGACTTTAGCTAGGCTGTAACCCAGCAATATGGCACGTATGCGGACTCGAAATCAAGTATCGTTGGAAACCTCATAAGATTTTATGATAACAGGTGTAAGCATGATTTGAATGACTAACTATTTATCCCTTCAACCAGTATCTAGACCGATTCCCACAAATCAAACATTTTTACCAACCACCTGTGTTGAAAAATCAGTAAGGTAAGACTACCAATACATCACATCATAGCACCCTTATGCTTTCAGTTTATGCAATTTACTTTTTGCTTTCAAGCATATGACTGGCAAATTATCTCCTCCCAATTGGGCTGGATCAAATTCTCATTTTCTTATTTTTTTTTTTTATGTTTTTGGTTTTTCAACGATGAAGTGCTTTTTCTCCCCCTAAAATCCTAAAATAGAAATTTTTTTAGGTTTTTCGATTTTCTAAAGAAATTTAAATGAACATATGTAAAAAGAAAAGAAAATGATCATTTGTTAGACTCAGCGCCAGGAATAAATTCACTTATCTTTGTGACCCCATTAGCCAATAATAGATATAAGAATATGGGTTTAACAAAAGCTTTAGTGTAAAGATCGGATTTTTTATGGTCATTGTGAATTTTAACAACATCAATTAATTTATTTTCAAAACAATCATGTATGAAGTGATATTTGATGTCGATGTGTTTTGTTTTCGAGTGCGGTATGTGATTTTTAGTGACGGTGATGGCAGTAGTGTTATCAACAAAGATAGGTGTGTTAAAAAATTGCAAACCATAGTCTATCTATTGTTAAATCCAGATGATTTGAGAGCAGTAGCTTGTAGTAGCAATGTACTCAGCTTCACAAATAGAAGGAGACACCAACGTCTACTTCTTACATTGCAAGGCAAGTAATCGGTTGCCGAAGAATTGACACCCCGTAGAAGTGGACTTTTAATCACATTTGCAGCCACCATAATGCGAATCACTATAAGTTGTAAGTTCAAAATTATCCTCATTAGGATACCATAATCCTAGATCTGGGGTACCCTTCAGATAACGAAAAATCCTCTTCACAGCAATAAGATGAGAAACCCTTGGATTTGATTGGTAGCGTGCACATAGGCAAGTAGCAAACATGATATATGGCCGAGATGCAGTGAGATACATGAGAGATCCGATCATCTCGTGATACAGAGTGGCATCAATTAACACCCCATTTTCATCTGGAGTAATCTCGAGATTAAGAGCTAGTGGGGTACCAGCAGGTTTTGCGTCTAACATACTGAACCGACTCAGTATATCACCAACATACTTGGTTAGATGGATAAAAATTCCTACATCAAGTTGATCCACCTGTAATTCAAAAAATAACTTCACTTCTCCCATGTAGCTCATCTCAAACTTGTCTTTCATAACATTCTCAAACTCTTTGCACGATATATCATTTGTGGATCTCAAGATGATATCATCCACATAAACTTGTACCAAAAGCATATCTCCATCCTTTTCTCGAATGAAAAACGTGCATTCAATGACACCTCTTCTGAACCTGTTGTTCAGAAGTTGAGTATTAAAGTGTCTCATACCATGTTGGCGTGCTTGGTGCAATCCATACAATGTCCTGTAAGACTTGGTCACGATGCAATGGATCTTCAAACCCGGGAGGTTGGTGGACATACACTGTTTCATTGATCACACCATGAAGGAAAGCACTCTTGA
Source organism: Mikania micrantha (assembly GCA_009363875.1). NCBI lineage: Eukaryota > Viridiplantae > Streptophyta > Magnoliopsida > Asterales > Asteraceae > Mikania > Mikania micrantha. The sequence goes on along the minus strand of CM018691.1, from coordinate 55,400,697 downwards.
CATCCATTTGATAGACTTTGAACTTTTTGTATAATGCATATGCCAAGAAAATTCTGATTGCTTCAAGACAAGCAACCGGTGCAAATACTTTATTGTAGTCAATTCCTTCAATCTGCCTAAACCCCTACACCACTAGATGTGTTTTGATGCGGAATTTGATCCCTTGATCGTCTCGTTTGCAGTGAAGAACCCATCGAGTGCCAATCACCTTTGCACCCTTTGGTTGGTCAACTAGTTGCCATACTCCAAACTTCTTGAACTGGAGCAGTTTTCCTGTATGGCGTCCACCCATGACTCTTCATTTAAAGCTTCTAACATGGTTCTGGGTTCAATCTGTGAGATAAAACAGGAATGTGCACAGAAATTTAGGTCCCTAAATCCAAGAATGTCAGCAATCCCTCCTGAAGTCAACTGTCTATAAGTCTGACTTCATCAGTCAATTCTCCAATGATGTTCTCTTCAGGATGAATATTCTTTATTCTGCCATTTAGATGTGCAGGAACAACAACATAAGGATCAAGATTGTTAAGATTAAGACCTCAAGACCAGGAACTATATTTTCAACATCTTGGTTGAAAATATCTGGCTGAGAGTCATGGTCATCTGAATCCAAAGTGTCATCAGTTGTCTGCAAGTAATATGTAACACCAGGTTCATCTGAAACAGATGAAGGTTGCATTTGTTCATCGGGTGCATTTTGTGAATCATACATCATTTAAACAGCAACATATTTATCAGAGTACTCAGGAGGGATATTAAAAGAGTCAAAAAGATCAGAATAATTGAACATCCAATCAGGACCTTTTTCCTAGAGTTGGAATAGAATATCGTTGAACATCAACATGGTACCACTCTTCAAAGGTGTGAGATGATCTAGTATACATCCTTTTGTTTGTAGTATTGTACCCTAGAAAATAGCCTTCCTCTACTTTCTCATTGAACTTGCCTTGCTTAGCTCATGACGCTTAAGCATAGTGTAGGGAGCACCAAATGGTTCAAGATACTTAAGTTTTGGTTTCCTATGGTGAAGCAATTCAAAGCAAATTTTCCCATGTCTCTTTACAATCAATACTCGGTTCAATATGTAACATGCATTTGCAATAGCTTCATTCCAAAACTGAACGGGTAAAGAAGAGTTAGCAAGCATAGACGCATAGTCCTAGCTGCTTCAATCAATGTTCTGTTGTTTCGTTCAGCAACACCATTCATTTGATGGACATATGGAGTAGTAAATTGCTACAGAATACCACACTCATTGCAGAAAGCCTCCATAATGTGATTCTTAAATTTCGTCCCATTATCTGTTCTTAACATTCGAACTTTGAGCTTATAGAGAGACTCAAGTTTAGTAACTGGAACTTGTATACATTCAAAAGTCTCTGATTTCTACTTCATGAAAAAGACCCAAGAATATATGGAGAACTCATCAGTGATAACCAGACATTACTGATCTCCAAAAATACTCTTGCGGCTGACATGACCAAATAGATCCATGTGAAGAAGCTCAAGTGGAACAATGATAGAGTGAACCTTTTTAAGTTTATGAGACCGCTTGGTCTGCTTTCCTTCTTACATGAGATGCAGACGTCAGACAATTTGAAATTTTTCAGATTGTCACCATCAACTAGACTGTTATGAACCAAATGATTCATCTTTCTTAGACTTAAATGGCCCATCTTCTTATGCCAAAGGATAGAATCTTTCTTAGTTGCTTTGGACATAAAACATGAAGATGAAGAAGATGTAGTTGAAGCTGTGGCCATGTCAAGAACAAACAGATGTTGTCTCCTTGGAGCTGACATCAGGATCCGGTCTTCAGGAATAACAATGTCTCTCTTGAGAATATAACATTTTGCATAATCAAACAACACTTTATATGTCTTGCCACAGATTTGTGACACCTAAAGAAGATTATTCTCCAGTTGTTTCACATATTTCACTTTATCAAAGAAACTTGACAATTTGAGAGAATGCCTTCACCAATAATGAATCCACCCTAGTAATGGATCCACCCTTATCACCAGCAACAGCTATATATCCCCCTCTCATTGAATTGACATTTGAAAGAAGAGATATGTCACCTGTCATGTGCCTTGATGCACCACTATCAACAATCCAAGTGTTGTTAAGAGCAGCATTTGGGGCAACCTACACAAATACAAATTATAAGTTGAGATTAGGAACCCAAGCCTTTAAGGTCTTGGGTTGACCAATTGAGTCAAGGGTTGTTGTAACATCACTGTATTTCATGTTGTCCGTACATGTGTAACTGTACTGTTACGACCTGATATGATAATTATTAATGATAATGAATTGTTGATTGATATTATTGATATTGGTATACATAGTGAGAACATATTTATTAAATGCATAAACCATGGGAAGTTTAGTTGAACAAAACTAAACAGAACCAGAGAGTTTATTGCAATGAATACACAGATTATGGGTTGTGGTTTGGAATGGAAAGGAATTAGGGGGTTTGTTATTGTTTGGTTGCTAAACATAGTCAAGGACACATGATCATGGTTTATCGAAATAGCGGTGGGACGGTGGCTAGGGCAGTTGCGACTGACCCCTACATATGCCTTATACATATGCATATTTCGGTTCATCATGGATGTGTCAGTGATATGGTTTAGTGGGTTTCGGATTGGGAAATTTCAACATTTAAGATAATAAGATAATGGAAATGATATTGAGAATGAATACGCGATGGTGAGGTTACGAACATAACTTACACGCGAATATTAATTCAGAAATATTAACTTGATAAAGTATTCGCGTGGGTGACGATTCACACGAGTATAATTATTAAGAATAATATTCTGAAACAGTATTCCAGAAATCGTAAATCGAACAAGATCAACAATTCCATAAGCTTGGGCCTCTGTTGAAGCACCCATATGATCCCATAGACCTCTTTTAAGGATTCCAATCTACTGGATTAAAAGGATCGGTCATCCGAAAATTAGGGGATTCGCAAAGGTGACGATCCTTACGAATACGTACGTGAGTAACGTGTTTCGACGAGATAACGAAATTATATCCAACGATATTAAAATAAGAATAACATGTTAATAACGTTTATTAGGAATCGCAATCTAAAACAAATTCGAATAAATCGTTTTATTTAAACAAATTAATTAACGAGATAAAACTGAATTGCTTTTACGAAATAATCTAATTAAAAGCGTTTTATTATTATAAAACATAATTATTTAAACGGGTTTTATTTTAAATATAATTTACGAGGAAAACCGAACATTTTATAAATTTTATCGCCATAAAAATGAGACCGAGCACGGGGTGATGATACGCGCTTTAAGAAAGAAGATCTCTTTCTTCTTCCTCACTTTCCATCTTCTTTTTCTCTCTCTCTCTCTCTAGCACACAAATCCCGTAACCCTACTCTCTCTAACTTCTCTCTAAGAGAACTCCCTCAATTCTCAACCATTTCGCGTGATTTTGGTGCCAAATCGTTCATCTAATCAAGGGGAACAAGAATCCACGAAGAAACTTGAAGTTTGGTCGATGATTAGAGGTAAATCACGAGTTTTACTTTTTGTTTTACACCTAGATATAATCGGTTTACATTCATACTTTTTAAACAAGTTCTACACCTTGGAAAACCCCTAAAATGCATGTGCGTGAGTATTGAGAAGTTAAGATTTAGTCTGCAATAGATTGGGGCTTGAAGATGATGATGATGAACAAATGAATCGCTACCCAGCAGGTCGGCGAACCTGTTGGAGCTAGGCAAGGGAGTCGCGAACCTCCCTTGGGCGAACCTCTCAGCTACAAACCCCTCTCCCCACGAACCGACGATGAGCAGCGAACCCTTATGCCTCGCGAACCTATGCCCTTGGGCCGAATCCTACCAGTTGGCCAACCCAAAGGGTGGCCAAACCTTGACATGAGGCCGAACCTTTCCTTTATTTTAGCCGAACCCTGCATGGCCAACCTCCATCTCAGCCGAACCTTCTTTGGCCAACCCTTAGACAATTAGCCGAACCTATGGTGTAATAGGTGGAGGTTCGCTGGTCTGTGGTTAGAAAAACCTAAGTGTCTAACTAAGGTTAATAAGGGATCAAAGATTTTGGGAAACTATGTGTATACATGCATGCAAGATAAATTACAAAGATCACCATCTTTTCTCTTTCTAGAATATAAGGAATTGAATAATGGTCCATATACATCAAAAATATTTTTATATAATTAACTTAAGTGGGGATTCTAAAACACAAAGTTAAATTTTAAGTAAATTAGATTCATGGTGATCAAGACAATTAAATATGCATGCATGTAAGAATATGTTGTGATCAAGAACATCACCCTATACATCATACCATTGATGAGGATATACATAGTATCTCAAGACTTGATTGTCATCATCGGATAATGAAAACTATCAATCTTGAAATATATTGTAATGATGATCATATATAAAATCTTAAGTATTTCATTTTAAATTGGATTAAATGAATTAAGTTAACGAAACGCTTAGTGATTAAACGTAAACATGTATGGACACTTAGTTGAAACAAAACGCATAAACTTACGAATTTGGACATATATTAAATACAGATTGTTGAGTTGCTTTGAGTTACGTACACGAGCACGCATACTACAAGAACACTGAATCTATGGACTCAGGTGAGTTCTCATAACCTCCTTTTAAATCATTTTGTTTTTTAAACTTGGAGATGAAACATGTATACCAATATCTATATTATTTTGATTCCACATGGATGACACTTTTTTATTGTTATGATATTCATATTATTGGATTTTCATAATTCCATGGGTCGTTGTTGTTGACTTCAGTCATCGGCAATGATTGCATGTATTGTCACTATTCCGTGGGTCGTTGTTGACTTCGGTCCTTTACGATGATTGCATGTATTGTCACTATTACGTGGGTCGTTGTTGTTGACTTCGGTCATCTACAATGATTGCACGTATTGTCACTACTCCATGGATTGTTGTAGTTGACTTCGTTGTTGTGATTGTGTGTTGGGTTATGTGTTGGATTATCTCGCAGGTGCTCATGTGGATTTTTCTCAGGAAACTATAATTTTTATAATCATTCTGGAAAACATTTTTAAATATAAAAACTTATGATTACTCACCAACTACTTCGTAGTTGACACTTGATTTTCTACATGTTTCAGGGAACGAGGAGAAGTAAATAGGGCAGGATAGCTCTACATCTTTTGGACATCATTACATAGAATTTTTGGACTTAGCTAAAATAACTGAAATTCTGGAGACTAGAGCTTAGTTAGTTTAGCTAAATCTTTTGTGTATTTGATGTAACTAATTCATGCTGAACATGATTTTTGATGTAATTAATTTGGTTGATTAATTGATATGTGATGAATTAATTAGATGCCCACGAGCTTATGAACAATCTACACATCCCTCGTGGCATCCCGACGTTTCCGCCATCGGTCGGGGTGTTACAATTGTCATTTCAATACACTGTCCGTCTGAAGTCATCTTTTCTGGAAGGTTTGGAGTCTTAATATCTTTAAGTGTAGAAGTCTTAGAGGACTTTACCTTCCAGGTAGTGTTTTTGTTAAGAGAATGTTTCAGATAGACTCAATATGACTTTTATGGCTGGACAAAAACAATTTTGGGTGTATCCCGATCCACAATTACCCTTTTACCCTTATCCTGAATGTTAGGTGGGGTTGGATGTCTGGGTTTGACTAGGGGCAAATGTCTGGCTGATTTGACTTTGTTTTCAGAAGATAAACTTGTTTTTTGGTATGTGGATGTTGTTGTCTAATCACATAAGGGCAATGTATCACAATGTGCCATGGCGCACCACACTCAAAATATGTTCTCATCTTATCACCTCTTGAAGAAAACTGTTGTTTAGCAAAACTAGTTTTTGAAGCTTGTTGCTTTTATGTCTATTTCTGATGATTAAAAGTAGTGGGTTTCTTCAAACAACTTGATTGAATTTTCTCAGCCCCCAATCCCAGTCCTTTCGTGCTGTTAAAACCAAGATTATCCAACTTTTTGGACAATATTTCTTCACTTATCTGTGAAGCCCTCACAAAATTTATGTCTTTTGAGAATCTTCAAGTCGAGGAAGTAGTCTTTGACTTTGAGGGAGTAATGTCTACTTTCTTGACACAAGGAGTCTGATTGTCAAGAGTAGTAGCACTTGAGGATGAAAGTAGAGCATCCTCAGAGTCAGAGACTCGGTCCTCAACAATACCTTCCACAAATGATGGTTCAGATGATAAAGACTCACAACTTGAGTTAATCCCGAATGGATCTACTACCAACGATGTTTTAACTTGAAACTTTTTTATGCCATTATCATTTGGAGAATTTACAAGACAGTTTAAGACTGGTGGAGGACATTTGTTACTGACTTCCTTTCCTTTCAGGTTTTGGTCTGGGCGATCGCTCATCGTATGCTCAATGATATAAGATGAACTCTCATGGCTCATGAGCTTACGATTTAAGGTCTCATAGTCACACTCAGCGATCGCCAACTTCTTCTTGGTCTCATTAATGGTGTTGAGATAAGAATTGATGGCATCTTGCTTATTCAGCTCAGTGACCTCAATCTCATGGATCTTCTTGTTCATGGTCTCAATTTTAGTTGTGAAATCTTTTTCATTTGATTTTAAAACATGATTTGCTTCAATACATTAATTAAGATCACTAATAAGAGTGGCATTGTGCTCTTGATATGCCAAGACCTTACTTTCAAGGTAAATACATTTAAAACATCTGGAGTTAGGAGATGGACAATCATCGTATACTTGAACTACCTCAGACGAGGATGCAGTGTCAACCATCAAAGCAAATTGTGTGCTGTGTTGATTCTCTGAGTTAGCATATATCCCTTCTTGATTTTCAGAATCTGTGATGCCTTCATAATTCATCTAGTTGTTCCTTTTCTTGTCATTATATAACGTTGAGAACCCAATTATCAAGTTTTTGATAACAACCGATCATTGAACGCTAATAGCATGATCGTCCTTTTCCTTTCGCAAGACCTAATAATTACATAACAATTCGTTAAGAACAGTCTGTAAGTTAAAACAAGCTTATCTTTATGGATGAGGTTATCGGACCTTGTTGGGCTTAATTGGGCCTAGCCCATTTGGTTCAATTAACGACGATTCGTTTACTGAAATTTGACAGTGTTTCACATGTATTTTTTGTGAATTTATTTTGACATAAAATCCTTTAGACTTGACATTTTATTTTAATCAATTTTAAATAACCACGTGTATTACACGTGGTTAGTAACCTCCGTCCCAGGCCCATTTTCTTAGGGGGCACAAAATTTTCGAAATATATGCATATATAGAGATTCAATTAAATAAGAATTTACAAGTTGCAGGAAACTAAAACAACCATTTATAGACACATGATTTAAAAGGAAGTTACTTTCATGTCGATTAATGTTTATTTGGTTCGGTTTAATCAATTTTCAATTTTTCCCCCTAACCAAAAACCAAACCGAGTTCAGTAAGTGGTTTGGTTCTGTTTGTTAAACCAAACAAACCGATTAAAAACAAAATCAATTGGTTAAATACCGAATAAACCGATTCAAACAAACCAATTATAACCCAATTACACCGGCTAAAAACCGAATAAATCGATCCAAATAAACCGAATTCAACCTTATATATTATTAATAAAATAATAAATTTAAATATGAATTCAGTTTAATTGGTTAACCAAATAAACCGAATTCAGAATTCGGATACCATTAGCAACTTAACCAAAAACCGAATTCGGTTAGGTATTTTCATTTACGAATACGATCGGTTTTCGATTTAACAGTTTTTGGTTTTTTTGAACACCCCATATTCGAATTCGCTAGGAACCTTTTTTCCCGGTTCGTCCTGAGCACCTCAATTCTCAGGGCTGCCCCTGCCTAGTTTAAGAATATAATATCACTAGGTTATAACCCATGTGTTACACGGAATTTGGTACAAATATTGATACAATTGAAATATATATGTATGATGAATTACATAATATGCTATAGGCATACATTTTATAATTACCGTTACAAACTATAAATCTCTAAAAGAAGATGGTTGAAGATATGTAACTCCAAATCCTCTAAAGATTCATCTTCTTTGACAGCTTCCAATTTTTTGTTTAGCTTTCTCTTTATTGTTTTCTTATTTTCGATTAGAAAATATGTGTAAAGAAAGCCAATAACATTTATAAAACAATTATATTTGTTAGCAAACATTTTCCTTCTAAACAAATATACATAATATTGATAACAGGATTACAGAAGATACAAAGTAAACATATTATATTAAAAATCTAAAGTCTTAATCATATTTTTAGTAATTGAATCAATGATGTATAACACCCAAACATAAGTATGTATTATAATGAATCTATAAAAGTTACAATAAAAAAAAAAAAAGAAAGAAACCAATACAAAACAAAGGAAATTGAAATGGGTTTAAAAATTGGCATCATTCTGATAACGAATGTCAATTTTAATTATTTCGTTATATTTATATATAGCAGATGGTAACATATGCATGAATGCTAAAACAATTCTGAGAGATTAATATACTCAGAATTTGAAATATGAATTTGATTACAAGTTATTCTATTTGTAAATAGCACAGTCGCATACATATGTGTGTAAAAACAATTCAAAGTTTCAAACTGATGTGAGTAGGAACAAAAATAAACAGAGTTCATTGTTGAGAAGGGTCTGAAGGCATGGAGTTAAAGCTAAGTTCATTTATCTCATACGTTGCTGTAAATTTAGCATCAACCAGTAGGTTTTATGACCTTCAAAATCCACAACTGAATATATAAACTTCTATCAACATATATGAACACAGCAATAGCAGATAGAAATAAATCAATTATTTTATAACAGAGGAAACTGAAATGGGTTTCAAATTTGGTATTATTCTGACATAGGATTTTATCATTTTGTTTATAAATATCATAATAACATATTTATGTAAATAGCTTATTCTGAGATCATTTACATGATACTTGACTAAACCTATCATATAGTATCAAAAATAACCAGATTTAATCATTCAAAAGTAATGTAATTGAAGTTGAGTTCATTTACCTGATACCTAGCTACAAATTAGCATCAGTCAGTAGCTTTTCTGACTTCAAAAATCCCTAATTGCCTTTGTTATACAAGAATGAAAATATCAAGGTGAAATAATGCATATAATACCCTAAATCCAAAATCTCGGTATGAATCAAACAATGGAAACACTAAGACACAAAATCAGTATTTCCAAATCGAAAGCAGGAATGTGTTAAAGCGCATCTAATAAATCGTCAAACTCGTGCACTATAATATGATAACGAATCAAATTATGGTTTCAAATACGTAGTATTCGAATACTATAATACACATGCAAAATCAATAATGACAAAAAAAAATTAACAATTACCGGTCGATTATGTTAAACAAACGAAGTTTGTATCAAAGAAAAGAAGACGATTCTAAACACAAGACATACCTTCAATCAAAAATCTGGGTATGAATCGAACGCTTGAAACACGAAGTAAGGGTTTCGAAATCAAAAGTGTCTCATGTGCTTATATTAAATTGCTTCAAAGGATGGTCCCTGTTTTCATAGTAAGAGAAGAAATAAATAAATTAGGGTTTGTAAACATGGTTTCATTTCTTTATGGTTTTATCTTTAACGAAAATTTAGGATGAAATATTGATTATTTGTTTAAATAAAATTTGACATGTGTGAATAATTGATATAGATTAAATGTAGGATTGACATGTGTTAAAATTAAAAAAAAAAAGAAATTATGTGATAATGACACATGTCAATTATAAATGAAGAATTAATCTGGTATTGACACATAAGCAAAATTATTTATAAAGTATAGATATAGATTATTACAAAGTATAGATGAAAGACCCACACGTGTCATTTGTGGATGTTGGCATGTTGCAGTGGTATCAACAAGTCAAATTTAGAATTCGCTCTCGACCTGAAATCACCAACCTATTGACCTGGTCATGGTGCACATCACCAAGCCTTGCATGCATGTTCGTTAAAGGTTCCTCGTGGTTTCCTCTTTATTAATCATAAATAAAATGCTATATATGGGTCCCGAATGTTAATCATGGAATGCAAGTCAAAGCTATGTTTGCATATTTCCAATCTTTTTCTTAAGAGATGACTTTGAACATTCAAGGAGAAAAAAATGTTAATAAATTTATAAAATTAGTAAAATAGACTAAATTGATTTCAAAATTATCATATAAACATTTTTTTAACCCAAACAGCTCAATCAGATTGATGGTGACCTCTTGATGAAATCGTCTAAGGTTTCTCCATTTTTAAGCTTTCAGAATCTTTAGAGACTAATCCACCATAACTCACAAGAAAGAAGCATGTACTTTACATCTGGTCTTATATTTCTCCTTATTGTGCTGGACATTATCGTTTATTATTTACAGAAACAACATGAAGGTGATCAACAACAGACTTCATCCCTCTCCTCATCACTGGATCAAGGAAACATACCCAATGAATACTATGGTGAGAAGAAGGATTCTGTGGATCAACCGTTTCGACGTTTTTCAGTTGCTGAAATCAAATTAGCAACTCATGATTTTGATGATGCATTTATCATTGGAAAGGGTGGGTTTGGGGAGGTATACAAAGCTACAATCAACTCAAGGGATGTTGCAATCAAAAGAGCAAAACTTGATTCCAATCAAGGGGCAATCGAGTTCTGGGCAGAGATTCAGATGCTTTCTACCTTTCGGCATAGTCACATTGTATCTCTACTAGGCTACTGTGAAGAACCGGGTACAAAAGAGATGATCCTTGTTTATGAATACATGCCAAATGGAAGTCTTGAGGATCATTTGCACAAAAAAGGAGCTAATTCTTGTCCACTCACATGGCTTCAGAGGATTCATATCTGCATAGGTGCTGCTCGTGGTCTAGATTACCTCCATACGGGTACAAGTGTCCAACATAGAGTCATACATCGCGATGTCAAGGGCTCAAACATCTTGTTGGATGAGAACATGGCAGCCAAGATTTCAGACTTTGGGTTATCAAGAACAAGCCCAGCATATGACTCAAGCACCACACATGTTTATACCGATCATATCAAAGGAACATTTGGATACATGGATGAGGAATATCTCCTAACTCGCAGAGTAACACGAAAGTCTGATGTTTATGCGTTTGGTGTGGTTTTATTTCAAGTGTTGTGTGGGAGGGCTGCTGTGGATTTGACATTGGAGGAGGAGCAACACGGTCTAGCTGGATGGGCCAAACATTGTGTCCAAGTAGGTACCATAGATCAGATTGTGGATCCATGTTTGAGGGGGCAACTTTCAACTCATTGTCTCAAGGAATTTTCACAAATTGCATACAAATGCCTCCTTAGATGTCCTAAGGATCGACCTACAATGGCTGAGGTAGTTGCAAGGTTAGAATTTGTTTCGACCATGACTTTACAACAACACGATGGAGTGAAATATGTAAAAAAAGCGTGGTCGTTCTTGTCAATAAAAATTCCTGGTAAACTTGAGCTTTTATCAAATCACATTGGATTGCATAAATAAATATGTTATTGCTCTTATTCTTTCTGTTATTTAACTTACTTTGGTTTCAGGGGTGCATACTAAGAATTACAAAAACAAACAAAAGGGGAGCAATGACAGAAAAAATGAGCCACCAGCCATACCAAGGAATGCAGCTACCACAGTGGGAAAAGTGACAAGTGAAGGTAAAGACAACAATATCAGCAAAAATGAGCCATCAGCCATACCAAGGAATGCAGCTACCACAATGGGAGAAGTGACAAGTGAAGGTAAAGAAAACAATATCAGCATAATGGACCCCGTTAATGCAGCAGCGGATCATGCTGCAGCGATGTTGAAGGTGCATCCATCGAGTAGTCAAATAGGGTCATATAATTTAAAGATATTCACATTTGATGAGTTAAAGAGGGCAGCTCGGAATTTTCGTCCATCAGCAATGCTTGGGTTTTCTGATTGCGAGTCGACCTATAAAGGGTGGGTGGATGCATCATCATATGCACCATCAACACCTGGTGTTGGGATAGCTGTTGCCATCAAGCTTTCAAACATTGATAATGTTCAAAGTCTCAAAGAGTGGCAGGTCTGTTTGTGTTTAAATTTTAGCACAATTGATACTGTAATTAAATATTTCTCGCGCTTTGCCTTGTCTTAAATGAAACTACTATCAAAGGATCTGTGAAACTATTTTGCTTCAAAAAAGAGAGATTTGTGGTATACCTTTTGTTGAATACTTAACTAAACTCTACTAACTGTATATGTTCAAATTTTACAGGCAGAGGTGAAGCGGGGACAGTTTAGCCATCCGAATCTTGTTAGACTGTTGGGGTATTGCTCAGAAGACAGAATGCTTTGCCTTGTATATCAACACATACCAAGCACTAACTTAGTAAACCGTCTACGTGGTAAGTTTAGCATCCTGCATATTACATAAACTTAGATGTCTTCTTTTAGCCTGCAATGCTTCCTGATTTCTCAACTTTTGGATAGCAATGGCATATTTAAAGTGGATCTGCCATTAGAATACGCGTTTGTGCATTGAGTGATGGATTTTCTACCTATCTACAACTTTCTTGAGGATAATGATCCACCTGTTATTATTGGCCTCAACTAACAAAAATTCTTGAACCAGCCACTGTATGCGTGAATATGTAATCATATATGTTAACATAATATGTTTCTGTGTTTGTATATATATGTATGAGGATGTGTAAAATACATAACCTTGAATATTCTGCCTATACAACAACAACAAGCATACCCAGTAAAAATCCCACTTAGAGTAGGGTTTGGGGTCTGCCTATCTACAACTATATTAAGGATCATTGCAACTTTAGGCCTATTCACTCAAAACAAGCCCAATAGGCTTATTCATTGCAAATTATCATTATATTACTTACCGATTCATTTTTTGGCCAATCCGTCACTGAATTGAGAATGGTGATCCACATGTTATGGTCCCTCCAAAAAAAATATATGTGAATGGAGTTCAACCATGATGTAACGTATATCTATGAAACTATTTCTTGATTATTGATTTATTTTTGGATTTGTGTAGGCCATCCACTTCAATGGGAAATGACAATGAAAACTGCCATTGGAACAGCCAGAGGTCTTACTTTCTTGCACAATGCAGAGAAGACCCCAGCATATAGGACTTTCAATGCCTCAAATGTTCTAATAAATGTGGTATTTATAAATTATAACACTAAATGTCATTTTCATGCACATATTCCTGAAAAAAGAATGAAAATTCCATTAAACACATTATCATAGTCAAAAAAAAATTAAAAAAAAAATAATAAATCAGATAAGTTTAAAATGCTTGCTCCTTTTAATCAAGTTTTCCTTTTGTTAGGTTTTTAAAGTACAGCTCTATTTCGGATCAGCAACGTTAAACCAGGAGCCTGGAGTATTGCCTGCCTTGATGCGTGATTCAGTCATCAGTTGTTACACTCCTCCTGAGTATCAGGCCACTGGTCAGTTCATTTGTGTTCTAGCATAAGCATGATATAGTTACTTATGGACATAAAGCATAGGATTGAGATCAAATAATAACACACTCTTAAAGCAATAACCCAGATAACTTTGCCAAGATAAAGCCAAATCTTGGATTTTTTTTTTGAACATCATTGTAACACATGTAGAACACTATGTTTTTTTGAGTTTGCGAAAATTCATCACCGTTTGAGAGTTTACATCGTTGTAAGTTTGTAAGTTTTGGGCCTAAAACAGTTACAATGCTGTAAATCAAAAACTTACAACGATGATATCTTTTAAACGGTGATGAATTTTCACAAACTAATAAAAAGAACATAGTGTTCTAAATGTGTTACAATGATGTTCAAAAAAAAAGGTTATTGCTTTAAGAGTGGGTTATTATTTGAACACTTCCCATAAGGCATATATCGTATATATCTGGGATGATGACATGTAATAGCAACGCATTGTTCGGTTATATCGCACCATTCAACCCATGAAAGTTATGAAATTTCATTGACTTAATGCTTACAAAAAATGAAATTATATGTGAAAGTATTGTCCTGTTACATGTCAATATGTCATTATCCCTTTAAAGTTAGAGTTGGGTTTAAACTAGTTCATGTCATAACAGGTCAGCCCTCAAACCAATATATTGAACGATTTGTGTTTGGGTTGCAATGTTAAGCTGGTTGACCACTACCAATGTATAAGATTTGAATAAAAAATAATAATTTACAAGTTCAACTTGATTATAACTCATTTACCTGACAAACCCAGTTGATCTCTTTACTTTACAAAGTAACATAATGTTGATTGACTATGGGTTAGGGAAGATGAAATATAGCATGCCCTAGAAGTTTATAACACCTTGGTTTGTCAGCAACGGCAAGAATGTTGTCATGTGACTTGAAAGTCACGGGTTCAAGCGTGGAAACAGTGCAGAAATGCAAGGCCCCATATTGGGCCGACTACCATGGACAAGCCCGTGTTGGAGCTTGTGCCATGTTTAAAAAAGAAAAAAAAAAGAAAATTTGCTTTATAAAGAAATAAAAGTATTAATATTTGTTACTCATATGCGATCACAGAACAATGGAGTGTCAAGAGTGACATCTATGCCTTTGGAGTGATGATGTTGAACATGATAGCTGGTTCAAGCTTTCACAATCACTATGTGGGCTTCTCAGCCCAGAATTTAATGGAGTGGGCTAAACCCATCTTATCATGCAATAAGAAACTACGAAGAACCATGGACCCATGGCTTGAACAAGGTGACCCACCAAAAGGAGCAAGCAAAATAGCTGAGCTCATTCTAAGTTGTCTTGATATTGACCCAGAAAACCGCCCTCCAATGGAAATAGTTTTGGCTAGTTTAGAAGGGATCAATGCCATAGAGATGTAGCCAATAACCTCAAAAGACTTGCTTGGTGACTCCAACCCCCTGATTAGTGGACCTCAGAATTTTTGCAAGTTTGTGTTTTAGAATTTAGATAAAGAACAAGAATTTTTAGTTTTTCTTGAGGGGCGTGTTTCTTGTGAATTAGTGGTTATTCTAGGTAAGTTGTGCAACTTTGGAAAATACAAAGCTGAAATTGAAACCAGAAGGTCGTAAACTTCTTGTGACTTCATAAAAGACATAGCTGTGAGTCTTTTGGCTACTTACCTCGAAAGTTTATTAACTCACGGAACACCACAAAAATTCCTTACTCTTTTCCTGGTATTCTAAACCTAATTAAAAAAAAAAAAAGAAAAAGAAAATAAATAGTGGAACACGAGTTAGCCTAAAAACACACACAAACACAAGAGTTCCAATATAAAGGGGATTTTTGGTGAGAAGGATAAGAATAATCATGAGTCTTTGATCAAATTAATCAATGATTGATATCTTGTGGTCCCCACTTTTTCCTAAAAACTTGCGTGAATTAAAACTAAAATGGCAAAAAAGTAACAACCAACTCTAGTTGACTTTTGAGTGGGTAAATCAAGTTCCACCATTTTTTTAAATCAAATAACTTTTAAATACTTAATTATTCAACAACAATCTTGAAAAGAAAACAAAAAAGAAAAAACCTACAAGGAAATTGAACATTATTGTATATTCGTAATGCATCGTTGGAAAGTTTCATTCCTGCATCTGGATAGCAGTGAAACATCAGCAAATCATTATGTTATGCCGTATGAAGATGGAAACTAAGGGGATGTTTAGTATCGTGTTTTAAAACTGATCAAGTGATATGTGGTGATCAAAGTCAGATAATCAGTTGTAACAATAGGTACAGAAAATGGTGTTTGGATGCGTTTTTGTTGTTTGAAGTGGTAATCTCATAAGTCATAATCAGTTGTTTGAGTGTCTGGTGAATTCTATTTTCAGGGATTTTCATGTAGACTAACCCCTAAATGGCTAAATAATCAAATAACCAGAATCAATTTTCTTTCTTGATTTAGATAAAAAAAAAATTGACAGAATTTATGTAGATGATGTCATAGTATAAAATCCAAGACCAATTATTTATAAACTTTTTTTTCTGATATACAAGCGAAAAGAACATCACTTTATCTATTTTCTCCATATAAATTAGAAAATATCATTAAATACTTTTACCTTATGTGTATAGTAAATCTTTTTGACAAAATACTTTGGAGTTCATGGTCCAAGCTCATCAGCAACAAAAAAAACTTCACTTAGACGGGTCACGATCATGGTTTTCATCTTGTTTTGAGGCCGATGGTTGCGAGTCAATAGTCAAACTTTTATGGTTCTCAAACGGTTCGGCTTGAGAGGCTAAATACTCAACTGCAACAACAATATCACCAATCAAGGGCCGAAAATTTGCTTGCTCCTGAAGACACATTGCAGTTATCGCAATCACATGGTGCATCGAACGCACAGGAAATCGACCATGCAGCAGGGGGTCCACCAACTGAACACACTTCTTACGGTCTCTCAAAAAGGGGCGGGACTGCATAAATTCAAAGGTTTAATTCAAAACGGCTATCTTGGTCATTTCATCCTAATCAAACGGAAGTTGGCCTTAATAACTACACACCACAAAGACCATCTGTCTAATTAACTATAAATAAAATGTACTACTAGAAAAGACAGCCAGTTTACTAATGAGTGGGTCATTTGGTTCATCTTTGATGATAAACGCGCATTACAAAACTAAGAGCATAAATCCAAACCTGTTAGTTTAAACCCATAGTTTCAAACTTTTTACTTTCTACAAACCACAAGGACTATATGTGTACTTAACTCAAAATAAAATTTACTACTAGTTCATCTTTAATCACAAACAGGTCAAACATCACCAAAAGGTCCAAAACTCAATTTTAGCATGTACAACTTACTACACCATTTTATTCAAAGGTTTAGTTATTGTTATAATAATGCAGTTATCATATATCTATAAATAATCTAAGTGTCGGTTCGACTAGACCATTGCAAAAAAGGCCCATTTCAAGCTGAAGTTTGAACATGATTTACAGACCAATATCTTCCTCTGATCAGAATTCATTTAACATAAAGGGATAAATTCACATATATAATTCACATTTAATAAGAGATTAGCATTTTAATGTAAAAAAGTCAACTCACCCAAGAAACTAAATTCTGCTCCCTAGGCTTCTTGGACATATCAATAACCTTACGACCAGTAATCAGCTCCAACAACACAACCCCAAAGCTATAGATATCAGATTTTATGGTTAATTTCCCACTCAACGCATATTCAGGAGCACAATAACCATATGTGCCCATAACTCGAGTTGACACGTGAGTATTATCGCCAACCGGACCCAGTTTAGCCAGTCCAAAGTCTGAAAGCTTGGGATTGAAGTCATTATCCAATAATATATTTGAAGATTTTAAGTCACGATAAATTACAGGCGGGTTTGCTTTGCAATGAAGATATTCAAGGCCACGAGCTGCACCAACAGCAACCTTTAGTCTGGTGTGCCAATCCAATGGCTCCCGATCAGGTTCTAGATCTGGAAATTAAATATAAGGTAAGGTTGGGGGCATATGATTTGCAGGATGGTCATATCTATCTCATGAATTAAAAATTTTTCCATTAATTTCTTGTCTTTTTTTGTGAAAGTTTATGAATATTGTGGAGTCACAAGATTCTTTAAAATCTTTTCCTTGACAGAGATGAAAAAATTTGAATTGAATTTCTTGAATAGATTACAAAACAAAGATAACTTTTTATCTTTGTTGAATTACTATTCTTTAACTAATCACAATTCCTTTGAAAAATAAATTTCTCCACTGTAACTGTAATGAACAGTGGTGGAGAATTGTTTAATGGGGATAATATCAAGTTATAGACAATAAAAACAAATACATCAAAGAGTTAATGCCCAAAATCACACCAAAAGCAGCAAGCTTTAATAAGGAAAAAAAAACAGAATTAGACTTGATATATTCAATGACATAATCTCTGAGGCCATTGTTATATGTTATTTGACAATTATCCTGACGGTATTAGTTTTTACAACACAAATTTTTAGCACTCGAAAGAAAATGATAACTATCAGTCTATCATGAAACCTACCAAAAAGATGGTTTTCCAGGCTACCGTGTGGCATGTACTCATAAACCAAAAGTCTCTGATCTCCATCTGCACAATAACCAGTCAAAGTAACAAGGTTCGAATGGCGCAAAAGACTCAACATAAGAACCTCTACAATGAACTCCTGGTTCCCTTGAGATCCATTGAGGTTGAGCTTCTTTACAGCAACTATCTGTTCATCAAATTCAACAATTAATCCCACAATCCAGGACATAAAAGCATTATTTAAACACATTTCAGCCCTAAAATGCTTATTTACATCTTAACATGACACAACAAATGACAATGGTAAACAGATTAAGAACACAACTTACTTCCCCTGATTCTAATCGGCCCTTGTAAACACTTCCGAATCCACCTTCTCCAATCAAATTATCATCCTTGAAATTCTGTGTCGCAATAGCAAGATCATGAAATGTAAAAGTATGTGCCACATTAGCCTTCTGACTACTAACTCCTTTCTCGCCAATCGAATGTGTCATCTTTCCATCTATACACCAACAAAATGCATCAGTTTAAAGAGACTTGATGAAGAGATCTAAATGCTAGATATGCTTACCAGCAACATCCTTGCATATATTTTCCCTTTGATCATCTGCAACTGCCAAAAACCATGAAGAAATCAAATCCCACAGTAAACTATAACTCATCAAGGGTAATGTATGATTCACAATTACAAACCTGCAACTTCATTGAATTTCATATCATCATCGTAGTTTTTGACATGTTTGGAGCGAAATTTGATGCAAGAAAAGCAACTCATCTTCAATAACTGACTAAACACACACAGAGAAACACTTCCAATCGATTCAGAAATCCATACAACATATCAACAAACTACACATTATTAAATTAAAACCCTAATTCATCAGACAAGAACTAAAAACCCGACCTACTTAAACGAATCGAACAAGGGCTTCTTCCAAAGTACGAATTACTTCAAAATCTTCATGCAATAAGACATCCATCCATCAAATCAACGCGGCATTGCCAAAAAATTCCACATCCTAACCAAATTACATCTAAATTTCCAAATTACAGTCACAAATCTACAGGAATTTAAATTATATAAAATCAAAAGAGAAAACATCAAAGTTTTCAATAAATTTAGGTGTATAATAGCTGTAATTGCTTTAAATTCAACAGTGAAAATGAGCAGATCTTTGAATCAGCTCTCTCCGCTTTTATGTGAACAAAGAATTTAATTATGGGAGATGACTTGTATAATCCGTTGTAATTAAGTAATGTCTGTATATTCGTTCTATGTTTAACGTGGAACAAATGTCCGGAAACCATACATAAAAAAAATTTACGAACCACCGTACTATGGTAGCGTTTGACATGCATTAATAAAACTATGTTAGAACCTATATATTACATGGGTTAAACAACTCTAATATGTTATAAATATTTTTTTATGAATATTTATATGTTTGATAAAATTAACTGTTGATAAGATAATAAATGACGAATAATTAAAATTAATAAATTACTAATAATAAAAATTTAAGAATTATAAAATTATATTTTAAGATATTATATAATTGAAATTTTCTTATAAGAAGATTTATATATTTGATTTTTAATTGCACAATTTAATCTTTTAAAATCATTAATATTTAATTAAATATAAAAGTCAATTGATATTTAAAAGGAGAGATAATAATGAAAAAAATTAAGAGTTTATAAGAAGCTAACATGTGTCCACTTTTGCTATTCTTTTGTTAGAATAAAGATATGGAATAGAATGAGTCATTACGTTGTAATGAAAATAAACGTGTTTGGTTACCACATAGGAATAGAATGCACCATTCCATAAGGAACGTGATTCCTTCACTTTTGATGATTTTCATGTGGGTGCTTTTTCTTCATTCTTTCTCTTGAAGGAATGATCTAACCAATGACCCGACCCATTGTCACACTCCAACCAACGGCGGAATACGTTGAGGCGTGAGTTTGATTGTTCATAACTCATGGTGCTACTTTGTAAGTTTCAATAGTTTATAATCCAATTTAAATTCAACATAACATCCATTCAAACATTCAACATAATCCAAACAACCAAACATAAATCCAACATTACAATTTCAAACAAAACAAAATAAATAACATTGTCTTTTTTATTAACTAGGTCCAAGAAGCCTAAACTTGTCTTCATCCAATCAACTAACCTGTTACACATGTAAAATAGAGTTTTGATAAACTATTTGCATAGTTGGTGAGATTCTCATACAATTTGATGTATGTATGTATAATAGAAATAAGATGCAACAATAGTCTAATAAGAATTGATCTAAATATATATATGTTCCACAATGTTTGATAATAAGATTTTGACAATTTCACCTTTGCTAATATAATGACAAAAGTCATTAAAGAAATGTTACTAGTAATACTCATAGTTTTTGGCAATTTCACCTTTAATATTAAACATGAACATAAGTCATGTAAATTAAAGGCTACTAGTACTAATGTATGGTATATGATAATCCAATAATAATAACACATAGATATACAAACAAATAGGTAACATATAACATTCAAATCTAATTCTAACTTAAACTATAGAATTGCATCATAGTATTTGTTTATAACTCTAGAATAACATTTGTTTGATATGACATGTGCAACATCCCAAATATTACAAAAAATGTAAAAAGGAAGTATAAGAAAAACTCGCATGCTTTTGCTTTAGAATTATCCAACTAGTTCTTGCTTGTGTTTAGGTAGAAACGAACCACCAACTCAACCTAATTTTATATCAAGAATGTATCTTAGATCTTTCTAAGTATGTGCTTATGCTTGACCAACAAGTCCCCTTATGATTTAAGCTTAGAATAATAGTTTGAAAAGATTTTATAAGTTTTGTGATATAATAATTAAGAGTGTTTTAAACATAATAATAAATAGAATAATCTTGTTATAATGGTTTATGATAAAATAATAATTTATATCTTATTAATATATTAGATTTATGCATTTAAAAATAAAAATGAGTTATAAATAGTTATATGTTTAAAATAATTTAAAGAATTAACATTTTATAAATATATGTATTTTTACTAATACAATTTTTAAAGCTTGTAGTTATAATATTATAACATTGATCTCAGAATTTTTAAAATAATTTTCTGACTTTTTAAATTACTCTTTATAATTAATACTTATATTTTTAAAGTTTATTTAAACAATAAAATATCAAATTTGTGAAATAATATTCCAAAAATTATTTAAAAATTTTTAGAATGTTAATATTGCTGGAAAATAATTTCTGGAATTTTTCCAGAATTTTTAGAAATGTTTAGTATATTTTATATATTTAAAACTATTTAAATATTATTTAAATAGCATAATAATATAATTTAATTCTGAAAAATTCCCAAATTGTTACATAATGTTTAGCACATTATGTTAGAATTTCTGGAATTTTTCTAGAATTTTTAGAGATGTTTTAGTACTTTATATATATTTAAATAACAAAATAATATAAATTTAATCTGAAAAATTCTCAAATTTTTACAAAATGTTAAAAATAATATTTTAGAATCTCTGTAATTTTTTTAGAATTTTCGGGGTTCATTTGATTAAGAAAATAAAAATAAAAGAGTAAAAAGGATTTAAAAGAAAACTCAGTTTAAACCGGATTCAAACCCCCCGACCCATGACTACACATGCACTTGTTTTATCAGTAGGCTATACTGTGTTAATCGAGATAAGTATCCTTTTTATTTTACTTATTCACAACACCACTACCCATTTGAAAACATACAAGCCCTATAAATCAAATCAATCGAATTGTTGATGTTGGATTGTTAAAACCATAGGGTTATCATTCCCCTCATGAAACAGAATAGATTACACCTATAACTTACTTGATTTACTTCCGAATTGACCGAGTTTGATTAGAATCTTGTTCTTGATGGGTCACGAACTCGATTGGGTGATTGAGATCAAATCAGAATATGTTCTTGGTGTTGTTAGAACCAGAAAACGATCGTCTAGATTTGTGTATAAAGAATTTGATTTTCGTTTTCGTTTCAGTAGCGTACGAGTTGCATTCCATGTTAACTCATTCGGTTATAGTTTATTGGACTAAATGAGTTTAATTCGTCGATTAAATAATTCGGTTTTGGTTACGAACGAGTAGGAAACGTATATTGATCATAAATTGCATTTAAATTTTAAAGATTACATTTTTTCTTGATTTGAAGTCCAAGAATTGCCGAAGAAGACAGGAGCAACATAAAGAAGAAAAAAAAAATGATATTTTCAATTATCATCCCTTGTGTTTAATGTGTTTTTGATTTTTTTGACCATAAAACCTTTATAACTTACTAATAGTTTTAGAAATTACAAACATCAACCTTTAATGTTTCCATGTAACACAAACTTAAAATAGAATTATAAAAATATTACAAGTTAGTTTTAAAGTTTAACCCTCTAATGTCATAATTGACTAATAATAACACATGGAAATTTTAATAAAGTTTAATAATTATTTGTTAAAAGTTTATTTGTATATTTATGACATAAATTTTATAACTCATTTATAAATTAAAATTATTGTTTTTAAGTATATAGCTTTTAGCTTGAAAATATATTATATAAGTTAATTAAAATTTATTTTATACAACTTATATATAATTAAGACAAATTCATATTTTTGAATTAGTCCCCAAAATTATACAACTTAACATATATATATGCGTGTGTGTGTTTTAAAATTTAAATTTTACAAAATCACATGATATTTCTTTTATTATAAAAGAGACACCATTATATATTATATTTAAATACCGAAAATCGTAAAGATTACACCCATGACCCGATCTATAACCAAAACCATGAGCTGACACTTGACTTGACCTATTACCCTAACCATGATTCGAACCATGACTCGACCCATAACGTGAACCATCATTCGAACCATGACCCGACCATCACCTGAACTATGACACGAACAATGACCAAACTATGATTCGAACCATGACCCGATCCATTACTCAAAAAATTACCCAACCCTTGACTCAAACAATGACCTGACCCATTAACCAAACCACGACCCGACCCCACCCATGATCGAACCATGAGCTAAACAATAACTGACCAATGAACTGACCGACGGTCCGAACCAAGAATCGACCCATGACCGACCCACAACCCGATTCGTGACTCAAACAATGATTAAAACCATGACTTGACCCATAAATTGTATTTTATTCATCCATCTTCTCATGTCTACCAAACAACAAGAAGTAATGAATCATTTCATTACCAGAGGTAACCAAACATATAAATGGAATGGTAATGATTCATTTCTTTCCCACGTCCATCGCATTCTCTCGTCCATTCCATTCCTCCACCCATTCCATTCATTCATACCAAACAGACCATAAATATTAACAAAGTAACACACAAAGATAATACAACAACACGTGTCCAGCGAGACTGTTTTGTGAGAGACTCCTGTCTCAAAAAACGATTTCATTTTTTTTATGATAACGATAAAAAAGGAAACTATCAACATAACACGGACAAAAACTTATGTAAAAATAACATGCATAGAACAGTCATACGTAAGCATAAAACGGTACATAATTATATATAAAAATCAACATAATGATACATTATGATACTATGGAGATCAATCAGTCTAGGACCCCACAAGACGGCAAAACTGCGAAGTAGAAATAAAACCAAAGAAACTAATGCAATACAAATCCAAAGTATACTACAGTACACATTATGTACGCAAGCATGTAACACACATATCCATCATAGCTTCATGTTATACATATATCCTACAACACTAAGATCCTACCTAAAACTAAAACCCATAACCTTGCTCCTAACCAACAGAGATAATACTAACACATAATAACCATAATAATGCATTAATCTACCATAATACAAAAAAAAAAGATAATAATGAATGAAACAATCGAATAAAATACCTTCGCAGATTTTGCTACATATTTGTCTTTCATTCGCTACATTAATTTATCATGCGATTTAGGAATTGTTGAAAACAAAGAAAGATAATCCACATCTATATCATATTCTTCTTTCACATTTGAAATAATCCACGAACATCCATAGCAAGATTTTGTATAAAACCTAAATGTGTTGGAGAAAGAATTTTGATTATGATAGATGAAGACTAGTTATTGAATGTGATTTTTTTAGGTTTTCAAAATGGGGAAAAACTGAACAAAAGGAGTATTCTTTTTTTAATCAAATATGACCCTTTAAATTCAACCTTTATTACATAACAAGAAAAAATATTATTTATATCAAAATGCATTTCTTTTCAAAGCTACATCAACAAAAGTATTATCTTTTATTTTAGGACCACATATATTCATGTATTCATTTCAATCTCATTAATATAACAAAGAAATATAAATCAAATCAAATCTCCGTGTATTACACAGGTCCAAAGCTAGTATTCATAATATATATCATATTTCTTGTGAACTCATAGAAGTGTAAATATATATATATCTTTGTGTGTGTATATGTATATATGTGTGTGTATATACATATACATATACATGTATATACACACACACATACATACACACACATATATATGTAGGGTAATGTTCAAATAATAACTCACTATTAAAGCATTAACCCAAATAGCTTTGTCAAGATGAAGCCAAATCTTGAATTTTTTTTTAACATCATTGTAACACATATACAACATTTTCTTCTTTTCTGAGTCTGCGAAAATTATCATCGTTTAAGACGTAACATCGTTGTAAGTTTTGGGATTAAAATAGTTACAGTGTTGTAAGTTAAAAACTTACAACGATGTTACGTCTTAAACGGTGATGATTTTTGCAAACTCGTTAAAAAAGAAAGTGTTATAGATATGTTACAATGATGTTAAAAAAATCTAATATTTAGCTTCATCTTGACAAAGTTATTTGGGTTAATGTTTTAAGAATGAGTTATTTTATGCACAATCATATATATATATATATATATATATATATAGGGGATGGTTCCATTGTTAACCCTTCCTTATAGCGTTAACCGCTTAACCCTAGCTTTTTTTGCCCGAATCTTTGTTTTTTCATGGTTTTTATTATACATAAATAGGGGGGTTTCTTTTTTGTGTTTTTGCTAATTCATCGCCGTTTAGAAGTTATAGTAAGTGTAAGTTACTTACACTTACTTACATCAGATAGGGATTGTAAGTAAGTGTAAGTAAATTACACATACTATAACTTCTAAACGGTGATGAATTAGCAAAAACACAAAAAAGAAACCCCCCCTATTTATATATAATAAAAATCATGAAAAAAAAACAAAGATTCTGGCAAAAACGCTAGGGTTAAGCGGTTAACGCTATAAGGAAGGGTTAACATTTGATCCTTCCCCTATATATATATACACACATAGGGTAAGGATCCGTTGTTAACCCACCTTAATCACGGAAACGCGATTAATTCTGACAAAATCTAACCAAATCTTCGGGTTTTTTTATTTCACAACCTTTGTTTACATGTACAAGACTAAGTTATTTTATGCGTTTGCACAATGACATGAACGTAAAATGCAATGACGAGTATATTACACAATAATAGGGACGTAAAACACAATGATGGATATAATACACAATTACTTGAACGTAAAACAAAATAATTAGTATATTACACAATAACTTGAACTTAAAACACAATGATGAGTATATTACACAATATCCTGAACGTAAAACAGTATGATAAATATATTACACAACAACCTAAACATATTTCAAAAAATTAAGATAATTTATGTTTTTTTTAGATTATGAGTTTTTAAAATCACAATGTTGAAATAAATCAATTATGCACTTTTAATACATAAAAATAAAAAGTTGATAACAACATTTTTATTTAATGCACAAACAATAATAACAAAAAAACACACTTTGATATAACTTATACGTTAAACTTCTGCAACTCTGATTTTACAAAACTGTTTTATCTAAGTTATTGGATGTATGTATGCAACCAGACATGTAGGTCTCGCAACTGTGACCGGAGACTGCGATTCTGCAGAGACTGTGAATGACCAGTGTCTCGCGTGTCGCGCCCTCGGGAGGTCGGGAAGGCTGGGGTGCGACAGAATAGTTAAACGATTAGCAAAAATCATTGAATGATATTTGATTGGAAGTTCCAAAAACAATATAAAACTAATCTAAGTCATCCACTTACAAAAATCCTCCACTGGAGGAAACCATGAAAGACTTTGCCCCTCATGATGTTCAATTGATCTTTGATTGGATCTGCATGTTGAATGATATGGCAATGATCAAACAGAGTAAAATGGCTAAAAAGATCTGATTTTGACTTTTAGGTTTGCCCAAAATCGACATGAATGAAAATAGTCCCCTAAAAACCTTAAAAATCGCTTTTATATACATCTAGAATTCACCGTCACCGTAAGTTATGGCCCCACAATAAGCTACATGATGTGTTGCAAAACACGTCTGATTTTCTATTTGTTTTTAATTAGTTTTTTTACAGTTTATTTCAATTTTAGAGTCGATTGATGCTGGTTCTTATCATTTCCATAAATTGTTGCTTGCATGTAATAAGCATGTTATTTTTGCATAAAAGATCAAGAAAACGAGCTCCCGGGTGGACGAGAACGGACTCAAGAGAAAAGGAAGAAGAAATCTGGAAAATTCCCCTTGTCACGTATCGCGACACCCACAGAAAACTCTGTCGCGTAGCACGACAGGTGGAAAAGTCAGTTTTACCCTTATCAATCATTGCGGGTTTGACCCGAATCTTTTTTCGGGTAGCGAACACCCTCGCGTAGCGCGAAGGGAAACCAGAAACCTGTCACGGTACGCGACAGGGTTAAATTTCCAGAAAATCGAGTTTTATGTTTTGGAAACGGCTAGAGGCGGATTCATTCGATTCTGGACGATCAGAGACGACTGGGGAGGCGACTAGAAGCTAAGGGATGAGATTGGAGTCGAGTTTGATCATCGGGAAGCCCTAGACGAGTGATCCGAAGGGTGTAACGTGATCGGTTCTTCTTTCTTTCTTGTTATTCTCATTTGAATGATGTTTGGGATGTGTTTTGACTTTAGTTCTTACAGTTTATTTAGTATGATTTGTGGCTAAACTCTTTAGACCACCTAGGGTTTTACAATTATGCATGTTTGATGTTTATAACAGTTGATTGTGGAACAAGTTTGGATTTTTCAATGGTTTAACGATTTGGTTTGGATTCTTGGATGTGTATGATTGTTTATGATGTTTGTGATCTAAGTTATTGTTTCCTCGTGTGCTTTGGCGAATGTCTTTCGTGTAATAGGCGCATGCTAGGTCATTTACTTGGTGTTTTTGATTTGTGGATGGATTACTAGACGTAGTGATTCATAGGAAGAATGATTAAGTCACAAACGAATTATATGTTTAATCAAATTCAATAGCCGTGAGGTGAGGGTTTGTTAGTATGTCTTACATGTTTAAGAACTAGTTAAAGTCCTTGTGAAAAGACCAAGATTAGGTAAATTCAACATAGTCTTGTATGCTAAATCCAAGATGAATTTCCTGTTAATCCCTTGCATTTCATGCATTGAGACTTTCATTTCCGTGAGGTAGATGGTCTTTAGGAGATACCATTGATGGGTTGGTTAACTTGTGAGAGTAATTAATCTAAACCGGTGTTTAAAATACTTGTAGACATTTTAGTTGAAATCTTTAAAAATGGTTAAAGAATCTCTAACTTGTTAATAAGTTAAAATTCAAAGATCCCGGTTCCAAACATAAGTTCCATAATCAATCTAAACACATTAGACATGTATAAAGTAAACCCTAGGTAGTCACTTCATCATTCGTGAGTTTTAGTTGCATTTTCCTATTTGAGTCTTAATTTGGTTTTCTAGATTTTATTAATTTCAGTTTAATCAGTTATTTACAAAACCCCCCTTTCAAACAATTTATTTAATTTTGTATAGATAAGTCCTTGAGTTTATTTTGCACTTTCTATAGGAGTCTGTGGGTTCGATATCCGGACTTGCTTTTCTGTACTACTTTTTGATAGGTTCACTTGCCTGTTAGTAGTTTAGTTTAGAGAGTCTAGAGTATTACTTAGTGTCTAGGTTAGTTTTTATTTTTATTAATTTTAATTAAACTACTTTGCACACATCAAGTTTTTGGCGCCGTTGCCGGGGACTTCTTAGTCGATTGTGCAGTTTAGTTCTTGTGTCTTATCTGTGCATATTTGTTTTTAGTTTTAGTTTTATTTTATTTTGTTTCATTTCTTTTTGATTTAATTTTATTTGTTTGCAGGTTTTGTAGTGTATGCCACACTTACGTTCACACGGACCGCCACCTGTGCTTTCTTTGCCTTCAAGGAGCAATTCGCGGGACTTCTCTGAGGTTCTACGAGCGAGGTAATTGCTCCTACACCCATCTCTGCTGATTTTTCTGAGCACACACCACCGTCCTCTTCTAATTTTCTACTCATTCTAGTCCTCGTTTGCACTTTATTCCACTCATGGCGGAGCGTCGCACGGTTCACCAGCAGGCCACTATAGGTTTCACGGGACTTAATAATCCCATCACTGTGCCAAATATCACGAATGAAAATTCGTGGCAGATTCCCTCGTATATCATGACAGCCATTAATAACTCTCAGTTTAATGGCCGGGATGATGAGGATGCTCTAGCACACATAGCTCGCCTCACTCGCATCTGTGGTACCTTCAATCTTCAAGGTGCCACTGAAGATTCCATTTTCTTGCAGCTATTCCCCTTTTCTCTTGCGAGTAGGGCCGCCACTTGGCTCGATTCGCATGCACCTGGATCTTTCACTACTTGGGGCAGTCTTAGGGATGCATTCCTTAAGAAGTACTTTCCACCTGCCAAGGCAGCTCACCTTCGTGATGAGATCCACTCTTTTCGTATGGCACCCGATGAGCCATACTACCTTGCTTGGGAGAGATTCTAGAATTTGCTTAGCAGATGCTCCCAACATGGTCTCTCTGACTGGGCCCTTGTAGAGAAATTCTACAATGGTCTAACTTATGAGACCCGGGCTCGTTTTGACACTTCTGCGGGTGGCCATCTTATGGGAAAGAGGGATGTTGCTGAGTGTACTGATATGTTTGAGAGCTTTGCTCAGGCTGAGTATGAGCAGAGGTCTGCTAATAGGAATTCAAATCCTATTTCTAGTTCCTCCTCTTCCACGAGAGGGGTTCACCACGTTAATGTGGATACTAGTGTGGCAGCTGCTCTCGAGGCCTTGTCGAGGGATGTGAAGGAGTTGAAGATGAAGGTGGATAGGTGTGAGATCTGTAGGGGTGGCCATGCCACATCTGAGTGTTTGGTGGTCAACCAGGAGCAGGTTGACTATTTGGGGGGTCAAGGTAGGGGTAACACGAACCCTTTCAATAACTCTTATAATCAAAATTGGAGAAACCACCCGAATTTTAATTGGCGCTCTTCCGGTCATCCCCCTGGTTTCCAATCTGGGTCATCTCATAACCAGGGGCAGGGTCATTCTTCGGTTAGTCATCCGAGTCATACACCGGGGGCGGGTGGTAGTAGTGGTGGTAGTTCTGGGGGTAGCATGAGTAAGATAGAGGAGTTACTGACCCAGTTGGTTGCTAAGGATGCCAATACTCAGAAAACCCTTGCTGAGCATGACATTCTTCTGAAAAACCAACAATATGCTTTTCTTGATCTTCAAAGATCTGTTGGTGACATTGCTAAGCGTTTGGATGAGAGGCCCCAAGGCCAGTTTTCGGGCAGCACTTAGCCTAATCCAAACGCTCATGTGAAAGCAGTGACTACTAGGAGTGATCGAGGGGGTGTGAGTGTAGAGCCACCGGTGGAGGTAGATGATGTGGAACCGGTGGATGAAGAGATTGAGATGGAGACTCCTGGGGGGTGCACATGAGGCTAGTCCCAGCAAGTACAGTACCGACCAGTGAGTCTCCCGTAGTGGTCCTGGTTGAGAAGAAACCGGTTGAGGTTAGGCCGAGTCCTAAGATTGATCATTCACGACTCACCAAAAGCATGCTAAGGAGTATGGTCATTTTCTTGACATGTTCAAACAATTGAAGATCAATCTTTCGTTTATTGAGGCTCTTCAGCATATGCCTAAGTATGCCAAATTTCTTAAGGATTTGTTGAAGAGAAAGGATCGGCTAGGGGAACTTTCTAATGTTCCATTGAGTGGGGGGTGTTCTGCGGTGATTCTGAACAAGCTACCGGAGAAGCTGACAGATCATGGGATCTTTACAATCCCATGTTTGTTTGGTAGTAACACTCAGAGGCACGCGTTGGCAGATTTAGGTGCTAGCATCAATTTGATGCCTTATTCTTTGTATGAGAAGCTAGCACTTGGTGAACTTATGCCTACGCGCATGACATTGTCCCTTGCTAACCGAACGGTCA
The DNA here is from genome assembly GCA_009363875.1 of Mikania micrantha. Taxonomy (NCBI): domain Eukaryota; kingdom Viridiplantae; phylum Streptophyta; class Magnoliopsida; order Asterales; family Asteraceae; genus Mikania; species Mikania micrantha. Next base: position 55,370,167 of record CM018691.1, on the reverse strand, counting down.
AGTGTCCACGGGGTATTGTTGAGAACCTGTTGGTGAAGGTGGACAAATTTGTGTTCCCCGTGGACTTTGTGATTCTTGACATGGAGGCCGATGAGAGTGTGCCTATCATTCTAGGTTGTCCTTTCTTGAGGACCGTTAAGGCCATCATTGATGTGTTTGATGGGAAGCTCACTCTTAGAGTGGGTGATGAGACTGTCACATTCGAGGTTGTGAAGTCTATGAGGCATCTCGGAGATCATGATGACTTTAGTAACCCATGTCATTCTATTTACTTCATAAACTCTTTCATGTCACACGTAGATAGGTGTCTTGAGTACGTGTGCGGGGCTGATTTGGTAGTTGAGAGGAGTGAGGAGGAGTGTGAGAATGTTGATGAGGGTGTTGATGTTATTTCTGAGGTGTTAGAGATTGATGCGTTGAGGGAGGAGAGTAAGAAGCCCTCTGTTGAGTCACCACCCACCCTAGAGCTTAAGGTTTTACCCTCCCACTTAGAGTATGCATTTCTAGGAGAGGATTCCACTTTACCTGTTGTCATTTCATCTAGGTTGAGTGAGGAGGAGAAGAAGAGATTGCTAGGTGTATTGAGGTTGTATAAGGGGGCTATTGCTTGGAGACTCTCCGATATCCAAGGCATTAGTCCTGCTTATTGCACACACAGGATACTTATGGAGGATGAGTATAAGCCGGTAGTTCAACCTCAGAGGCGTTTAAATCCCAATATGCAAGAGGTTGTGAAGAAGGAGGTGTTGAAGCTGATGGATGCGGGCTTGATTTATCCTATCTCGGATTCATCATGGGTGAGCCCTACTCAGGTTGTCCCTAAAAAGGGAGGGATGACAGTCATCACGAATGAGAAAAATGAGCTCATTCCTTCTCGCACGGTCACGGGGTGGCGAGTTTGCATCGACTATAGGAAACTTAACGATGCCACTAGGAAGGATCACTTTCCCCTTCCTTTCATTGACCAGATGTTGGAGAGATTGGCGGGTCAGCAGTTCTATTGCTTTCTGGATGGTTTTTCTGGGTATTTCCAGATACCCATTGCACCGGAGGATCAGGAAAAGACCACATTCACGTGCCCCTATGGCACCTATGCAATGCTCCTGCCACATTTCAAAGGTGCATGGTAGCCATTTTTCAAGACATGATTGAATCATCCATGGAGGTGTTTATGGATGACTTTTCGGTTTATGGCGACTCATTTGATCAATGCTTGGTGAATCTTGAGAGGATGTTGAAGAGGTGTGTAGAGACGAAGTTGATGCTTAATTGGGAGAAGTGTCACTTCATGGTGACCGAAGGGATAGTGTTAGATCATAAGATTTCGAGAGCGGGTATTGAGGTAGACCAAGCGAAGATAGAGACCATAAGTAAACTTCCACCACCTTCAAGTGTTAAAGCCATTAGGAGTTTTCTTGGTCACGCGGGTTTTTATAGGCGATTCATTAAGGATTTTTCCAAAATCACAAGGCCTATGACCCATCTTCTAGAGAAAGTTACCCCATTCATGTTTGATGAGGAATGCATGAAGGCATTCAAAATTTTGAAGGAGAGGCTTGTGACTGCTTCTATTTTGGTTGCCCCCGATTGGAGCTTGCCCTTTGAGCTCATGTGTGATGCTAGTGACCAAGTCGTTGGGGCGGTCTTGGGGCAAAGAAGAGAGAAGCATTTTCACCCAATATACTATGCTATCAAAACTCTCAATGATGCTCAAGAGAACTACACTACCACCGAGAAGGAGCTTCTAGCGGTAGTGTTTGCTTTTGACAAATTCCGGTCTTACCTTGTGCTTTCAAAGACCACCGTTTTCACCGACCACTCGGCTTTGAGGTTTCTTTTTGCAAAGAAAGATGCAAAACCTCGTCTCATTAGGTGGATTCTTTTGTTGTCGGAATTTGACATTGAGATCAAAGTTAAGAAAGGGGCTGAAAATGTAGCGGCCGATCATCTCTCCCGGTTGGAGGACCCGGAGAGGAGTGAGATTCGTGAGGAGGAGATTGGTGATAGGTTCCCTCACGAGATGATCGACTTTGTAGAGGCGGAGAAGCAAGGAATGCCATGGTTCACCGATTTGGCAAATTTCCTTGCCCATGGAGTAGTGATTGAAGGTATGACTTCTCAACAAAAGAAGAAGTTCTTTAGAGATGCAGGTAAGAATGTTTGGGATGACCCGTATCTTTATCGTGTGGGAGGTGATAGGATTCTTAGGAGGTGTGTGAGTAGAAAGGAGGGCCTAGAGATTTTAAGACATTGCCATGAAGGCTTGACGGGTGGACATCATGGTCATCATTCCACCTCCCAAAAGGTCTTCGATTGTGGGTTCTATTGGCCTTCGGTGGTGAAGGATGCACTAGAGTTTGTGAAGAAGTGTGATCCTTGCCAACGCACCGGGAACATCTCCTCTAAGGATGAGATGCCTCAAAACCCTATTCAAGTGTTGGAGGTTTTTGATGTTTGGGGCATCGATTTTGTTGGACCTTTCCCTTTGTCCAAAGGGAATAGGTATATACTCGTGGCCATAGATTATGTCTCAAAGTGGGTGGAGGCTCAAGCCTTGCCTACAAATGATGCCCGAGTAGTTCTCAAGTTCCTCAAGAAGTTATTTAGTAGGTTTGGGACTCCTAGAGCTTTAATAAGTGACCGAGGCACGCACTTTTGTAACATAGTGTTAGAAAAGGCACTACAACGCTACGGACTCACTCATCGTTTAGCGACCGCTTACCATCCTCAAACAAGCGGTCAAGTGGAGAATGCAAACCGAGGGGTGAAAAGGATACTTGAGAAGACCGTAGGGAAGAGTCGGAAGGATTGGTCCAACAAGTTAGACGATGTGTTGTGGGCATTTAGAACGGCCTACAAGACACCTTTAGGAACCACACCATACATGGTCGTCTATGGCAAAGCGTGCCATCTTCCCGTTGAATTGGAACATAGAGCTCTTTGGGCTCTTAAGACGGTCAACCTTGATCTTACCGAGGCGGGTAGGAAAAGGTATTTTCAAATTCAAGAGTTAGAAGCCCTTCGTGATGCGGTCTATGCACGTTCATTGAGTATTAAAGAGAAGACCAAGTCATTGCACAATAGGAGGTTGAAGGGTTTGAAGGAGTTTAATAAAGGAGACCGGGTTTTGCTTTATAATTCTCGATTGAAATTGTTTGGAGAGAAGTTGAAGTCCAAGTGGACGGGTCCATATGTAGTTGAAGAAGTTTTTCCATATGGAACCGTTGAGTTGCAAAACGAAGTTGATGGGAACACTTGGAAAGTGAATGGTCATAGATTGAAACATTACATCGGAGGACCGATTGATGAGAGTGAGGAGGGGGAAGAGATCCTCCTAGAGAAACCCGAATGAAGGAGTGTTGAGGGGTTCTTGGGATGAAACCAAAGTGTAGATTTTGTAAATGGTAGAGTTCTAAGGTGTTTGATGTGTTTTTAGTGTGATTTTCGTAATTATTTTTAGTTTTTCGTGTTCGTTTTTGTGTGTTTTCTTGAGTTTTGCAGGTGTTTAATCATTTTGATGTATGGAAGATGGATTTGAGCTACCAGGTATGTATCATTTACCTTAGAATAGATTTTAGGTGTTTAATAAGGAAAAAGGGGTTGGAAATTTGGCTAAGGCATGAAAATGCAAGAAACTCTCTGGAAATTTGACCCCGTCGCGTCACACGACACCCGTGGGTTTCACTGTCGCGCTACACTAGAGAATTTGTTCAACGCGCGGGTCAACAATCCGTCGCGCTACGCGACAGCCATTTGGAAATTTGTCGCGCTATGCGACGCGTGCCCAGACGGGTTTTATTTGATTTCAAGACCTAGATTTCACTTTCATCCCCATTTCTTTTTCTCTAAACCGTCGCCATCACCATCTTCACCACCATTGATGCTTTCTACCACCATCTACCACCAAAAACAACCACCCAAAACCATAAACCATTACCCCCACCTTCGATTTCACCCATTTCTTTCACCATTTCAACCCCATTTCACCATTTCACCATATACATCCTCCATTGACGGTTCAAAGCGTGAAGAAGAAGGATTGTCTTCAAAGCTTCAATTTTTCTTCTTAATATCATCTTATAAGTCGATTCTAAGGTAATGTTACTAACTACTTTCAATTTTTCTTGCATTTTGATTATTTGTTTACTTTTCTAGTGTAGTTCAAAGTTTAGATTTTTGGTATTTGAGTGATTCTTGTTGATTTTACTATGGTATTAGTTTATTTAGTTTTGTTGACTGCTTCTAGGATTCCCATTATGTTTGAATTTGTTATTTGATGTCCAAGAACCATATAGTGTAGTTTGGGTAAAGGCTTAAAATTTGAATTTGGTTCCTTTGATTTTGACAAGTTAAACAAACTGATTTTTGGAATGAAAATTGAGAAGATGATGTTCATTTAAGCATAAAAATCAGTTTTTGGGATGGTTTGTTTATGGGTTTGTTCTTGGAACTTAAATTGTCTTATTGGGTAACCGCGAATGAAATGCTATACGGTTACAATTCTTGTTTTCCTTACTAACTTGGCAGCTTGTGTTTGATTTTAACTTTGTTTCAGGATGTCGGGAGCTAGCTCGTCAGGTACAGGGGGGAAATGAAGAAGGGGGCCAGTTCCAAGGCCCCGGGGAGAACCCAGTTCCCCAGTCCAGCCACAAAGAGATGAGAGGACAATCCGCTATCTTGAAGCTGAGAGGATACCAGTTATCAAAACCAGAAGACCGAAGGATCACACCCTCTTGATGTTTGACATGGGCACCTTTGAAAGTGATAGACTGGATAGGTTTGTATCTCTCGAACTCCTACACCATAGGAATATCAATTGGGAGTTAGTTGACCAACTAGGTTAGAGAGATAGGCTGGAGAGGCTATTAGGGCCTAAGTGGAGGAGGGTATTAGCTTGTGATTGGCCTCAGTATAAGGAGTTGACCATGGAGTTTCACTCCACTTTTATGTATGATGATTCTGAGTTCGACTCCTTGGATGCTATTTCTTTCTCGTTAGGTAGGCGAGTTTATGAGAGGTCTATCCCCCAATTTGTTGTTGTTTGTGGATTCTATACCGAGGACGAGGTCTTGGCACCTGATTTTGTGCAATATTTGAGGGGAGCTACTAAGAAGAATAGAGATTTCTGTCTATCTGAGGTGGATCTGAGCGAGTTTTGGGCTACAATTGCTAATGCCCCGTTTTCCACTAGTATGCTAGAGTCAAACATCAGAGACCCCTTGTTGAGATACATTCATAGGGTGTTGGCATGTACTGTTGTAGGAAGGAGTTCGGGGGAAGAAAAGGTCAACTGGATTGACCTTTTCTGTTTGTATTGTATGGTGACTGGGAGAGAGGCCAATGTGGCCTGTGTGTTGGCTACTTCTTTGGCTAGAGCTAGGAGGGGGCGGACGAGCTAGGTTAGACATGGGCCCTTATATCTACCGTATGGCAGAGTATTTGGGAGTTTTTGATAGGTATCGTCCTGATTTGATGATCTTAGGACCGTTGACCACACCCATAGACTTGAGAGATTTGCAGATAGCAGGCATTGTAGAGAGAGACGACCCACCATGGTGGGCAGGTTTTATGGTAGGGCCCAGGTGATGCCTCCACAGGGGACACCTGCAGCAGATGTGGTCATGGGCTCGGTCCCAACTCTTAGGCAGAGGGCTGTTTTTAGGAGAGATTTCCCCCCAGACAGTACCCACTCCGGGAACCTATACCTGACCCGCTTACTTTGGAATCCCTATGCCATAGGATGGATGGATACCACGATCAGTACATAGATTGGAGGGAGCATGATCAGAGGAGGCAAGAGGATGCCATGAGATACTTGATGACCTCGCTCCACATCGACATACCAGAGTTTAACAGGGCTCCGGAGGAGCATGATGGGGGAGATGATGAAGAGTAAGTGTGGGAAGGTGTTAGCATATTGGTCTGCTGTAGTTTGTTTGTGATTATTGAACACTTGTACTCTTTGACAATTGTGGTTGGGTTGGTTATGGGTTGGTGGATTTTGAACCTATTTTGGTTGTGGTTTATTATTGTATTTGAACTTATGGTTGTTTATTTTGATATTTTTGGTGCTTGTTTCATATGGTTGTTTATGTCTTGTGGAGCAATTTGTAGAATGAAGAGCTTACGTGGAGAGGCTGGCACTCGACAGTCTTCTTTTTAACCAGCTAAGTCATTTTCATTTTTTTTCACTTTCTTTTTCTTTTTAGTTTTTTCTTTTGGGTTTCTTTTTCTCTACATTGGGGACAATGTATAGTTAGTTTTATTTTGTTTTTAGTTTAACGTAGTAGTAGTTTTTTGAATTTTAAGTTTTTGAGTCAAATTTTTGTTTTTACATCTCTAGCTTAGTTCTTTTTGCTCCTTGTTTAAGTTGGTTGCAAAAAGCATGATGGGAAATGATAGGAAAGTTGGGTTTTGTGGTTTCATTCATGGTTAACTAGTTGGTTTGGGTTTATGCTTTGGTTATGGGATGTGTAAGTAGGCTCAACTGATTGTATTTGTCCCGTAGGATTGGTAAAATACTATTTAAATGCATGATTTTCATGGGAAATATCTTGGGGGTTTGGAATTAATGAAACTGTTTTCTAGTCATAAAGGAATCCTTGCATAATAACATATTAGAGTTTTGAAATCTGATTTTTTTTTGGCACATAAGTACTCTTTTTATGAGAATAAATCCGAGTCTTATGGCGCCTCCATTTCACCAAATAAGCTGATTAAAAGAAAAATAAAAAGAAAAGAAGTTGGATTAAAAACTTATGTGTCACACGCCGGGTTGCAGCGTGGTTGAAACACCACTAAGTTAAATTCAATGGATTGGAAAATAAAAGAAAATGCTCACGCTTCCATCTGTTTCATGTATAAAAATATGATTTAAGAAATTCCTGGTTTGTTTATATGTGAGGGTGACTTGAAGGCTAGATACCAGGTTTGATTTGATTTTAGGTTACCTAAGTGTGGGTCTAATGAAATGAATTGTAGAACATGAACTTAATGGATCATGATTAAAGGATAGGAATAATCAGTTTGGGTTTAACAGGACAAAAATACTTGCAATCTTTTCCAAAGCATTGAATTCTGAATTGATTATGTTAATTTTGTGTGAAACCATTTTATTTGAATATGATCCCAGATTTTTGCATAAGTCTTTTTCAGGGACGAAAAAGAAGTAAGTGTGGGAATGTAATGTGTTGCAAAACACATCTGATTTTCTATTTGTTTTTTATTAGTTTTTGTACAGTTTATTTCAATTTTAGAGTCGATTGATGCTGGTTCTTCACATTTCCATAAATTGTTGCTTGCATGTAATAAGCATGTTATTTTTGCATAAAAGATCAAGAAAACGAGCTCCCGGGTGGACGAGAACGGACTCAAGAGAAAAGGAAGAAGAAATCTGGAAAATTCCCCTTGTCGCGTATCGCGACACCCACAGAAAACTCTGTCACGTAGCATGACAGGTGGAAAAGTCAGTTTTACCCTTATTAATCATTGCGGGTTTGACCCGACTCTTTTGTCGGGTAGCGAACACCCCCGCGTAGCGCGAAGGGAAACCAGAAACCTGTCACGGTACGCGACAGGGTTAAATTTCCAGAAAATCGAGTTTTATGTTTTGGAAACGGCTAGAGGCGGATTCATTCGATTCTGGACGATCAGAGACGACTGGGGAGGCGACTAGAAGCTAAGGGATGAGATTGGAGTCGAGTTTGATCATCGGGAAGCCCTAGACGAGTGATCCGAAGGGTGTAACGTGATCGGTTCTTCTTTCTTTCTTGTTATTCTCATTTGAATGATGTTTGGGATGTGTTTTGACTTTAGTTCTTACAGTTTATTTAGTATGATTTGTGGCTAAACTCTTTAGACCACCTAGGGTTTTACAATTATGCATGTTTGATGTTTATAACAGTTGATTGTGGAACAAGTTTGGATTTTTCAATGGTTTAACGATTTGGTTTGGATTCTTGGATGTGTATGATTGTTTATGATGTTTGTGATCTAAGTTATTGTTTCCTCGTGTGCTTTGGCGAATGTCTTTCGTGTAATAGGCGCATGCTAGGTCATTTACTTTGTGTTTATGATTTGTGGATGGATTACTAGACGTAGTGATTCATAGGAAGAATGATTAAGTCACAAACGAATTAGATGTTTAATCAAATTCAATAGCCGTGAGGTGAGGGTTTGTTAGTATGTCTTGCATGTTTAAGAACTAGTTAAAATCTTTGTGAAAAGACCAAGATTAGGTAAATTCAACATATTCTTGTATGCTAAATCCAAGATGAATTTCCTGTTTGTCCCTTGCATTTCATGCGTTGAGACTTTCATTTACGTGAGGTAGATGGTCTTTAGGAGATACCATTGATGGGTTGGTTAACTTGTGAGAGTAATTAACCTAAACCGGTGTTTAAAATACTTGTAGACATTTTAGTTGAAATCTTTAAAAATGGTTAAAGAATCTCTAACTTGTTAATAAGTTAAAATTCAAAGATCCCGGTTCCAAACATAAGTTCCATAATCAATCTAAACACATTAGACATGTATAAAGTAAACCCTAGGTAGTCACTTCATCATTCGTGAGTTTTAGTTGCATTTTCCTATTTGAGTCTTAATTTGGTTTTCTAGATTTTATTAATTTCAGTTTAATCAGTTATTTACAAAACCCCCCTTTCAAACAATTTATTTAATTTTGTATAGATAAGTCCTTGAGTTTATTTTGCACTTTCTATAGGAGTATGTGGGTTCGATATCCGGACTTGCTTTTCTGTACTACTTTTTGATAGGTTCACTTGCCTGTTAGTAGTTTAGTTTAGAGAGTCTTGAGTATTACTTAGTGTCTAGGTTAGTTTTTATTTTTATTAATTTTAATTAAACTACTTTGCACACATCAAGTTTTTTGTGATGTGTTGCAAAACACATCTCTACTGTCCCACCGTAGACTATGGTTAGGACCGTATGTTAAAGGATGCAATAGACTACGGCTAGAACATATAATGAAATTTATGGTGGTCGTAAGCTATGGCCTCGTCAATTTCTGTTTTCTTGTTTTTTTTGTATCTTTCTCGTTTTAGGTCTGTTTCTCGCCCCGTAAGAAATGAAATATTCATCTTTCAACCCTTGATAATTTAATCACCAGTTCATTTCACTTCCAATCATTTCGTGATTCCGTAAATGCTTCCAATTCTTGCATTAAACCTACAAACATGAACTTACATATTTATCTAATACCAATAAAATAAGCACATGAATTATATAAGAATTGATATGAAACACATGTAATCAGAATTCCAAACCGCATCCATCACATTCCCACACTTGCCCTTTTGCTTGTTCTTAAGCAACATCTGAACTATCAGAGGATCAAAATTAAATACATATCTCAATTTCTCTGCCAATTCATAGTTAAGGTCTTTAGTCATAATCAATTCTTAAGGCTAACAACATTACATAGTTTTTACACGTACATAAGCAAAAAATGATTTCTCATGCATTAAGTACAAAACACGAAATAATTCCTTGTTAAGCCTAAGATGCTTCAAGTGTTTCACATGTACATATTGCACCACTCACAATGACTCTCCACTCATGTTTCTTCTAAACTAGCAAAAATGTGCTAGTATGTATCTGTAAACTGTAACGACCCATTTTGAGTAAATATTATAAAACGAATATAGTTGGTGTATAATTATGTTTTAAATATTATTTGATGAGTGTTTTGATAATAATTGTAAATTACAACAATATGATGGGTGTTTACTAAGCTAACTTAGTTAGTTATAACTAGTTAGAGTTAACTAGTAATAGAGGGACCAAAGTTGCTAATAGCTGAAAGTTGTAAAATGGAGACTTAAAAATGTTGACTTGGTCAAAATTACACATTCTTTTTGTGTGTGTGTGGCTGGAAACGTGAAAGAGAGGGGAAGGAGGAGAAAACTTCAAATTTTCATGAGTTCATCAAATTATTGTTGAAATTGTGGTCTAATCCTTCATGCAATAAAATACTAGAGTTCCTCTTTCATCATACAACATCTAGGTAAGTGATTTTGTATGTTTTGGAGCAATTTTTTGTGGGTCTCATAGGAGGTATGAATGGGGTGTGACAAACGGTATACGAGCTACCATGAGTTTGAAATCCAAAGGTGTACACAACCACAGTGTAGAAGACTGTGTTACGGGAGTGACGATAACGATAATAAACAACAAACCAAAATACACGGATTATTCCTAAAACAGTTAGGAAAATCCATTGAATCACACAAACCTAAATCAAAAGAAAAGACAAACACCTTGTGAGGGAAAGCAATGAATGAAATCTGAATAGATCACGTTTGGAGTATCGATCCAACGAGATATCGGCATGGGTGACGATCCATGTGGATATGTTATTAGATTGATACACTAAATGATATCTTTACAGTACAAAACAATGTCAGCAATTAAATCCAACGAGACTTTTGTATGGGTGACGATTCATACAGATGTCAACGTGAGTCTTTTAACACTGATATAAAATAATAACAATTTTAACAAAATTTCACCAAAGGAATTTAATAACCAATCAAAATTTTAACACAAAGCCATTCGTACAAATGGACACTCATTCGTACAAATAGGTTTATTCAGTGAAGCTTTACAGCCACAAAGTCATTCGGCCGAATGGGATTCATTCGTACGAATGACTCATTCGTGCGAAAGCACAGCTATAAAAGCAACACTTAAGTTTTTCAAACCCATTTTTCACCAAACTCTCTCAACCGAAACTCCCTTTCGCCCTCTCGATTTTTCGGTCATTTCCACACGGAATTGGACCATTTCACCATCCAAATCGTGTGTATTTCAAACCCAACACCTCCATTTCAAGATTTCAACCATTTCCAAGCCATTTCTGTCAAATACGAGCACCACAGTGAGTATTAGCACCAATCCTTTGCACCAAAACACTCTAAAACGTTTTACCATCATTTTTAACCGTAAAAACACCTTAAACAACCACCGATTTCAAAAATGGCGTTCTTGGTGAATCTGCAGATGAATGAGCCGAGCGAAGGACTCATTCGTGCGAATGAGATACCTCATTTGCTAAGAAAAGTCACCAGAATGAACTCCTGGACGAATGAGCAATCACATGAATGGCATGGACTCATTCGCATGGGACAACCATGCGAATGAAGACACATTTGTACGAATGGAGCACCAGAATGAGAGTATGCATTCGCATCATTCCATTCATGTGAATAAATGTCATTCGCACGAATAGGTCATTCGCACCATGAGGAGACAAAAAATGGCTAAGTGTTGAACGTTCTATCGAACACCATCCGCGTCGATAGAACCGAACCTTAGACCAAATTTTAAATCTAATAAAAATAAAACGAAATGAAAACACATTTTCCAAAATCAAATCAATACACAAAACACACGACCATCCAACACCTAACTAACTAACAATCAATTTACAACACAGGATTCAAACCGAGAGAACATACCGAGTGAGTGCATCGACGACCCATAACCACAGGTGAGTTCATAAACCCTTTTTTCTTTAACTTATTGCCTTCCAAATCATTTGAGGCTGAAAACATGAACCCTCTTATTCGAATGACACTCGAATAAGAGTTATTTTCAATTAATTCAAATGAAACGATCAACCTTCAACCTCTTATTCGAATGTTATTCTAATAAGTGCATTGTCAATCATTTTATTGCGTGGTCATCGCATCATCTACAACGTTTTCAAATTCAAACAATGATTTCGAGGGTTCAAAACACAATTCAACAAGGAAGGGTCCGTTAACCATAATAGTTCAAGGCTTAGTGCCCAACCAAGAGATGAACGGACACAACCCGAGGAATTGTGCTATTGCACAATGGAAAACAAACATTTTCATGAAAGTCCCCCATCAAACAAACAACAAATTTTGCATGGTATCTGTCTAGGGTAATTCACTAGAGCATGTGTTTACACAACATACACATCAAGAATTTGCTAAGGAATTCTCAAGTAATTCCCTTTTAGAGTCATTTACCATTAGTTGACACGGGTCAACCGACGGTAACGTAGATGGTACATAGGTCTAACCAACCTCCAGCGCCTAGGCTGGTACGTTACACGCATACATACGTGAAATGACTACTCGGATTAGTTCCATGGGAACTAATCAACGAGGGCATATTAGTTAGGTTTGGTAAATGATCACATGGGTGATATTACGAGCAGACTACACAAACAATAACATGAGTTTTCAATCCAAACAAATGTTCAAGACCTGGTCTTGAATGATTTTCAAATGAGTACACAACACACAATGTCAATCAATTATAAAGGAATGTAAACTTTGTGATTTACAAACAAACAAAACTATTTTTCCTATATCAGGAGTCAAAGCATACGCTTCTTTCTTAAGACATTTCTTTTTCCAAACATTGTTGTGTCGTGTAGAATAGAGGTACAGAAGTGACGAGGTCTGATTTCCATTAAGGACATCCTCGTGGATCACCGAAGGAGTAGTGGGCTGGCTACCGAGCCTTGGCTCTACGTATGCCCTGTATATAACCTACCTTTGATGATTTGGGATGGTGTCAGTAATGAGGTTCAGATTTAAGCACTTTTGTAATTCATTCATGTTTTCAACAACCATTTAAACACCATTTTCAAACCAGTATAAATGGAAAGAGTTTTCATCAAACATTTTACAAAACCTAATATTTTTAAAACTTGCGTGAACTCACCAACCTAGTGTTGACAGATTTTTACATGTTCTCAGGTGAAGAACAGGTGAAAGCATGATGACTTTTAGAGAGAGATAGGACCGCTTAGAGAAACCTAATTGGTAAATCTAATTGGTTCTGTCAAGAATTGGAGATTTAAGGGGTTTTGGGTGAAAACGACCCGTTAGTAACTCGTTTTGTGCTCAGGTTGAATAATGTCATCAAATTGTGTTTAGGATATTGTTATGGTATCCATATGGTGTTATGCGATACATGTGGGGAAATAGGCGGTGTGATCTTACTTAGTTCTGACGAACTAACAGTGATTTAAATGTGTTGTTTTTCAGGTGAACGTAAAGGGTGAAGGCGACCATGATTGGATATCTTGTAAAGACTCGGATTGAACACATATTGGTCGAAACCCAACATTTATGAAATGTTTGTAAAGAATGTAAAGGATGTTTTGTAGTTAAAACATTTGTAAATGGTTCTTGTGAAGGGATGGGATATGTTGTGTGTTTAAAATTATTGTTTAATTTTTGAAAAATCTAGAACCTAACTCTGAGGGTGTTTTAAAACACATGTCTAACATGGGTGGATTATGGGGCTTACAAGTTGGCATAATGTGACCACTAGTACCTGACCGTCCGGCAACCGTACGGTATGTGTACTTTCATAATTACTGTGTGTGATTACTTATGTGAATGACAATTATGTGATAGCAAATTTTGTGAAATTTATAACAAATGTGTAGATTTCATTGAGAAATGGAATATCAATACATAACATTCCATGTGAAATAACACATTACTATGAGTACAAATGACAAAAAAAATTCAGTTGCGATCTGATTCCACAGATAACAGAAATCAGATGACCGACAGAACAATGTGAAAGCAATGAGAACAAAGGGAATACAGTTAACTATAGTTGTGTTCGTCAGTGAGAATGTCAAATCCAAAACAAGAATCCGATATTGTTTAGAATCTTAAACTGACAGTGTGTTTGTGTGGGTGACAATTCGCACAAATATATCTGAGGGTTTAACATTCTGAATGATATCTGAAAAGTAGAAAACAAAGTCAAAAAGTAAAGGCATCGTCGTGTTCATTCGAGTGATGATTCGTAAGAATACGCGCGAAGGTGATACGATCTAACGACACCGATAAAATAAACGTTTTCAAAACTTTAAGAATAATAAAAAGAAATATAAAATATTTATTAGGAGTCACCACCTAAAAAGAATTAAAAAGAAATCATTTTATAAAAACACGCATTTTACATTACATTCCGTAAACATTACGTAAACACGAAACCGAGCAACCCGAACACACCCGAAATGAACCAGTATAAAAACCCTTAATTCCACTATCTACTTCATTTAATTTTCCATCTACCCTCTCTCTCTATAAAACTCGGATCCCTCTCTCTCTAGATTTTGAACATCAAACTCCATCAATACTCAACCAAATAAAGAGTTCTTACTATCAAAACAAACCTTAGAACATCTACAATACGAAAGTACATCAAAAACCGAGGTAAAATGAAGATCTAAGTTTCAGTTTTTAGGGTTTTCCTCTAAACCAGTTAACTTGACTTGTAAACCAAACTTTAACCATTAAACCACATTAGAATTTCATGAAAATGGGTTCCAAACACTTGGATTATGTTGGAATAAAGGTTTGAGGGGCTGTTGAAGTCTGAAAACCTGTAAAATGGTAGTATCGATGGAAGATCACCAAGCTGGATAATATCGATGGGAAGTTTCAGGTTCAGTCACCTTAACCATCGAACTTATTACGTTCGATGGCCTCACATGAGTTGATACCCATCGAGATTGTTAGTATCAATCAGTCCAAGGAGGGTAAAGTCCAGATCCATCGATATTGTTAATGTCAGAGGGCACACCATCGATACTAATGGTTGTTGTCGATACTAATAGTATCGACAACCCCATCCTTGAAAATTTTAAGTGTGGTCGAGACTATACCCATCGATACTAGCTCAGCCCCATCGATATTAGTAGGCTGATGTTATCCAAGTAATCTAAATCTAAAAATTAGTAATACTAATCGAGATAAATATCAAAAAGTGGGTTCAAAGATGATAGCATCGGTAATGGCCTAATACGGTTTCCCTAAGTGTTAACCGATTTTAGTCCCATCGATACTATCACTTGCTTATAGATACTAACTAAAGTTCATCAAAACTACTATTTTGATTCAACCCAAGAAAAAAAAAAGGAACTATAACACAATTCATAATAATAGTATGTAGATCATGGGATTTGAGTTAAATGATGATAGTATTGATTAGGGTTTTCACTAAAGGTTCACCAAATTTAAAGTATTTAAAAATGTAACATTTTCTTAAAACATTCATGACTTTGACAAAACATATTTACAATTGATCAATAGTGATGTTTAATGACAAATAACTAGTTAGGGTGTTTAAATTGGTTTTAAAAAACTAATAACCAAAGTTATGGAAAAACAAACACACCTTATCATAAGTTATAACTGATTAAAGATTCTATGGTTCCAAAACGAAAGTTGTGTATAAAGTTGTAGGTAAAATACAAGGTAATCAATAGAGATATATCATAAAGTAAACTATGATTAGGGTTACACATAACACAAAACTCATACTTACAAGTACAAACATCAAATCAATCAATCATAGGGCTTTGAATACAACATACATCACAACAACGAGCGCGTGCATTTCTTGATTAATAGTCAACCGCGTCAACTTCAAGGTGAGTTCATTTGCCCATTTTCTAATCTTTTTGATTTCTAAATACGAGACTGAGAAACATGCTAAACTCTTTTCTTAAAGGTTTTAGTACATTATTTCATTATTCATGATGATAAGATAACAAAGGTTTTACCTTTATTATTATATCTATATCTATGTGCATGGTTGGAGAAGTCGCTAGGCGCTGCTAGGTCGGTTGATTGGGGAGTTGCGAGTACTCGGTCTAGGCGGTGAGTACTCGGGGAGTACTCGGATACGATGGTTTATATAGAAAATAATTTTTAGAAAATTATATATGTGTCAAATATCATAAGTTTACTACAATTTATAACAAATAAAGTGAATATCAATAAAAATAAAAAAGATGCATGCTAAAATCGGCAATAAAACAAGTGAAAATCCCGTTTTCTAAGGCATTTCCACGAAAAAAAAACTAAATGAAATTTGGTCAAAAATAGCAAAAATCGCTCAAAAACAGCGAAAATCCAAGTTGCCTGAGTTGGACCCGAGTACAAGGGGCCGACTTGCAAGAAATCGCCTCAAAAGGTGGCCGATTCCCGAGTACTCGGCCGAGTTTTACAGCATTGTCTATGTGTGTGAATCAGTATTTATAACATATGGGGTTATTCAAGTGTGGATAACAATTACTTTGAGATATCAAAGATGATATCATGATAATATAATTGTATGATATCCTTAAACATTTTTGAGATAACATTTTATTTGAGATGACAAGTACATATAACATTGAGATGATAACATTGACTCGATTCTGTATACTGGCAGACTGAGCGACTGGCCTCACTCATGTCAAAAGCTGGTGACAGATCATCGTTATGAAGTCAAATGATTACAAATGGATAGAGATAAATTGTAGACATTGTGGTTTGACTTGGTGTTGACCACAATGTGGTCCCATTTATGTTATATTCATCATTTGGGTGAATACATAAATTGAGTTGACTATCACTTCTAACATAGAAGTGAATATCAGTAAACTCTACATATGAGAGTACAATTAAAAGGTTAAGATTTAATAAAATCTATATCTTTAAAACATTAAAGGTCTACCATCACTTATGTTATAGTAGTACATACCCTACAAAACATTATTTCTATATATATCAATTGTGGGATGAGAACATGTGAGATTATCAATGAGAATCACAAATGGGAATATCAATTGAGAATAACAAATGGTGAGAATGAAATGTGCATCTTTAATTGCACTACAGGTGGTGTTGAATTTAGTCAAGTGTGTAGTGGGCTAGCGGCTTCACTTGTTGATACGTATGCCCTACATATAAGCATACTTGACTGAGTGAATTCCTTTCTGTATTTGGAATTAAGGAAAGAACATTGATGGGGGTTAAGACAATGAGAATTACCATAAGACTTGAGAATGACAAATTTCAACATTTCTAAATTACAAAACTTATGAACTCACCAACCTAGTGTTGACTTGTTTTATTTGCATCTTTTCTCATGTGACGAACATGTTTAGTCACCAGAATTCAGGACATAAGCTAGTGGGCCTTTATAGCGGACCTAGCTTCTTTTAATGTGCATATTTTTGGATGACATGTTGTGAATCACTTTTGTACATCTTGTGCACATACTAGATAGTAACTATATGATTCTTTTTGGGTAGATTTACATTGTTAAATTATGAACATGACTTATGTAATTTAACTTTGTAATTCTATGTCAATGTTAATTTAGCATTTCTCATTATATATCATGCGCCATGTAAACAATCTGATCATTTCGATTATCACACGATATCACGCCCCGAGACCATTCCGCCCAACGGGAAAGCCGATCCAGCCCGCCAGCTCGAGGTGTGACACATTAGAGCTAATGGTTTGAGGGATTCAAGTACGTCGCGAACACTTGAACTCATATCGTTGTGCTTTTGATATGGGGAGTAACGTTCGATCCGAGATCCGATCACGAAGCAAGGGTTTAAGGAAACAAGTTTGTGGTGTGTTTACTTTAATTATATATGTTTAATGGTTTTTGATGTGAATTTGTTTGTTAAACCGAAATTCTTAGTTATAATATGGAGAGATGAAGGTAAGGGATTGGACAAGTGAAGTGTATTATGTTATGTCTGGCCAACATAAGATTATATTCTTAACATAGACATGATCTTAATGGAATCTACTCATACTATGATTATTTATATTAGTTAAGGTGTTTAGGGTTTGATATTATGTTGTCTTTAGGCTCATAATTCTTCCAATGGAGTAGGAGGTAAGGAAGTAGTAGGTTATCTACTTATTAATCAAATAATATATAAGTATGTTGTAGATAATTGTTTTGGTCTGTCAAATTGATGATTGTGGTATGTGATAGGTATTATGAAATTTTATATAAGTCCACAGGTGTGTGGCATTAAATAAAATTCACCATCGGGTGAAAATGTATTTAAGTCCATAGGTGTGTGGAATTAGGGAGACTTCACCTTCGGGTGAAAATGTATGTAAGTCCACCGGTGTATGGAATTGGGGAGAATTCACCTTCGGTTGAAAATGTATGTAAATCCACGGGTGTGTGGCATTAGGGAGAATTCACCTTCGGGTGAAAATGTATGTAAATCCATGGGTGTGTGGCATTAAGGAGAATTCACCTTCGGGTGAAATGTATGTAAGTCCACAGGTGTTTGGCATTGGAGAGAACTCATCTTCGGGTGAAAATGTGTGTAAGTCCATAGGTGTGTGGCATTGGGGGGAATTCATTTTCGGGTGAAAATTTATGCAAGTCCATAGGTGTGTGGCATTGGGGAAAATTAACCTTTGGGTGAAAATTTATAAGCCCATGGTTATGTAGCGTGGGATTTGTCATGTAAGACCACGAGTGAGTGGCGTTGGGATTGGTAGATAAGTTCATCTTGGTGTGGTAGGGGATGACATGTAAGTCCACTTTTTAGTGGCATTGGTATTTGCTTGTAAGTTCATATTGTGTGGTCTTGGGGGTAAGTTCATCTTGGTGTGGTAGGGGGAATGACATGGTGTTCCCTCCTTTGTGACAGTGGTTGTGGTTAATAAACCTAGATGGTCACTATCATTTTTGTCACTTTCAAAATTTCCTATTCCTACCTTTAACCCTAGCCTAATATCATAACTTGTTCAAGACATCTTGATTCGTGCATTGTTATGTGTGAGCCGTTGGATCTTTGATCGCGATACAAGCTTATGACGATGGTATTTTACCTTTGGTTTAAGTGTTTACAGATACATGTTAACACATTTTTGCTAGTTCATAAATAACCTGAGTGGAGAGTCATTGTAAGGGACGCACTATGTACATGCATAACACCTGAAGCATCACATGCTTAACTAGGAATTATTTCATGTTTTGAACTTAATACATGAGATACTATTCTTTTTGCTTGTCTTAAGAATTAGGTATGACTAGGGACCTTAACTAAGAATTGGAGGAAAAATTGGGAGGTGTATTTGATTTTGATGATATGATAGTTCAGATGTTTGCTTGAAGACAAGCTAAAGTGCAAGTGTGGAAATGTGATGGATGGGGTTTGGAATGGTGATTACATGTGTTTAATATTAAATATTATATAAATTCACATGCTTAATTGGCATAGAATTAGATAGCTATGCAAGTTTCATGCTTGTAGGTTACATGCAAGAATTGGAAGTGTTTACAAAACCACAGAATAATTGACAGTGAAAGGAACTGGAGATTTAATGCATAGTTATGAAAAGCGGTCGCTTTCCCCACCTAGGCGCTGATCGGAAGCAAGGCGCCGAAATCACGCTTCTGCCAATTAGGAAAGGTAGGTGCCGTTTTGGAAAATTGATTTTTTTTTTAATTTATGAAAAACAAATAAATTACTTATATGTTATCATAATTAACATTTTTTCATATCTTCTCCTTATTTTGTGGATATCAATTTAAAATTTAAAATTTGAATGAATATTTTATATATCATCTCACATAATTTTATTCTAATTCTTCACTGTCGTTTTTTTCCATTAACATATGGCTTCTCAAGGTGGTGATGCAGGACCCTCAGAGTACAAGAAAATTGATATCGGTTGGAAGCATAACTATCTTGCTAATCCCAACGATAAGAATGCTGTAACCTGTAAATACTGCAAGAAAGTTACCAAAGGGGGGATTTTTAGAGCAAAACAACATCAAATAGGAGGAAACAAGAATGTGAAAGACTGTGCTAAATGTCCACAAGAGGTGAAAGATGAGTTGAAAGCACATTTTTTAAGCCAAAAAGCAAAGAAAACTAACGAGGGCTTGCATGACATGGAGGATGAAGCAGAAGATGAGGATGTCATGGAGATACCAGATCTCCAAAACAAGAGGAAGAGGCCAGATGTTAAGGGTCCAATAGATTTGTATATGACAAAGGGTATGCTTAACTTTAAGTTTGTATTTTTTTGTATTATATTTTTTATTTCTGTTTCATATTTTTTTCTGTCAATTTTTTGATGTTTTCTAGTCATATTTGTTGCTCTTATAATCAAATAAGAAACCTCAGATTAAAAAATATAAAATCTTTAAAACTCAGTAGAAATTTCTCTCAACAGAGTTATAAATGCAAGGGAGATTTAAGGATAAGCTGCACCGAATAACTATGTTTCACAGGTAACACACCAATACGTGGCACAATAAGAAGATTTCATCATTGTGATTGCTTGCAGATTCATCCACGTGTGACATAATAAAAAATTCAAACAAATTGTTAAATTATTCTTCGTTTAAAATGTCAAAGCCAACAAATTTGTTGCATATTTAACTTTTTATTTTTATAATTGTTATTTAATTTAATATGTATTTCCGTTAATTTAATATGTATTTCCGTTAATTTTTTTTATTCTTCGGCAAATCACGTAAATGTCATAATGTAAGCTGTTGTTGTTATTTTTTTTATTTTTTTGCTTAAATAGCAATTTGTGCATATATCATAATCCTAAATAAGCTGTTGCTGTTAATTTTTTTTTTATTTTTTTGCTTTTAATTTATGACACATTTATAGGAAAAGGTAAAAGTGTTCAAACAAGCATAAAAGATGCTTGTGATAAAGAGATTCAAGGCAGAACCATACAAACCATTGCTGCATTTTTCTACCAAAATGGAATAGCTTTCAATTTTGCTAACACTGACAGTTTTAAAGAGATGATTGCTGCTGTTGGAAACTATGGGCCGCACCTAAAGCCTCCTAGTTACCATGAGCTACGTGTTCCTCTCCTAAAGAACGAGGTAGAAAAGGTGGATCAATGGGTTGAAGGGCATAAATCGGAGTGGTCAAAGTTTGATTGCTCCCTTATGTCCGATGGATAGATGGACCGGAGACAAAGAACCTTGATAAATTTTCTGGTCAATGGTGCTAAGGGAACTGTGTTTATGGAGTCGGTTGATGCTTCTTCTTATATGAAGACCGGTGAAAAAGTGTTTGAGCTCCTAGATAGTTTTGTTGAGCGCATTGGAAAAGCAAATGTTGTGCAAATTATAACAAATAATGGCAGCAACTTTAAGTCAGCATGTTAGTCATATTTTTTATGTTTTTTTACATTTCAGAAACTTTTTAAGTCTAAGTGTCTAATTTATCTGTTTGTTTTAGGAAAAATGTTAATGGATAAAAGGAAGAACCTGTTTTGGACACCTTGTGCAGCTCACTGTTTGGATCTTATGCTTGAGGATATCGGAAAGATTAAGAAGGTGAAGAAAACAATTGAGAAAGGTATCTTCCTTGTTGGTTATATTTATAACCATACAGTTGTGTTAAACATGATGAGAGAATTTACTAAAAACAACGAGTTAGCAAGATGTGGAGTTACCCGGTTTGCAACAACTTTCCTCACGTTGCAAAGCTTGCAAAAGCAAAACTAGCCACTAAGGAACATGTTTGCAAGTGAGAAATGGACGACCGGAAAATGGGCTAGAGATAGTAAGGGAAAAAGAGCAAACGATATTGTTTTCACGCCTTCTTTCTGGAACAATGTCCTTCTTGTGAAAGTGCTTCGACTGGTAGACAATGAGAAGAAACCATCAATTGGTTATCTCTATGAAGCGATGGAAAGAGCTAAACTTGCAATTAAAACGGCTTTGGGAGAAGATAGCGAAGACTACATTATTGTGTCGGGAATAATTGACAAAAGATGGAATTGTCAACTTCACCACCCCTTGCATGCAGCAAGTTACTACTTCAACCCAAAGTTCTATTGTTACAACAAGGAGATTGAGGATGACAAGGAAGTGTCTGAAGGTTTACATAAGTGCATTAGCAAGCTTGTCCCTAACGAAGACAAGCAAGATTTAATAACGGCTGAGCTGATTCAATGGATTAACCAGGAAGGTTTTTTTGGTTTACAAGCTGCAAAGAGGCAACATGGTAAAATTGCTCCTGGTAGGTTATCTTTGTTTTTTTTACTTATTTTATTTAATAAAATATAATACATGTTAAATTTCATGATATGACAGCTGAGTGGTGGAAACTTTATGGCAAAGGAACCCCGAATTTGCAACACTTAGCTATCAAGGTGCTAAGCTTGACTTGTTGTGCATCCGGGTGTGAACGGAATTGGAGCACCTTTGAGCATGTAAAAAGATTCCACCTTTAACATGTAAATTAGTTATAAAGTTAGATTATTATTATCTAATATTTTTCATTTGTTACATATCCATTCAAAGAAACGAAATCGGCTAGAACACCAAAAGTTGCATGATCTTGTTTACGTTAAGTATAACAAGATGCTTAAGAATCGACGTGATTCGAATGTGGCCTATGATCCAATTTACTTGAATGATATCGATGATAGCAACGAGTGGTTAACTGGAACTATGGATGCTGAACGAGTGTTTGATGATGATAGTAATTTCACTTGGGATGTTGTAGGAGAAGCAAGTGGAGCAGGCGAGGGTAGGACAACCAGATCATCACAACCATCGTCTTCAAAACCGACATCTTCAAAGTCTCCTAAGTTTAGAACTCTGATTGATGAAGATTCTGAGAAAGACCAAGAGGGAGATGGAGACTATATAATTCAAGTTGATGACACCTCATATGGTTTTGAAGATTGAAGAAGAAATTTTGTTATGAAGAAATATTATCTATTAATTAATGAACTTTTTGTTTTCAAGTTTAAACTTTTTTGGTTTTGAGGGATTTTTTCATTTGGGATCATTTTGCTATTTAATATTTTGAACATTGTGTTTGGTTAGTGAGAACTTTTTGGATTTCTAGTCTTATTTTATATTCTATTATTTATTTTGGATTTTTTTTTGGAAATGGCGCTTTTTTTTTCTCAGGCCCCCGCTTTTTTGGCGCTTAACGCCTAGGCCCTAGTCCTTGACCAATCGCCTAGAGGGCACCTTACGCATTTGATAACCATGATTTAATGATAGAGAGTCAAAAGACAAAGATTTGGTTTTTTATGTGCGAGCAACAAGCCTAAAACGAGAAAGATAAAACGACATAGTCATAGCCTACTGCATCTTTTAACAGAAGGCCCCAAGTGTAGCTTACACTGACAGTGAATCCTAGACGTGTAAAAGCATGATTTATAGGGATTTTGTGGGACTTCTTCCATTCCAGTCGATCTCAGGCGATTTTGAGTGAACCTAAAAGTCAATATCAAAGCTTTTAGCCATTTTACTTTGTTCGATCATTGACGTATTATGCAACATGCAGATGTAATCAAGAATAGAAGATCAATTGAACATCATAAGCGGCTAAGTATTTCATAGTTTCCTCCATGTGGAGGATTCTTGTAATAAACTATATTAGTTTTCTATTGTTTTTGAAGCTTGCAATCTAAGCATTTGATGCATTTTACTAACCTTTTAACTATTTGATTGTAAAGACTGGATTTTTATTTAAAACATAATCTATTGTCTTTCAATTCTTGAGATTTCTAGTAATTAGGATATATTAGGTTGTAGTTAGGTTTTATAATATGCAATTAATGTTTATATGATAATCTTCCATTGTTTTGCAATCAAAGCAACATGTCTTTCTTCATCACAGACAGTTAGACAAAGAAATCATGTCTATGTGATTTTTCCGTATTGATAACTAATCTATAGATTTCGCTTTGAATTTGAAACATGAAGGAATCACATTTTTCATTAATGTTTAAAATCAATTTTAATTAAGTGTAATTGTCTTTTCAATTCAAACAAACAAACAAACCAATCCATTTCAAATTCTATGAGTTAATTAGTGACATTCAAGTAGTATAAACACTTTCCCTATCTAACAAGGTAACTAATAACTAAGTTTTATCTCTATTTTTTGATTGACACTACGACATCGGTTTGTGTAATCGTAAAAATTTTACCACCACCATAAACTTTGACTAGTAACAACTTGTAGGAAGAAGATGAACATAAAAAGTTTATGATCAGCCCCACTCAGGGCTTGGCATGTCTCATATGTCTCTATCAAAAGTGACCAAGATCCAAAATGACTGCTAGAGGTGCCCAAACCGAGTTTTGGGCCCAAATGGTTCCGCTTGAAACCAAGTTGTGTAGGTGAAACTTTCTTAAGCTTGGTTTTTGGTAAGAACCAAATTGGATTTCACTATGGTTTTGAGGGGAGAAAGATGGGTTCATCTTTTAAACCAGTTTTAATCAAGTTTGGTTGGATTTTCAATGGTTTCAAACAATGTCATGAACACGAATAAACACGACCTATTTAGCTAAACATGCATGTTGCATGCAAGTTCCAGCCAAAACTATCCCAAAACCATATAGACTAAACTCAAACCCATTGCTTTTGTGTTTAGATTCATATTGTGTTTTTGTGTCATGTCATAAATTCACGTCCCTATATTGTCTTGTTTTTTAGGATAAAATTGTCCTGAAAAATTGACAATGACATTTGAAAGTATGTATACAGTCCCCTCCCTACCAAATCCTTGATAAAAGTTAAGGTAAATTCAACTATGAAACAATAAAGATGGAAAACTTAAAGAGTAAATGTTATGCAATGATAAAAATGAGATCAGATCTGTTGACATTGTTTGTAAAATGTAATGACCAAACTATTTTTCAAACCCTAGTTAGTAGTCATACAAGATATCAAAGGGATGCCTTCCACAAGTAGGGCCCACACGACCAGCCTTCAACCAATCAGCGGTCAAATAACTCATGATACAAGTCATCAATCAGGACATGTTATGTGGCAATGAATGTATCAGAATGCTCTCAACATTGAATGTATCAGGACATGAGTTAGACCTACAATGATTTATAGGGATGTAAAAAAGGTCAGGTCGGGTCAAAACAGGCCCAACAAAGTATAATGCAATTGTTTGGTTAAAAAATCAGGTCAACACTTGGTCTGATATTTTTATTCTGTTATTTCTTAAGGAATGTTTTATGCAATTATTAGCTCAAAGCTTACCAACTAAGACGGCTTTTTCTTTAAACTTGGTTTTGAAATGCGCCTTAATTCCTGTGTGCCCTTTCTCATTTCTCTGCAACACCATAACGAATTGTATTATAATTCACAGAAAAATTACATGAAACAGTAAGGGTATAAACGAGTCAAGCCCAAGAGCTATTTACTAAAACTCGATTAATAAACGAGTCTGAGTCCAAGCTTCACTTATTGAGTTCGAGTACGCTTGCAAGCCTAAACGACCCTACTGTTTATATAATTTTTATTAATATATTAGATGCAGGTCTACACAATAGTTATTATTTTTATAGAATGATAAAAATAAATAAACAATATATAATATATTATACGTAAATTATGAAATTGACATATATAAAAAATTTATAAGTATATAAAAATTATTTAATTATTAAAAAATAATAAACAAGCCAGGCTCGAGCTTGAAAAACTTGTTACAAGAGCTCAAGCACAAGTAGAGCTTGAAACAAGCCAAGCTCGTGCTAGAGCTTTCCATAAATTAAACGAGCCAAGCTCAAGCTCGGCTGACTTACACCCCTAAATGATGGGTAGCCCTAAATGATGGGTAGACTGAAGTGATGTAGGTCACACCTTTGGTACAAAAATACTATGAGATAGAAGACTGGGAGCAGCATCAGAATCATTATTGATACAGCCATGTAGAAAATGTTGGTATGCTTCTGCAAACAATTAATTTAAGTCACGGGTTATAAAAAGATTCATGTAACTACTCCTAAGTCGGTTCCCCAATGAAAAGGTTGGACCAATAAGAAAAGGCATGATGCTATCCGGCCTAGCTCATTTCATGACTTGACCTATTATAATTGGGCTTTTGGGGATCGGTCACAGTTGCCCTTTGACTTTTTGTGCATCTCTAGGCAGAAACTAGTATAATATTAATGAAATGTATTTCAAAAAAGTGAATATGTGTAATTAAATAAACAGAATCAAATGAAACATGTTGTAGCAAATATTGTTTGAATGTGTGCTTGTTGTATAAAGTTATAATACACACAAAATCATATGTTCTGCCAAAAAAAGATAAGCATGTGTTCAAGTGTTTCAAATTGTAATGACTGTTTTGAAACTAACAGATGAGATAACCAAAATAAACCTTTTTTTTTTTTGTGAAAAAGAGGAGATGGTTTGTGAAATGCAAATAAAAGCAACTTAATTTAGGTAAAAGAAGGAACAATTAAGTAATTTCTTTCTCCCTAAAATAATCAGTTAACTGCGAGCAAGACACAGATTTGACAAGTTCCCTTTTAGCTTCAATTTTTTCTCTTTTTGTATGAAATAAAAGCAACCCAAATCAACCCATACATGACTAAATGGGTCAAAAATTCCACAGCATATGATCCATGCAGTCATTCTATAATTTATTTAGACTTTTAACATCTAATCTTTGTTAGATCTTGTACATAAAAAAACATATTCAATATTAAAGATTGAATGCTTAGTTGCTTACCCTGCCACCTCTAACAAAAGGCTTGATGCTGCCTGAACAAGTATGTGCATCACAAAATTGGCGCAAAAATAGTTCTGCAACGAAATCATAAGGTCTCCTTCAATGTACATGGTAAAAACAGCATACAGATCTGACAGGTTTGGTAAGGGGTCATAATGGTACCTTTTAGTAAGGGACACGATTATTTTGAAACACTATTAGTCCAAAATTTGAACTTTTTATAAGAACAAAAATTATCGTGTTTCCATAGAAAATTAATATTTGAGTGAAATGATTTAGGAGGTATTGCAGACAAAATTTATACTTTGAGCAATGTTTGATCCACTCAGTATAGATAAATATAGCCCAAATGAACCCATTCATAAGTAAACGGGTCAAAACTACCACCTCTGATACTAAAATTATATGGTTACCATGAAGTCGGCTTGCTGATGGACCCTGATGAACAGGAAAACAGCTATCTGCTAGGCTCTGCATTATAACTAGTAATTTTAATCTATAAACTTCTCTATCTAACAAAAATTGATGATATCTAGTAGCAAACAACCTCGCATAAGTGACGGTTTCTTGCTGCAGCTGCAGGGTTGCACTTTGTTTTGGGAACAACAGAATTCGCTACATGATCACAGTGCAATGCACCACAGAGATCGGCCAAGCAATTGTTGTGACTCTGATATTCAAAAAAAAAAAGATATATTTATCTCAAAAACAACTAATCTAGTAAAAAACAAGTTTTAAGAAAGCCAACAGATGCTCAAATAATTTTCATTGAAGATTACTCAATTAGACTTAAAACCAATTACAATGCTGATAGATGGGTGTTATAACAAGACAAACTGATTAACTTTTGTAAGGGTAAGATCAGACTGGGTTAACCAAGACCATTTTCTGTCCATGATTTTTATTATTTTAAAGGAGCAAGTCTCAAATATGATTACAAAAAGTATATAAAACCAGTAGCAATTATCATTTGAACAAAATAGGATTACGCATATAAATAGAATTTGGCCAACTTTTAACGGCTATACAATTGGACATATTTACTTTTAAGCTAATTTTATTAGACCATTTGATAATATAAAACATAACTAAAGGACCCATTCATATATAAACGGGGTTTGCCATTTAAACTCTAAATATAAGGGTATTTTACCCATACATGTAGCTCCTGAAGTTTAACAGAAGGCCAAGTTAAGGATCTGTGTAAAGAACCTAAACTTGTGCTAACTATTAGGATGTACAAATATACTATGAGAAATGATGCATTTTACTGTACTCAAAGAGAAACATGCCTTTTTAAATTATAGAAACTTTAGCTTAAACCAGAAATATATAAAAAAATGGAAAAACAGAGAGAGTAGTGCCTATTGTAGACATGTTGACCTAGAAATTCATAATAAGGTATCATAAAAATGCTAAAACAGATTGCACATACAACATTTAGAAGATTGTTGTGCCTGTTGTCAAAATGCTGATCAAGAAATTTCTCTGCTCGAAAGCTTTTCTTACAGTATCCACAGCGCCATTCATTCACATCCACATGAATCTTGTGTTCCTCTTGCTCCCTAAATATGTCATTGCCAGGATGAAGCTTACACTTATGTGACATTTGGTAATTTTCTTGCTCAACAAATGGAATCAAATACTGCAAAATTTAAGTAAAAATAATATCTTTACTCATTCGAAGTATCAAAACTAGTGACTTTGTTGTGAAGATTGAACATGGTTGGTATTTATAGTGAAATGGTACATACCTCCTCAATAATTTTGTATGCAGACCTACTTCTTTCTCTGGAACAATGAATTTCATGTGTGTGTTCTTCTGAACTCTGGAGAAAAAACAATTGTGTTACATTTATAGGCATAAGCTGCAGAAACACTAAGTTATGATTGACCATGCTTCACGTATGCATAAAAGTAAAGGTTTTAAAAATGTTCACCAACTAGTTTTTCTTGTTTCAACCATAATGACAAAAACATCAAGATTCGCTTGAAAATGCATAAAGAGTCAAAGTCACATGCCTCATATAGTTATCACTAGAAATCCAATACACAGAACTTTCTAATTGATATGTGATGAGAGACATATATGATAACTGATATATATACATGTTTTTAACAACTTTAGCTCTGTTTAAATACAAATTACAATTAACAAATTTACGGGTTTTTACAAGTAGGAAGAATACCTTTGGATGAGCAAGTTAGTCTAAAATCATAACAACGAAATTTTAATATACAAAGTAAAAAAAAAAAAATCCAGGACAGAGGTGTTGATTTTGAGGAACAATGGATTCCAAAGGTTTAGGTAGAATCCTACAATTAAAGGAAAAAAAATAAAAGATCTACAGACTCTCACGTCTTCAAATTGAAAACCTCAAATTGATCTAATTGATTCATATCTTTGAAAATTATGTTAACAATAAAAAATCATGAAAGTTCTCCCATGAATACGATCAAGAACATCAAATTAGACTATGGATCACAGCACAGAAACCAAAAATCATCGATGACGGTAAGTTTGTTCACACTATCGCTATCAATCAGATATATTAACAAATCATTGTTCTTCATTATAGCTTGTGCACTTCACACTAATAAACAATCAAAAACTTTATTAAATAATACATGTAGATGAAAATATAAATTTCAACCTACAGCTTGAAATAACATGAACTGATAACGCAAGTTTCGATTCAATTCAGATAGATGAACAATTTTAGGGAAAAACAGACCTGTGAAATTGCGGACACTCGAATCATTGATTGTAGATAAATCAATACGAATATGATTTTACATGCGCTAACGTTCGAATTCGCCATCTGGTTCGAACCAATTCCGCTATTTGTTCCGATTTAAGCTGGATTTTGAAAGTTCAACAGGAAGATGAAATTTTGTTGAAAAAGAACGGGGAATGTGAAATGGAATCCTATTTTGCCTTATGCTGCAAAGTTGAAGGGTTAAAATGAACAAAGATAATTATATATAACCCCCGTAAATTACGAATGTTTTTCTTTAAGGCCCTTTAGGTCTTGAAAATTGTTATAAAAGTCTAAAACTATTCCTTCTAAGCGTAATTGTAATTTGTAAACATACTTGTCACCTCTAGCCTCTAGGCTCTAACTACTCAAACCAACCAATCTAATCTTGTGCACTTGATCACCTTTAGATACAACTAACCTTTGATAGGCTAGACCAAAAAGTTTAATAAGATATATAAGTTGCTTGCACAAATGTTGAGTCTGAACTTTCTAAGAAGATTTGGTTAGATTATTTCTTCTGGCAAAATTTGGTATGGTTAGCTATGATTCATAATCGAATGAGTTAATTTGATGATTTGTGTCATTTTGGGATTTCATCTAAAAACAACTTATTGACTTATTGGCTTTTTTGTTGACTTATTGCCTTTTTCAAAAGCTAATAAGTCAATAAGTTGTTTTTCAAACCTAAAAGGACTTTTAAAAATGACTTTTTGTAAAAGGGTAATAAGTTGTTTTTTAAAAGCTAAAAATTCTAGCTTTTCAAAATAAATTATGACTTGTTAACATAAAATTACAAATATACCTCACTCTTTACCTTTTACCCAATAACCTTAAAATAATATCAAAAAAAAATGTCCCTTCTGGTAATTTTGAAAATTCATTATGAAAAAGTTAATCCAAACACATTTTTAAAAAGTTCATTAGGTCATAAGTTAATAAGCACTTTTAACAAAAAATCATTTTTAAGTTAAATAATCAATACCAAACAGGGCCTTAATATGCCTACATTTTGTGTACTTTTTAGAGAAGGTGTTTACCTCATAGTAATACCATGATACTAACACCCAAAATTAGAGCTATTTTTAAAATTAAAAAAAAAAATTTGCTTGTATCCTCTTACCAAGAACTTTTATTACATTTTTTTAAAGAAGAATTATTTTTAAAAAGGAAAAATATGTAATTAACTTTTTTATTTTGGTAATATGTAATAAATGATATTAGCATGGAGTAATATGTTAATGCCTTTTATTTATTTTATTTTAGAAAAGTGAATATGAGGCTGTTAAACACCTAAATTAGGTGTTAATCCCAACAAAACAACGTAGTTTCTTTAAATATCACTAAGTATTGTTATTCTTTTTTGTTCCTATTTTTACTTCATTAATTTTGCACATATCATAATTAATGAGATTTAATCAAAATTACATCGTTTTGACAGGTTTTACACATTTTGTTCGGTTTGCAATTTGGTTCTATAAAAAAGATCGTGGGTATATTTAAAAACATGTTTCTCCTTTAGCAAGTTAATCCCGACACCACTCGACCCCTCACCGGAGAAAAAAACAAGACGTCATGGATTCCGGTACCGACGGCACACAGCAACCGTGTCTAATGCTCGCCAACAAACTATTCCTTCTCACACATTCCGATGTCGATGGCATTGTTGCAGTTAGAATCCGCGATGAGGTGACCTCGGCCGTCTTCGCCGACGATAACTACCATTGGAACTACTAAATCGGATTTACTTATGTAGTTATTCATCAGATAATTTAGAATCCGTGATGAGGTGACTTTAGCCGTCTTCGCCGACGATAACTACCATTGGAACTACTAGATCGGATTTACTTATGTAGTTATTCCTCAGATAATTTTAGCTTCGGTGTTTGGTATTTTTTTTCAGAATTTGGATTTGATCGTTTTTGTTTGCGCAGATAAAGGATGGACTTGTTTAATGTAATGGTTTCATAACCTGATCAATGTTGACCCAGATGTTCTATTAAACGCGTGCTCAACCAAGTTGTATAAAGTTAACGGTTTGTTTGTGCTGATAGTGTAAAGTTATATTTAGAATAAGTTGTGAAGTCAAGGAACCTTTAGGGTGGATCAAAATCCCGAAAATTTAGATTTTCCTTGAATGTGAATAAAGCCCCTTGTCAGGTTTGAACCGAGGTGGATCATAGTCTCTTACCATAAAAATGGTTGCATTGGAATTTCTTTGTTTCCGTATTTCTGATTCATCCGATCAAAGTAACTACGAACTTCGAAGCAAGAGGGGATGATAATTTTTTAAATTTTAGCCCATCAAATTCAAAATATTACCCAAAACTGAATACTGTGAATGTTAACGATCTCATATTCATTCAAAATTGTATTTTCTTTCAATCACTTGTTTTCATTGTCTTATTCTTGATTATGGATTGTTGAAGATGATTCTATGTAGTTCAACAATTGGTATCAGAGCATGACGCCCTTGGGACTGGTTATCGCATATCGATCGGGATTGATCGTATTGAAGAACCGAGGGAATCGGTTGAAGAAATCATCATCGCATTCCAAAATCAAGAAATCAAATTCCTTAATCCTAGTTCACGAATCGGTATTCAGAAGTTCGTTCTCCTAGTTGTTATTACAAATCTACAGTCGACGGTATTTTTGTTTTTGGTTTCCTGAATTCGATGAAAGAATCAAATTGCAAACCGAACTTGTTTGGACGTTCAAAAGGAGAAACAGAGTGTTGTTTCAATTTGATTTTGGCGAACAAAATTAATCGCTACAGAGACGAATTTGCTGCAGCACATTGGGAACAAGTTTAGCTTTTTAATTAAAACAACACATTGTTCTGTTGATAGAAAAAAAAGTACTAGAATGCTATCCTTAGAATTTTGTAATTTTGAATTGAATACCTAAATATTAGAAATCTTGAGGCTAACGTGTTTCTCAGTTGACGCTGTCGGTATAAAGTCTTGAA
Organism: Mikania micrantha; assembly: GCA_009363875.1. NCBI lineage: Eukaryota > Viridiplantae > Streptophyta > Magnoliopsida > Asterales > Asteraceae > Mikania > Mikania micrantha. The sequence goes on along the minus strand of CM018691.1, from coordinate 55,338,110 downwards.
CGGAAAGTAAAAAAAGGAGATTTCAAATTGGAATTTTCTTTTTTTGCAAATTTTTCAGTAACTTGCTCCGGTAATGATGTGATTTTCCGGGAAACACCACCGCGAAGAGCACCTGTCTGCAACTATTTTCTTCAACACCGATTCAACATCAAGTACAGATCAATACATCAAAGTTTTTGATGTTTTCGTTTTAGTCCAATAGGATTGATCAATTATGTTTCTTAAAAGAAACTGTTTGGAATCACAAGAGAAGGAACATAGATAAGTTCGGTTGGTGATTGGTTCAGTCAAGAGAAAGGAAAAATCGATGTTATATGTTTGTTTTGGATTATGGCGGATTTGGAAGAAGAATAGATGTTTTATTTGTTTTTTTTATATGCAGTCACTTGTAGAGAAAATGGTTGCAGTGAAGTGATGAATAAAGAAAAAATTGTTAGATGTTTGTGTTCATGTGACATCAAAAAAAACAAGATCCATGAAGGATAATGCAGCCATATTTGATATCAATATTGGGTCATGAGGACTAGAGGAATATTGCTTAGAAATAGAACATGGTTGTGTTCTCAAATTTGCAAATTATGGTTAGGTGTTTCGAAGTTGATGTGGCAAGCAACAAACCAAAGGGATTTCAAAACAAGAACAAGTGAAAGATCCTATAAGGGAAGATTCAACTTGGATTAGCAATTAAGGGGTGATTGATAGCCTCATAATTGTAAACCCAAGTTAGATAAAGTTGATGGGTCGTTTGTGTTAATAGTGTAAAGTTGTAGTTAGAATAAGTTGTGAAGTCAAGGATTGTATATGTCAATACCCAAATTAGAAAAGAATCGATGATTAGTTTTTAGGGTTATATATACCCAAAATTGGAGTCTGTAATGTTAACTATCTCATATTCATTGAAGATTGTGTTTTCGTTCAATCGCTTGTTTTCAATGTCTGATTCTTGATTATGGATGTTGAAGATGACTCTTTGTAGTTCATTAATGACACGTTAAATTGTTAAAAATTACAAAAAAAATATTTACAGACTTATAAACAAATTTACACAAACTCAAAAAACATAATAATGTTAAAAAAAATATTAGGTTAGGTTTTAATGTTTCAAAGCCGGTCTGACCTCTCATCAAGTCCTGGTCAAACAACTAGTGAACTGGCTCAATCGGGTGGTTCAGTTGAGGACGTTTCATATGACTATTTTGGATCGGTCCTCCTTTATTCTTGGTCCAGTCGGCTAGTCAAGTCCATCTTTGATCATTAGTTTTATGCACTACAAATTCGTTTCTTGCACTAGAATTTTGATCTTTACTCTAGAAGCATTGATAACGCAAAGAAGTAGGTTCAAATTTTACTTAACTTTCTTAAATTGCTTTCCTGGTACAGTTATTTTTAGACATGAAAAGAAGGGCTATTGAACGAGCCAAACAAGGTTTAGATCAAACAATAACTTTTAAGAGGTGTTGTTATAAGTACACCTCATATACGGCCAATGCACGACTCGTACAGGTTGCACATGCCGTATAGCAAACCTAATACGACCCATACATTGTGCGTACAAGCTTAAACTGTTGAGGACCGACTTTCTTAGCAACCCTTCTGAATATTTAGGAATTAGGAATATTCAAGGATCATTAATTATAAATATTTGTTCCATTTTTATTCTTTATTTTGCAGATTATTTCCTGAATACTAAGTCAATTATGTAGGACAAATACTACGATATAATATTTTATTCATATTGCTAACTTATGTGGTATTTTGTCGTCCTTATTTATTCAAATTATCCACATGTTATTTAATCATTGCCAGGTCATGCTAAAGACTTGATCATGACGATTAAAGGACATGCAAGCTCCATAAAGTTATGATCTTTCAAATGGTAGCAAGAGGGAAATATTGGTTAAATATCCTCAAGGATCTCAAATCATTTGTAAATATACCCATGCTATTTACTTGTGTGCAGGAGAGTTTAGCTATATTATCCTGAGACCTTATACAATATGAGGGATTTAATATATCTGTTTATTCAAATAATCTAACAAATAGTATCAGGACTTCCTACTTTTTAGCCTATTTTAGAGGGAATAATTAAGTGGCCATGTCATCCCTGAAGATTCGAACTTGGTGGCTAGAGAACGTGTGAAATCCACGTACTAGAGGTCTTACAAATGGTCATGACAACGTGGAGTTAATGGAAGACCACGTAATCAGCTTGAAACCTCAGATTATGAGTTAATTAATCGTTACAAACGTGTAATATATATCGAATGAGATGGTGATTGAGTAGGGGACGGTCTTTTCTTCTTTGTTAATGTATTCTCTCGCAAACACACACATATCCAAGCTCCAACACTTGTATTTTTATTTGATTATTGAATGTAAACAACCCAAGGTTTTTAGTCCAGCAATCCTAAGGGATTAGGGTTTTTCATCGTATAAATCTCGTTTGTTCTGTTATTTACTTTCGTTAATATTTTCATTATCCCTATCCCTAGGGATAATTTTCTCGAAACATTCAAATAAACTTATTTTCTTATTGCAAATCATGAACCCCCATTTAACTAATTCGATTTTTGTTAAAAATTAAACTTGTTAATTTTACCCGATACATATACAGCCAGTCATGATAGGTGAGATCAAGATACGAGGGAATTTCAAGGGGACAATACGAGTTATATATATGTGTGTGTACATGTTGCATAACAATCCCTTATATGGCCTGTACAAACATATATAATCTGTATAATTGAATATAGGTGTTAAGTTATGATTCTAAGGTGTCTAAATATACCATCTCTTTAAGTGCGGATAAAAATGGTTTGTCGGCCCGAACTACTACCCTTTTTTTATTTTTTGTTTATTTTTATGATTTTTTTAAATATAAATGTTGCAACTTTGGTTACAAAAGCTACACTACTACAATTTACAACTAGGAATGTATGCGATGCGGTTCGGTCGACTTTGCAAAAATTTATAAACTAAACCACTAATTGCGTTTCAAAAAATGACAAACCAAACCGACCATGTAAGTTGTGTAAACCAAACGACCAGTATTGACGGTTTCACGGTTTAGCGATTCGTTTTTTTCAGTTTCCACGTTTTTATAAAATCAATAGAAAACGTTTAATATAATGATGCAAAAGACCATAATCCATTTCAAATTCAAATTTTAAAAAAGCCAACCATTATCAAAATAACAAATGTAGTTTAAAAAGAGTGATGAATGAGCTTAGATTGAATATCATCTTTTAAATCAATAATATTATATTATTATCATCATCCTTTTTCATTTTAATACAACGTGTGAGCCGTGAATAAAGAGAATATAAACCGAAGGGGCAAGTAAATAAAAAGACGCTAACTTAGGTTTTTCACTAATTTTAAGATATATACACACGTACACACACACACAGAGATATATATATATATATATATATATAAATGGGAAAAATCAAATAAAAAGTATATTTTGCCTAAAAAGGCTAAGAAGGATTTTTAAAATCTTCAATACCGACCCAAACGAACTCCGATTGAACTCATTTCGATTGCATTGGAACCGTCTTATCGAACCCTACAATATTAGCTTTAACTTTTCGTTTTAACAACTAGATTTAGATTTTAGGTTTTAGGGCTTGATTTTTAGCTTTTAAGTTTTATCTTTATATTAAAGATTTGTTTTTAAAGTTTTGGGTTTAGTATTAAGGTTTATTGTTTATGATTTAATGTTTGGGTTTTAGGGTTCGACAAACCGGTTTCAATGATGCAAAAATGAATTCAATCGGGGTTTGTTTGAGTCGGTTTTCGAGTTTTTGAAAATCCTTCTTAGCCTTTTTAGGCAAAACAGACTTTTTAGGGGAAACTTATAGGAAATCCTTCAGATTACCAAGAAAGGAGTTCTTTAATACTATTAAATCTTACGTGTAGAAAATTACAAGATTTTAGATGGTATAAGGATGTTTTTATATCTAAAGTTATGATGAGAAGTGATTGTAAACAATCATATTGGAAAGAAAGATTTATTGCAGGATTACCAAAATTATTTGCAGAAAGAGTTAGAGAGAAAATTAAAAGAGAAAATAATAATTATATACCATTTGATAAAGGATCGAGAGCATGAAGATTTAAATAACAAACAATATAGCAATATGGCAGAAACATAAATTAAACAACTCATATTTAAATAATACCTTGATTTATTTCTTGAATATCTGAATTACAAATGATTTCCTTACAATTGGGTGGAGCAATAATAACTTGAAAATCTAAAGATTTTGAACATTGGGTGGTTGATAATACAAGTTTTTGAGGAGAGGGTTTTTTCATACATTTAATTCTAAGTAATTTTTTCGAATGAATTACAATGCAATAGAGTCTTTAATTTATAGAGCCTCCAGGCTTATCCGAATTGGAATTGGTCCAGTCTTATCCGAATTGGAATTGGAAAATAATTGAATCTGGTCGGACATTGAGAAAAGTAAATTGTCTTGTTGCGGAATAATTAATATCGTCTTTATTAAAGTTTGGCAGAGTGGCTGGCTACTTTGACATAAAGTTGATATTTTGAAAATCACGTCTCTGATCTTTATCTTCTTAGCAATAATTGAGACTATAAAAATTGACATAAAGTTGATATTTTGAAAATCACGTCTCTGATCTTTATCTTTTTAACAATAATTGAGACTAACCCATATTAGAAACGGATCATCCCATGGATAACTTATATGGGTCCAATATCTTCATACGGATCTTGAGAATCTTGAAGTATATTTTCATCAGTAGTAGAATTTCTTGATTGAGAAGGAGAATTCTTCTTAATTTCACTAATAATTCTTTGCATCTCTTCGGGGGTTGAACAAGATTGCAATCTGATAATATAATCTCGATCTTCAAAAGTATTGAGACTTAAATTTACAGGAGACTTGATAGATCTTTCATGTTGACTTGTTATAGACTTATAATAGTTTTGTACCGAAGAAACATTGGCTTTTTCTATTGAAAATTTGTTCCACCATTTACTTCTGTAATGTCTTAACAGAAGAGGAGGAGAAATGTCTTGTTTTGCTTGATAATGGTACGTCCAAGAAAAAATCCAAGGAATTCGAAATATAGTCATGAATTGGAGAGTATATTCAAAATCTGGGGTTCCTTCTTGTTTAAAATAATCTATAAACTTATTATAAGCTATAGAGATATCTTTAGGGAAAGCCTCAGGAATAATCCCTATATATTTAAACCACTTAATAAACCATCTTGGATAATTATTTGAAAATTGATCATCATAATATATGAACCAGGAATGATTAAAATTTCTAAATAATAGAGCTTTTTCTGTAACATCAGTGCCGGAAACGTCACCGGAACAGTGATCTTGAGTCAGATAATTATCTGGCAACACAGAATCATCATGTGAATTATTTGTTAGGATCTTACTATGTATAAACGTATGTGAGGCCTTACAGGACAAAACAACACGAATATCGTTAAGTGAATGCTAAACCGATAGATTATTCGTATAGGTGACGATCTGTACGAATAAATCTAAAAGTTTAACGTTCTGAATGATATTCGATAATTAGAAAACAATATTGAAAAGTGTAGTTATCGTCGTATTTGATTCGAACAAATACGCGCGATGACCGCGCGATTCGATTTAAACGCTAAATAAATATTTTGTAAATTAAATAATTAAAAGATATTTAGTTAATTTATTAGGAATCACAATCTAAAATAATTTAATTAAACTCTTTTTATTTAATTCCATTTAAATTACGCGTAATTTTTCCGGAAACGTAACGAAAACGCGAACCGAGCAAGAAAAACGAACCCGAACCCACACGGGGTATAAATACCCTTAATGAGTCAAACAACCCATTTCCTTCTCTTTCTTCCCCACTTGAAAACCCTAATCCCGGTTTTCTTCCTCCTCACCATTTTTGAACTTCAAAACCCCATATCTTCCTTGTTTCTTAACGAAATCGAGCCATTCTTGAACCCACGTGAAGCTCTTAGTCTCCTCTACATGAAAGTACAGCGGATCTAAGCTAAACTCCATTAAATTTCAAGGTATGATGATGTGAAGATTCCGAAAAATAGGGTTTTCAAACCCTTTTTGTTGAACCACCATAAAAACCGGTTCTACACATTACTTTTCGAGTTCTACACCCTCTAAAACCCAGTTCCTACACTCTACTACCAACACATATTAACCCGAAACCCTCTGGTTCGAACCCTTAGATAGCCGGTGTGCTAGTGCCGAATGAAAAACCCAGTTAGGCCGAAGATGGCCCATTCGCCGAAGGAGAACAAGTGGAAAAAGGGAGCCATTCGCTGGTAGTCATTCGCTAGCCATCCTCTTTCGCTGGTTCATTTCCACATTCGGCCACCCCACGCAGAATGAACCTCATTCGCCACATGAGTCTCCTTCGTTGCTGCTCATTCGACCATCTTCATACTCCCTTCATTCGACTCAAGCCACCTCAACCCATTCGCCCGTGGTCCTTCTTTCGGTCGCCATTCGCCAAAACCTCACCCATTCGGCTTAACTTGTGACAATCTCATTCGATCAGTAGCACGCCTGTGGCTCAGCTCTGTTACACAGAAGCTCGGTGGGCTGCTTTGGGTTAGAACATAAAGGATTAGTTTAGATCCAAATGACCACGTTTAGACCCAACAACATCTTGGAAGACTTGATCCAACAGCTAGGCCCATGAGTGTTATGCGGCCCAAATATCTTAATGTAGTCCATTAATGCAGCTCACCACCTCCATTAAGGCCCACATAATCTCCTTCTGGCCCAATCAGTTTTGTGGTTGCTGGCCCAAAAGCCGGTCCAACCCAACTCCATGTGATTAGTCGAGATATGTAGTAAGCCAACAGTTGGACAGCATCAACTCACTGGAGTAACAATTGGTCCATTAGCTTTAGACAGGCCCAACACTTTTGTTTTAGCCCAAGGCCTGATGTGACCCAATGACCTCAACCGGAGGCCCATAATTCTTGTGGCTTGACCCAACAGCCTATACATGGCCCATAACCTCTTTTGTTCAGACCATAGCTCACAACATCAGGCCCAACATCTCTACATTCGGCACATCAACTTCCGGAAGGCCAACAGAAAGTGATTGGCCCAAGGCCACTGTTTTTGGCCCAAGGCCACGATTCTGGCCAACAGCCCAATTTTTAGGCCCACATGGGTTTAATACATTTCATAAGATCAACACAATATATGTCAAAAGAATGTTTGTTTAATTAACCAATACATTGGTCAAGTATCTTTGAACACACAAATCTCCATAAACGGGCCGGGATGGCCCAGTGGGTTTAACATAAGCCCATCATGTTTAATTTTATTTCTTAAATTAATTATGTTTTATAAAAGAAAGTAAATGATAACCCTTGTTAAATTAATTAAATGATTTCTAAATAAAAGATTAACTTAAAATAAATTATTTAAATGTGTTAAATTAAGACTGGAATGTAACCGGATAAAAACCCTACTCATTTAGGGTTTATCTTGGGAATTGGGTAATTCAAGGGAATTAAGTTAGATCAATTAGAAAGAGTCATAGAAATACATTAGCAAACTAGGACACGTAGTTGCACATCGAGACCAAACCCTAAACCTAACGTCTATTATAAATACTTATCGCATTCGAATCTCTTAAAACAACTCAGGTGCTAAAGACACATAAGCAACATTCAAGGAGCGCGCATTATCTTTTGTGATTCAGTTCAAAGCAGCACAGGTGAGTTCATTGCCCCTTTTCTAACATTTTTGTTTTTAAACGCGGGGCTGAGAAGCATGCGTAAACTGTTTTATTTAAACTGTTTATTTAAATGCTTATATTTATTATATGTTTTACATATATATGTTTGTTGATACTCCTAGACTCCTGTCTAGGAAATTATTAAACAGATCACATTATCAAATAAATTTAAGTACTCTCATGAGTAATACCTTAAATTTAAACTCTAAATCAACCCTTAGTCCATCAAGCTCAAATTCAAGAATCTAAATTCAAAGTGAAATCAATTGAACAAAAATCAAAAGATCACCTTTAAAGGAATCATAACTCAGTGTGGGATCTGAGCACAAAGAATCATAATCAAATCAATTATCATAGTGAATCATGGGAATTCAAAAGATCAAGATCACGAGACTCAAGAAATCAGATATCATAAATGTGTGTGAATCATGTTAATAATGAAATCATTATGATCTAATGAAATCATTAATACTCATGTCAAGGTGGATGTCAGTTGTATATGGAATCAAGACCACGTGTAACACACATATAAAGTCCCACTCAGATGCAGAAGACCTTCGGGTCAGGCTGTAACGGGCAATAACATGAACGATCAAATGGAATCATTATCAAAGTCAAAATCATGAGAATCAAGAGATCAAGAATCATAGGATATCCTTAAAGTCCCACTCAGTTCAGGTGTACTCCTTGTGAGTTATGCCTGACATGGGTCACGTGTGAGAGGTTACAACTTGGACAACCACCCACAACTAAGTCTAATTGATTGGGTCAAATAATGCCCAATCATCATGTCTTAGTTGTATTTAATGTTTTATTTAATTATTTAATTAAATATTTGACATTTTACTATTATCACTGACTTTTGGGAAATTCTATATCTACGATCGAGAGTCAAGAGGATCAAAGGCAAATCAGATTTCAATATCATGATCTAAATCATAAGTGTTAGGTAAAAATGCTTAATTATCATTAACAACAGTGTCATATACATATTAGTATGTGGTGGGATAGCGTCTGGGCTTGACCCTCTCGTGATTCCCTATATATAAGCATACCGATGTGGATATTACATGTGGAGTTAATGAGGTTAGGGTCTTTACCAAAAGAGGTTTTCAAATCATTTTCAAATCATAAAACTATATGAACTCACCAACCATGTGTTGACTTGATTTTTGCATGACTTCTCAGGTGACGAACAGGTCAACTAAGGAGTTATTCCTTTTGGACTAGGACTTCAGATAGAAGACTTAGCATTTTGGACCTGCATACTTTTGAAGACATCATTATACAAATTATTTTGTATATCTTGTGTAAATACAAGATAGAAATATATGATGTTAATGGTAGATTTACATTGTTAAATTATAAACAATACTGATGTAATTTAACTTTGTAATTCTATTATATTTAGCATTTCTCAGTTATATCATGTGCAATGTAAACAATCTGATCATCACGATTATCACTCACGATATCGCGCCCCGGGAACCTTCTGCCCGACGGGACAACCAATTCTATCCCGCCGGCTCGGGGTGTGACATTTTCCCAAGCTTCTTGATAATCGTAATAATTATATTGAGGATAGGAATGAAAATTAGAAAGGGTTTTTTGAACGAATGGTTTTGATTTCCATTCTTCAAGAGTAATTACCTTTCTAATTTTTATTTTAGAATAATCAATTTTGGAGGGATTTTGAGAATTAAGAATATGTTGAATATCAACAGATCCGGTATCAACAAGAATAGCTTGATAATATTCTATAGTTTTGTATTCACCATCATAGAAATGACAATTTCTGGGATATAGAAAGTCTATAAGAGTAAGAAAGCTATGTAAAACTTTCTCTTCTTCAATAGGTTCTAAAATTTTTATAATCTTAGAATTTGGGTTTATAGAATAAAAACTAGAATCAGAAGAAGATGATGGATTAGAATTTCTTATAGGAGTATTTTGGATATTTGTATTGATAATAGATTGTGGTAATATTCTTGTTTGTATTACCGAAGAATAAGGTGGTCTAACAGATATAGGAGTAGAAGATCTTGGTCTTGATGAAAATGGAGATAATGGAGTAAATCTATTGTTAATTGGTAATGGAGTTCCAAGAGAGCTGGAAGAACTTGATGATGGCTGATTGGTTAGAATAATCTTTTTAGAATCCTTTCTCATATTCCCTGTAAAAATTCTCTCGATAAAAAATCAGGTAAAGAATTATTTTCTCCTTTTATAAATTCAATTTGAAAATCAAAATTGCTTAATAATGCCTGCCATCTTGCAAATATTTGTTTTGAAATTAAATTTTTTATATCTTTCTCTAAAATATGTTTTGCAGATAAACAATCAATTTTTAATAAAAAGGGTTTCATATATAAATCATCTTCAAATTTTTAATACATAATACAATACTTAAAATTTCCTTTTTTATAGTTGAATAATTCTTTTGAGTATCATTCCATTATCCAGAATAATATCTAACTAATTGTTCTTTATTATTTTCTAAAGATTGCTTTAATATTCCGCCAAATCCCAAATCACTAGCATCAGTTTCAACTATTAATTTAGCGTTAGGGTGAGGAATATTTAAACATGGTAATTGTTTTATTTTTGTTTTAATATGCTTGATAATATTAGTATGTTCTTGAGTCCATGGTTCAGGATTCTTTTTTTAATCTTTTATATAAGGGTTTACATATAATTCCTAAATCTTTGAAGAAATCATGTATATAATTTAAACATCCTAAAAATCTCTGCAATTGTTTCTTATCTTTGATTTCATCTGGAAACTTATTAGAAAAGTCTAAACTTCTATTTATGGGTATAATAGTTCCTTGTTTAATATCATGACCTAAAAATCTTATCTCTGTTTTAAATAGATTTATCTTAGTAGGAGATACTACTAATCCATTCTTATGAATTGTATCATAAAATATATTTAAATGCTTAAAATGTTGTTCTAAAGAGTTAGAATAGATCAAAACATCATCAATATAGACTATTGAAAAATTTCCTATAGGAATAATAATATCATTCATAATATTCTGAAATTCAGAAGGAGCATTTTTTAAACCAAAAGGCATTACATTCCATTCGTAATGTCCAAATGGAACATTAAATCCTGTCTTATATTTATCCTTCTCAGAAATTTGAATCTGCCAGAATCCTGATTTCATATCAAACTTAGAAAATATCTTAGCATCATATATCTTTTTTAATAAGTCTCTCTTATTTGGTATAGGATATCTTATCCATTCTAAAACCTTATTCAAAGGTTTATAGTTTATTACTAATCTTGGAGCACCTCTTTCTATTTCAGCGCTATTATTTACATAAAATGCAGAGCATGATCAAGGAGACTTAGATGGTCTAATTAATTTCTTATCTAATAAATCCTTTATTTCTTTTTTACAATGTTCTTCTAATTCTTGATTCATATGTATAGACTTAGATTTTGTTGGTATATTTTTCTCATCAAAATCTTTTGTATATGGTAATTCTACAATATGTTGTTTTCTTTGCCAAAAGGCATTGGGTATATTAGCACATACACTTTTTATAAATTTTTCTTCAATATTTTTAATTTTAATTATATTAGTTTTATCTTTTAATTGTTCTTTTATTCTTTCATTTTTTATTTCATTTACTAAAAATTCTTTTTGTTTTTCTTTTAAATTTATAATATTTATTTGTTTAGATAAAACAGGTTTAGCAAATTCAAATATAATTTCTTTATTTAAGACTTTAGTAATAATTCCATTGCTATTTATAGTTATAGGATATAATTGAGTAATAAAAGGTGTTCCTAATATGATTTGAGAGGTTAGATTTTTTACTAATATTAATTGAGTTTTAAAACAGTAGTTTTCTTTACATATATGAACATTTGATAGTTTATAATTTATTATAAGCCTTGAACCACTGGCAGTAGATAATCTATATGAAGTTTTTTCATAATATTGTGTAGGTATATTTCCTTCTTGAATAAAATTCATATCAGCTCCACTATCAATTAAAGCTGTTAAAGTGATTCTAAATTCGTTATTAACAATTATATTTACTTTAGTATACCACTTTTGATCATTTAGTTCTTTTAATATATTAATTTCATTAGTCTCATTACCTTTAATTATTATACTTCCGACATTAGTTTCTTTTTCTTTTCCTTTTTCAATATTTTTAATCTGTAACTTGATTATTTTAATATCTTCTTTTATATTTTTTAATTCTTCTTGTAGTTCTTGCATTGTTATAGGTTTTTCTGGTTTTTAAATTTTTTATAAATATCTTCTAAATTATATATTTCAGTAGTATCTTCTATTGTTTCTGATTTTTTATTAAAATTTTCTTTTAATTTTTCTAAATATAATTGTTTTAAATTCAAATCTTCAGTGTTTTCTAAAAGCTTTAGTAATATTAGATTTTCTTCATTATTTATCATATTTATAGATCCATCAATGTTACATAAACATGGACCAATGCATCCACATTCTTCATCATTATTACTGCTAGTATTATCGCTATCAGAAATATAATTTATATCATTACTATCATAATCTGAAAATTCTTCATCACTAATTTTAGTATCTAAAATTTTATTTATCTGTTCTTTTAATTTATCTGATATATTTAATTCATTTATCTTTCTTTTTGAATAACAATTTTTTGAGGTATGTCCTCTTTTACCACAAGTATAACAAGTTACTACTTTTCTTTTATAAAACTTTTCTTTTTTATTTTTATTATAATTTTGTTCTTCAATTTTAGGTTTTCTATTCTTATAGTTTTTTCTATAATTTTTTCCTTTTATATAATTATTTCTTTTTATATAATTATTTTTTCTTTTTGAATTACTTGGTATTTTTATATTTTCAAAACCATATTGTTCACAAAAATTACCTAATTCATTTCTACTACTAATACCATCTTTCTTCATTTTTTGTTTTAATTTTAAATCGTTATATATTTGTAAACCTTCTTGATTTATATGATTTATTATTTGTCCATATGTCAATTCGTCATATGGTATATAATTATTATTTTCTCTTTTAATTTTCTCTCTAACTCTTTCTGCAAATAATTTTGGTAATCCTGCAATAAATCTTTCTTTCCAATATGATTGTTTACAATCACTTCTCATCATAACTTTAGATATAAAAACATCCTTATACCATCTAAAATCTTGTAATTTTCTACACGTAAGATTTAATAGTATTAAAGAACTCCTTTCTTGGTAATCTGAAAGATTTCCTATAAATTTTTTTATAATAGCGAATATAAGTGTATTTATTATATCTGTTTCTTCAGTTTGGACTTGTATTCCGTTTTCTAATTTCACCTTTTTAGCATTTGCAATAAATTGTTTATCAAAATCTGTTACATAATTATCCCACCATCCTTTTAAATTTCCGGAAAAACCAGAAACAATCATTTTGAAAATTTCTATTTCATTATTTCCTATTTGTTTATATGCATTAGATGCCATAGTCATTTCTTGTAATATATTTAGAATTTGAAATTCAGATTGTCCGTCTATATTCCATTCATATATAGATTTACCATCATATGCAGTATAAACTCTATTACTACCTTCTTCAATTTGTACATCAGGAGGAGTTGGTTTATAATACCAATTCCTGGTATCTGGTTTTAAGGTAAAATTTTTTAATTTATTTATTGTTTCATTTTTCATATTATTAAATTGAGATTCTAATTTGTTATAAGAGGAATCTGTATTATAAGATTCATCATCTCCATCATTTATAGTATTTAGACTTAAATTTTTTAATTTTTCTAATGTTTCTAATTGTTCTTTCATTAGATTTAAATTTTTCTCTTTTTTATTTAAAATTATAGGAGTATCTATAGTAAAAGGTTTGAATATAGGATTTTCTATTTTAATTTCTTTTCCTTTAATTTTTTCTTTTGCTTCTAATTCCGTTTTTTCATTTTCAATTCTTTCTAATTGTTCTCCTATAGTATTTAATTTTTCATTTGTATAATTATTCTGACAGATGATTGTATTTAAATTTTTTGTATTATCGTCATTAAGATTTGCTAAAGGTACTCCTATATATTCTCTTCTTTCTTTTATAATTTTTATGTTTTCATGAGGAGGATGAATACTAACTAATTCTTCATTATTTTTTATTAATGTATAATTTTTTGTAATTTTATTATTAACAGATATTTGTTCTATAGTAGGATATTTGATATTATTATTCTTACAATATATAGGTAACCAAGTAAAGAAAGTAATATTTTCATTATTGTTAATAATATAATCTTCCCATTCTTTTCTATGTAGTAATCTAGATTCTTGATTAAATGTTTTATGATACCATATTAGATTATCTAAATTATATTTATTTAATATTTCACATCTTAAAAAATTCATCATTTCTTTATTCATTTTAACAAGTGAATTTGGTTATTTCAGTATAAATTATCCTTATCTTTTTAGATTGATATTCTATTTCTTCATTTAAATGGAATTGAAGATTTGTATAATAATATAATTTATTTACTCGATCTTCTATATTTTCTTCTTCTATTTCATTATTAAAATAATTATCTATTTTTAATAGTTCATTTTGATAGTTATATAATTTTTCATAACATTCTTTTATTAAAAATTTAAGAAGTCTCATTTGAGAATTTCTACACTGAATTTTTGTATCACTCATATTAACAAGTATATTTTGATATATTTGTAGAACAAATTTTTATAAGTTCTTTATTAATTTTTATTTTATCTTGTAAAAAATATTTAAAATTCATATGATGAAATTTTTGTATTTTATCATTATATTTATTTTCTTCTAAATATTGATTTGTTTTTTCTAACTCTATTTTATATATTTTTAATTTTTTATGAAATTCTTTTAATGCTGAAACATAAAATTGAACTTGAGGATTCCTTCTTTGAATTCTAGTATCACTCATAATTGTTTTAAAAAGTCCATATCAGATTTACTAGGATTATATGACTTATCAGATTTATTATCTTCTTCTTTTTCATAAAAAGCCTTAGGTATAGAATTAGAATAATCTATTCATGCTATTTTCATTGATTGTGATCTTATTAAATTATTTCTTTGTATATTATTTATACTATTTATACTACTGCTTGATGTTGAATATCTAGCCGAATTATTATTATTATTATTAAAAGATATTTCTATTGAACCATCAGATTTTTCTATTATACTAGATGTTTGATTATCTATATCTATTGGTTTTAGTGGATTTATATCTTGTAAATTCCAATTTAAAGATTGTGTTATTTCATTCCATTTTAATTTTTTTGGAGTAATAACTTTATCATTCATAGTATTAGCTTCAAATAATATTGTTTCATCTCTTGGAGATGATAATTTAGTTCTTGGTTCTATAGTTGTAGTCATGGTTTTATAATAAACTCTATTTATTACGACTGCAGCATTAGTTTTTTTCTTTAAATTCTAAATTTCTTGTTTTTATTGTTAAAGTTAAAGTATCAAGAATGTTTGGATCAAATAATCCTATAGAAAAATTAGGATAACAATTAAAATATATTGGACCATTGGCTATATTTGATTCAGCCATAGCTAATAATGAATTATTGAAATTAGTGTGTCTAGCATCTCTTAATATAGTTAATATAGGAGCGTCTATTCCTAATCTGAACATAGGTTTTATAGCTACTTGTACTAATCCTATATGTAAAAATTTATAATTCTTTCTATGGTTTAATATAGCTTCTTTAGATAATAATTGTAAATTTTGATGATCTTTATTTATAGGAATAGTTTGTTCAGTCATTTTGATTGAGTAATCTTGTAAGAAATCAAAAGTTCCTATTTTATATATAGTTTTTACATCTTGTTTAGGTATATTCCAATTTAATAAATTGTTTTCAATTTGAGAAATACTTATTTCTAAAGAATTCATATTGTTGTTTAAATCTTCCTCTTGATCATTAGCTGAAATATTTGAGCTATGATCTCTTCGTGATAAAAATCTAGATATCTGATTCATTATTTGTATTTGTTTTAATGATAAAATTTTTTGAATTAACTTAATCAATATTTTGAAATATTCAGATTATACTGAGGGAACATCCCCAAAGCCCAAGACGTGGTCCGGCTGCTCTCTATCTTGGAGCCTTACGCTAATCCAACCGTCTAGCCGATAGGACTTGCCAACACAGCATAGTTCTAAATATTCAAAATATGACGTTTTTTCAATAAATTTTTCCATTATAACATTTACAAATAATTAATTAGAGTATTTAGACATAAATACTCTAATATAAACGGTTGGTGTCATTTATACGGTTTTTAGAAAAAATGGAAGGATTAAGCCCAGCCCAGCCCAGCCTGTTATTCTTTGTCCAGTTCTTACCAGGCTTATTTTGGGGCTAAACATTCAAAATATCAGGCTGATCCAACACATTCCTTTCCAATATAATCTGGCATGTTTCAATCTCATGGTCCAAACGGACTGGTGGGTTGAGTCTTAAGGCTTGTCCTGACCTACCCATTTTTATCACCAAACATATCAAAATGTAGAATTTGAATTTTCAAATAATAAATTCAGTTTGCCAACTCATTTAAAATCTGTAGATTCTATACAATCAAATTAACCCACCAACCCATAAATCGGGTTACAAACCCCCAACCCTGGCTCGACATTAATTGCATCATACTTCTAATACGTATTAGATTATATGTAATGGTCACTTGAAATGGTCTTGATTATATGTAACGGTCACTTGGAATGGTCTTGATCACACTGTCACATGTGCGTCACGTAAGCGAGTAATAGAGCTTGACCATCAAGTGAACAAAAAAAACAGAGAAATGATGTTATGAATTATTATTATTATTGGTTGAAATTTTAAAAAAGTAGTCTTCATCTTTATCACCAAGTGACCATGGTCATTAGTCTTTTTCACTTGGTCACACACTCACACCCTTATGTGTGCTAATTGAAGAGGTTGATTGTGGTGTGACCAAATGTTACATTGAATGATCACTTGGTGGCCAACCCTATTACACATGGCCTTACTTGAGGCGGCAAGATGTGCTAATGGAGTTGTAAATGTATTTTCTTTTTCTTTTTTTTTTATTTTATCTATTTATTTTATTACTACAGTTGTTTTGTGGTACTTCTGAGCCATGAGTCTTTTTAGAAGCAGATTCTTTATTCTATTGAAACAGAGTAGACGTGATAATCTTGACCCAAAGTAAGATAAATGAGTTGATTTGAGTAAACATTTATTGTATTTTGAGTTGAAATGGTAGCATCATAACATAGAACGAGTTGAGATTGGATTGTTTGATTTTATTTAACTGTAACTTAATTTTCTTTTTTTGATATTTGTATTTTGAATCTTTTATGGGCTGTTCGGGATTTTTTTTTTCTTCTGAAAGTAGATTATGCTATCTGTAACGCAATATCAGATATTAGTAACCATGTAATTTTTTTCAGAAATAAAATTCCAAACACCCTCTGAAACTGAAAAGTAACAGAGTTTGGCTTTTTTTTTTTTTTTTTTTGATCAAAAGACATATTATGGCTGTTGATCTGTTCTGAACAAATCATGCCTATTCATGATCTTGAATCCTTATGAAACGCTCATTGAGTTTTTCAAAAATTTGGTTCCTTTTATGAATTAGGTTTTGTTTTTTTTTTTCAAACCACTTAAACGGATATGAGTTGGGAGTTTCTCTAGAACGAGACCCAAATAAGAAATATGCTTAGCCGATCCTTCTCTATCCAAATAACACGAATAAGTATGATTTTATATCTAAATAACCTGAATAAACATGTTTCATTCGAGTTGAATTCCGATATCCAATCCGAATAAGCAATATTTAGCATAACCGATATTATGGAATAAACAAACGCTTATCCAACCCGAATCTATCTGAATATCCAAATAACAACTCGTATCAGTTTTTTGGTTTCGAATGCGATTCAGATTTCAGATTTTTTTGGATTTAAAACTTTTCAAACATCCCTAATACAAACGATAAAACATTGTTCAAATTACGTATTGGTGTGTTTGGAAAACCTCTAATAAAACTCTTTTAAGCAGGCCTGTTTTAATTAAAGAAGACGACCTTAGTTTCCTATCAGGAAAAAAAAAACATATCAAAAAAACATACTTTCACATGGGCCTCCTGGACCTCCTGGTGTTATTTGGATTTTGGATGAGTCCTATAGGTTGTTTTTCAGACGAAAGGTTTTTTTTTTAAATATTGGTTTCGCCCTTTAGCTTTAAAAATTAACATGTATTTTATATCGTGTAAATTTCCGCCTCTCCTTTCAAAATGTTCAAACTCCGCCACTCGCTAGAAAAGAAAGGAGTGTTTTTGAGAGAGAGAGAGAGAGTCTTTGAGCTCTTCATTGTGAGTTATGCAACACTTTTTGATTTTAAGTATCCGTATGAGTTTTTTTTATGTGTTTGATTGCTAGTGATTGTGTTTGTGCTTCAAAGTGTAAAGTGTCATATCTTAGCCATATGTCTTTTCGGAAGCAGTCTTTCTATTCAAATAATATAAGGATAAAATTTGTTTTCGTCCCAACTTCCAAGCCCTACTAATAAGTGTGATTTTGCTAGGTGTATTTGTTTGTTTGTTAGTCAAACCATCATGAAACTTGTCTCATAATCATTCATACAGGTCGTATAATGCTAAATTGTTGGAAATTTTAGTAAAATGAGTTTTTACTCAACTTTGGACCATAATAATTATATGTATTTGTTAAGTATTTAATTATTAAAAACTAAGTTTACGTTCTATGATGTGAGAGGATCACAACGAACTAAACCGGGTCCAAAGAGGAGCTAAGATGAATGAGATATCGAAGCTTAAAAGTGTGTAGTTGTTGTAACCTTGGAAAGGAATCAGTAGTTGGAACCTTGGAAAGGAATCAGTGGTTCTGAGGTTATCTGATCAGTGTTTCCAAGGTTATCTGATCAGTGGTTCCGAAGGTTATCTGATCAGTGGTTCCGGAGGTTAATAGATCAGTGGTTCCGAGGTTATCTGATCCGGGGTTCTGATCTGTGGTTCTGAGATTGTCTGATCCGTGGTTCTGATCAGTGGTTGTGTCCAAGGTTGTGATCAGTAGTTGCTATCCATGGTTGTTATCAGTGGTTGCTATCCATGGTTGCGAACAGTGGTTGTTTACAAGCTGTTAAAGAAACAGCAGTTATTGCATTAAATGATCAGTTTTGACTGACTAATTTAATTTAATGACTGTTAGAAGAAATTAATTGGTTGTTTAAAGAACAGACTTTAATTCTTGCTGTTTCAAGTACTGATCTATCAGTATAAATACAAGGTTGTGTACCTTAATTGAAACACACAAAAAATACGCACTTTCTTCTACAATCTATTATGTTATCTATACTCTTGTTTCAGGTTTTGTTTCAGGTGCTAGCTTAACTCCGGCAGTACATACTGCTTAGGCTGTTGTACTCTGGGAGACATACATGATTCACATTAGTGGCCCAAAATCTGTTTTAAGGGACCTCTGTTGAACATAATTCCTCAGCCAACACCTTTTCTTTTTCTGTTATAGTTTTAATCTTTTGGTCTTCATTGTAATTCTATTTTTCATTGAAAGTGCTTGAGCATTCTGTTTTATTTGAAATTGTATTGTAATCTGAAATATTAAAGCAATAAAATATTTATATTATTCTGTGAACGGTGCTCCTACAAGCTTAAACCAGATTTCGTAAAACCACCGTTCATAGTTTTAAGAAATTGAATCAGATTGAAAACAACTGATCAGTATTTCTTTACATCTGATCAGTTATTTATAACAACTATTCTGAATTTTGTTCAGCACTTAAAACAAGAGGTTTTATTTTGGTTAAGTAAATTTTGGTTTTGTGCAAACCACAATTTATTTAAGTAAAGATCAGTTCTTTACTGTGGTTTTGTGTAAACCATAATTTATTTAAGAAAAGATCGGTTCTTTACTTTGGTTTTGTGTAAACCATAATTTATTTAAGTAAATATTAGTTCTTTACTTTGGTTTTGTGTAAACCAATTTTCTGATTAATTGAGTTTTGTACTCTTGTTTCAGAAATGACTACCGTGCAAGCTTCTTCTTCAACATCTGTGGGACCACTAGTTGGTACTCATGCTGCTCAAACTATGGCAAATCATGCGGAAAGACCAGAAAAGTTTGGTGATTTGAATTTCAAGAGATGGCAGCAAAAGATGTTGTTTTATTTAACAACTTTGAACCTTGCGAGGTTCGTGACTGAAACCCCTCCTGCTCCTACTAAAGGAGAAGTTCAGAGTGTTAGTGCCATGGAGGCATGGAAACATTCTGGATACCTGTGCCGAAACTATGTGTTGAATGGCCTTGTAGATGCATTGTATCATGTGTACTGTAAATCAACAACTGCCAAAAAATTATGGGAGTCGTTGATAAAAAGTACAGAACGGAGGATGCTGGCACAAAAAAATTTATGGTAGCCCGTTTTTTGGATTATAAAATGGTTGACTCTAAAAAAACATTAAACCAAATCCAAGAATTACAGATTATACTCAGTGACATTCATTCTGAGGGGATGACTCTTAGTGAGACATTTGGGTTGCAGCTATGAT
This sequence comes from Mikania micrantha, assembly GCA_009363875.1. Taxonomy (NCBI): domain Eukaryota; kingdom Viridiplantae; phylum Streptophyta; class Magnoliopsida; order Asterales; family Asteraceae; genus Mikania; species Mikania micrantha. The sequence goes on along the minus strand of CM018691.1, from coordinate 55,317,742 downwards.
TGAAAACTGCCTCCTAGTTGGGTAGATTTTAAAAACTACCAAAAACACAAACGGAAGGAAATGACTACGGAGGACCTTGTGGTCCGTCTTCGAATAGAGGAAGACAATAGGTTGGCTTTAAAAGGGAATCAAGCTCATGTTGTTAATGTTCCAAAAGCCAACATGGTGGAACATGGTCAATCCTCTCGTGGGTACAAAGGTCAAAACAAGAACAAAGGCAAAGGCAAAGGCAATGCTGTTGATCTTGGACCTAGAAAATGAGTTGTAAAGAAGCATGTTGTCCCTTTTAAAAGAAAATGCTACAAATGTGGTGATCTTGGTCACCGTGCTGATAAGTGTAAGGCTCCTAAACAGGACCGTGCACATATGGTTGAGGACGATATGCCTCTTGTAGCCATGATTTCAGACCTTACTGCCGTAATGGAGGAGGAAAACTTGGTGACTAATGACACTAAGGAGTGGTCGGTTGACACTGGTGCTACCCATCATGTTTGTCCTGATCGGGACCTTTTTAATACATTTAAAGAGGTTACTGGTGATCAAAATATGGTCATGGGGAATGCAGCGACTGCCACCATCAAGGGTGAAGGCAATGTGATCTTGAAGTGGACTTCGGGGAAGGAGCTTACTTTGAGCAATGTGCTCTATGTTTCTGAGATGCGCAGAAGTCTTGTGTCCGGATGGTTGCTCAATAAGCATGGTTTTCGTTTAGTTTTTGAGTCTGATAAGTTTGTATTAACTAAACGCGGAATGTTTATTGGTAAGGGATATGCCCAAAATGGTATGTTCAAACTCAATGTAATAGCTAAGAACATGAATGAATATGATTTTACTTCTATTTACTTGATTGAGACTTCTAATGTTTGGCATGGTCATCTTGGTCATGTTAATTTCAATTCGATGCGTCGTTTGATTAAATTAGAGTGCATACCAAAACTTTCCATGAACTCAAAATACAAATGTAAAACATGTGTTGAAGCTAAACAAACAAGATCATTATTTAAATCAGTTGAAAGAATAACTGAACCCCTTGATTTAATTCACACGGATGTGTGTGATTTAAAATCGATTCCCACAAGAGGTGGAAATAAGTACTTCATCACGTTTATTGATGATAGTACAAGATATTGCTATGTATATTTACTCAAGAGTAAGGATGAAGCAATTGACAAGTTTGTCTTGTACAAAAATGAAGTTGAGAATCAACTTAATAAAAAGATAAAAGTTTTAAGGAGTGATAGAGAAGGTGAATATGTTTCACCATTTGCTGATATTTGTGCACAAAGTGGAATTATCCATGAGTGTTCAGCTCCTTATTCCCCACAACGAAATGGCATTGCTGAAAGAAAAATAGAACCTTAAAAGAAATGATGAATGCTATGTTGTCAAAGTTCTGGGTTGAGCCAGGACATGTGGGGGGAAGCCATTTTGTCGGCTGCTTATCTTTTAAACAAAATACATTTCAAGAAAAAGGATGTAACTCCTTATGAGTTGTAGATGGGAAGAAGTCATCTTACAAATACTTGAAAATGTGGGGGTTCCTAGAAAAAGTAGTGGTTCCACCACCAAAGGTTCAAAGAATAGGACCCAAAACAGTGGATTGTGTATTTATTGGTTATGCCTATCATAGTAATGCATATCGGTTTCTTATACATGATTCAAAAAAATCCCGACATACACAAGAATACTATTATGGAATCAAGGAATGCATCATTCTTTGAAGAAGTGTTTCCTTTTTTGGAAAAGGAACACACAAGTTCATCATCACCGGTTGATGAGATTGTTCATGATGAAGTTCAAGAACAATTAGAGGCTGAAGAAGTTGAGCCAAGAAGAAGTAAGAGACAAAGGATTGAAAAATCCTTTGGTCCTGATTTCCTTACTTACATGGTAGAGGGAGAACCTCAAACATACCGTGAGGCAGTCACTTCTTCAGAAGGACCTCAATGGAAAGAAGCAATCAAGAATGAAATTGATTCGATCTTACAAAACCATACGTGGGAGTTATTAGATCTTCCATCAGGTTGTAAACCACTTGGATATCGATGGATATTCAAAAGGAAGAAGAAAGCTGATGTTTCCATTGATAAGTACAAGGCAAGGTTAGTGATCAAAGGGTTTAGACAAAAAGAAGGATTAGACTACTTTGATACTTACTCGCATGTGACTAGAATAACCTCGATAAGGTTGATGCTTGCAAAAGCGACTTTAAGATATTTGGAAGTCCATAAAATGGATGTTAAAACCGCTTTTCAAAATGGGGATTTAGAAGAGGAAGTTTACATGGAGCAACCAGAGGGTTTCTCAGCTCCAGGCCAAGAAGGAAAAGTATGTAAATTAGTCAAGTCATTGTATGGCTTGAAGCAAGTTCCAAAACAATGACATCAAAAGTTTGACCAAGTTATGCTTAACAATGGTTTCAAAATTAATGAATGCGACAAGTGTGTTTATGTGAAAAACACAAAGAGAGGTAATGTCATATTATGTCTTTATGTAGATGATATGCTTATCATTGGGAGTGATGATCAGATGATCAAATCTACTAAAGACATGTTGAAAGCTAGATTTGACATGAAAGACATGGGTCTAGCTGATGTGATTCTTGGTGTAAAGATCAATAGAACCCAAAATGGTCTAGTGCTAAATCAATCTCACTATGTTGATAAAATCCTTGGAAAGTTTAATACGGGGGATACGAGTGTGGCTCAAACTCCCGTAGATACCACTCAACATCTATCGAAAAATAGAGGTGAGGATGTTGCTAAGTTGGAGTATTCAAGGGTTATTGGCAGCCTGATGTATCTGATGACATGTACACGACCAGACTTAGCATATGCTGTGAGCAGGCCAAGTAGATATACTAGTAATCCTAGCTCTGAACATTGGAAGAGCATGACAAGATTACTAAGGTACTTAAGATACACAAGGAACTATGGGCTGCATTATGGCCGAGATCCAGCTGTGATAGAAGGATACAATGATGCAAACTGGATATCCGATATCAAAGATTCCAAATTCACAAGTGGTTATGTGTTCACCCTTGGTGGAGCAGCTATAGCTTGGAAGTCGTCTAAGCAAACTCTTATAGCTAGATCTACTATGGAATCCGAGTTTATCGCATTAGATAAAGCTGGAGAAGAAGCAGAATGGCTACGTCAATTTGTGGAAGATGTTCCAGGATGGCCAAAGCTGTCACACCCCCAAATTTCCAACGTGCGGTGTCAGACCGCGCGGGTGTGACATGGCTAGGATCATAGCTCTTGGTCATATAGAACGACTCTATATGAGTTACACAATCATACAACTTTATAAAATCAATCAAGTTTATATAAATACGCAGCGGAAATGTTTAAAGTAGCATAATAAAATAAGTGTTGCAGCGGAAATAGAAATTGTATCAGACACTACATGATGATAATTGTTTTAAAACACACAATTCCAATACAAGCCTAAGACTAAAGTCTAAATGTATGAGACTCTCTTGTGTATCCTCCAGTGCATCCTAGCTTTTGATCCATCAGTTACCTGAGAATACATGCGAAAATGTGTCAACTATAAAGTTGGTAAGTTCACAGGTTTAGACAGTAATAAAATATTAAGACAGACATATACTGGGTATGTTAAGTTGTTTGTTGGATCTACGATCCGAAGTGTGTCAGTTCATCTTACCGAAACTCGACTGTTTCCTTTGTCTCCCTGGGTCATCGCGGAACCCAGCGTCAACATCAATATTACACTCGTTATGACCTCCGGTCAAAGTTGTTGCCGAGTGGGGCTAGTCAAAACAAGTAGTACTACGTAATAACGACTCGTTTGTTACACAACTAACGGTAAGGATATGTGAGGACTTATTGCGATAATAGTTACAATCAAAATAGTTTTACAACACACCAGTAATATATCTAAAAAGTTGCATAATATTCTCACCCCAAGAGTTTAGCAAAACAGTTAAAGAGTAAAAGTGGGGCTATAAACTCACCTGAGTTTAGTAGTGCGTTCGTTACGCGAACGGAGTAGTGTGACTCTTTAGCGGTTACCTATATCATATAGGCGTCATGAGATTGTGTTCACGTTTGTGTTGGTCTTACCAGACCGTTTTCGTGTCCAAACAACTCTAAGTTGTTATGTGGGTCGCATTGACCGTGTTTGACATAACGACCCGTTGGTGACGTGTTTAGTTCAAATAATCGTTTAGCGTGCGGTTAGCGTCGTGTGATGTGTGTGAGTACCAAAATCGCATCCGTGGGATAACTTACTATTTATAGTAAGTTTCCATTTTAGGAAAGTTTCTAAATCAAGCAAATCATACAAGAAGACAATTTCTGTTTGTTCTAATATGCATAATTAACCTATATAAACATGTTATCACATAGCACATAGTCACACATGCTCATACAAGTATACTTGTTGTTAAAAGTTACTATATATAGAAAGTTCACATATCTCATCATGCTAGTCATCAATAATTCTTTCTAACATGGTCCTAGGACTCTTGACATTATCATTATAACTCAAACTTGACCAAATCAAGATTTATGAACAAATCTTTTAACCAAAGTTTCCATTTATGGAAACTTGTAACAAATACCCATATTTCCATCATTCTAATGAATCAAAACACCTAGTAACATCATATTAATATTAAATAATCAAGTTAAATACAAACAATATCAAGTTCGCCACCCTTTAGCCATTTGCAACTAAAAAGTTACTATTTATAGTAACAATGGTGTAAATCACTTCTTTTAACAATTCTAACAACTCAAATACATCAATAATCATCATATTAGTTCTAAATCATCATTTTAACCACATACATGTCCCTATTTCATCATCTATCATCATTTTGTAACAACAAAGTTACTAAAAATAGTAACAAACTCAAATAATCATTTTCTCGACATTACTAGCTATTCTAAATTATGCAAAACATCTCAAATATCATGTATAACAACATTTCAATATCAAAAACTATGTAAATCTACGTAGATCCTACTTGCATGTGACCAAGAACACCCATTTCAACACAATCACCACAGATACTTCACAAATCTCATTAACATTATCATGGATTGTTCCTATATCATCAAATCAATCAATAAACCATGAAATCACAGATTAAATAAGGTGAAATTTCGTGCATGAGGTGTGTGGGTGATTGCATGTGAGCATCCATGGTTGCATGTGGGTTTAGAAGTAATTTTAAGCTATAATGGGCATAGTTACTACCTCACAAAGCTTCAAATCAATGAGATACAGCCTGGGACAGGTTGTAGAACTTCTGGAAATGGTTGATGAGATGATCTCAGCAGCTTGAAGATGTTGATGAGGATGGTAAGCTCCTACAATGGCTTCTTTAAGCTCCAAGGCTTCAATTTCTTCAATCCAAAGCTCCCAAGGGTGTATCAATGGCTTCCAAAGATTTCAAATAGTGAATAATGATGAATATGGACGACAATTAGCTTCTGGGTTCGAGAAATGCAGATGTAGAGTGGCTAGCGATGATTTGGTCTTAGTTTTATAAAGATTTTGCGTGTTAGACTCTTCGCGTACCGCCATGGGGGTCTTTGGAGAGCTTGGCGTACCGTAATGAAATCCGGGATTCAAATTTCCCCGCCCATTCGTCGCGTACCGCTAAGCCCCAATCGGGAGGCCTTAGCGTACCACGATAGGTCCCAGAGGAGCCCAATAGGCCCAATTTTGTTGTTTTGAACCGTTTTTCGCGTTTTTCACGATTACGTTCTTCGTCTCTCGACATATTAGCATCGTTTTACCCATTTTAGGTTCCCTATAACCTAATTGTTGGGAAGTTGGACTATGGTTTGCTTAATTCACCAACGTTCGTTATTCAAGACAAGTGCGAGCGTTTTATGATAATTCCTCGAATTATCTATGTGTTTTGACTATTGTGCCACGTGACACACTAAATATTAATAATTTCTAGTGCTATGTACGTAATAATAATACACATTATTATTAACATAAAGTAAATGTTGACCTGGAATTTACGAGTTGTCACAAAAGTCTATGTCGGCTATTTGCATACATTGTGATTGCCAATCAGCTATTGGTAGAGCTCAAAGTGCAATGTATAATGGCAAATCTGTAATCCCTAGGGTTTTTCTTTGACGATTTTAAATTTATAATCGTGTTCAAAATTATAATAAAACAAAGTTATTGGAATTCTTTGAAACAATTATATTCGTGTATACGCACAGAGATATATTCGTCAAACAATTAAATTTATTACGTGTACACACATAATGATAATAACAATATCAAACAAATCATCTCAAAAGAAAATCTTAAATAAAAAGCATTTTAAGTAAATAAATAAATATATATAGATATATACTTGTTCAAAAAGAAATCATTATAAGCATATATATAGAACCTATATTATAAATCTATGAAGACATACAATTATAAAAATAATAATAATAAGATTAAAACAAATTAAAAATAATAATAAAAATAAAGAAATTATAAATAAAATAAATAATTAAGAACTCATAAGGTTTATGTAAGATCAAATAAAAAGTTTTATAAACTTTTAGATTTACAAATTAGTTAATTAAACTCTTAAAAAAATTATTTTATAAACTTTAATAAAAGTTAAAGGGGTTAAAATTGTAACTATTATAAACTTTATTTAAGAGTGTAAAGGAATTTAAAGTGGGGAATTAAAAGAAATAACAAGTTGAGGGGTGAAAACTGTAAAAATCAGATTTTCCTCCCCCCTTTTCTCCTTCTTCCTTGCCCGGATCCAAACCAACCCGACCCACCGACCCGCGTGACCCGTTTTGTTTTTCCAGTCCATTCAACGTGTTTAGCCGATCAAATCTTCATCATTTGGGAAAGGATTCGTAAACAATATTCGTATCAAACTATTAATTATCGAAATCAATACAAAATAAGTGGGATTCGATCCCCATAAAAACCGAACAAACAACTACAACTAGAAATCAAAATGATAGTGTATAAAAACCGATTAACCCATCCCATTTCGTTCTCACAAGCATTCCGAACCTGTCTGAATCATCTAAACACCATCATAGGCTCACTGAAATCGAATTTGAAGCCCAATGTCGACCGAACCTGCATCACACTCGAACACCTTCGAATACAAGTCAATCCAGGTAGGTTCTTATCCATTATACTCGGTTTTAAACGTAGAACAAAAGCCCCATCCTATCGGGGGCTTACAATCAATCATTGGGTTGAATTGGAAACGAAACCCAGTTAGGGTTCATACGAAATCTGGGCTAATCGCGGTCTCTGTTTAAGTACTTTATGATTCGAGGTTATTCAATGAAATCCTTCCCAGCCCAGCGGTTAAGGCATTGGTGCTGGGGAGGTGACACCCCGGTTCGAACCTTACAACCTTTAAGGTTAACCGGTTTTGTGAGTTTTTTTGCCTTTTTCCATCTAATTTTTTTCTGAAAATCTTAAAATAATTTTCTTAATATTCTGTGATAAATTAATTAATTACAGAAAATGTTAAAGTTATTTTTATTAATAAAACCAATTTATTTCATTTATGTTAAACTTAAATAGTTAAACTAATAAAACTTTAATTAATCTTTTATCATTTTTTTAAAATAATACCAAGAAAATCGTTATAAAATACACACACACACACACACACACACATATATATATATATATATATATTTAAGTTTCTTAGTAACCAACCTTTTATTATAATTTATAAAATACATATATGTTTATTTCTTTATCTTTTATTATTTTCAATAATAAAATGTACCTTCTATTATTCTTAAATAATAAAATGATTTTTTTAAATGAATCCTTTTAATTATAACCCAATTTTTGTTCAAACAAATTTTATAAACTTAAATGGTTGTTTTATAAAACTAAGAATTTATTTATATATTTAAAAACTATCAAAACAAAGCAAACTATCATTATTCTAAAAAGCAAATTTTGTAAACAAAGAAATATTTCAAAAAGGTTTTTGTTTTTAAAGTAAACATAAATCTTTTATATTAAACATACAATTTCTTTTAACACACTTATTAATTTAAGATGCATTCTTTTAAAAACAAAATCTCTTTAAACATTAAACAATAAAAACAAAAGGATGGAAATTAGGTTAAATTCAAACATCATGAGGTATTCAAATAGTTATTCAAAATCAAATAAATAAATAATTATTCAAGATCCATTTGAATATTTATTTATTTGATTATTCAAAAAAATCAAATAAATAAATAAGTATTCAAAGCCAATTAGCATATTTATTTATTTGATCATTCAAAATTAAATAAATAAATAATTATTCAAAATCAATTTGAATATTGATTTATTTGATTACTCAAAATCAAGTAAATAAACAATAACTTCTTAGTTGACCTGTTCGTCACCTGAGAAGTCTTGCAAAAAGATCAAGTCAACACATGGTTGGTGAGTTCATATAGTTTAGTATTTGAAAAATAGCTTTGCAAACCCTTTTTCGGTAAAAACCCTAACCTCATTAACGTCACCTGTAATATCCAGTTCGGTATGCTTATATATAGGGCATACAAAAGGGTCGAGCCTACAACCCGCCCAGACGCCATCCCACCACATACTAAACCACATATGACATTATTGTTAATGATAATTAAGCATTTTTACCTATCATTCATTTCCATTCCATCATAGTTCTAAACATGCACACAAAACATTTGTTAAACTCTCGGGTAACAACCTTAATCTCATTAACATCACATGTAATATCCAGATCTGTATGCTTATATATAGGGCATACGAAAGGGTCGAGCCTACAACCCGCCCAGACGCCATCCCACCACATACTAACCCACATATGACATTGTTGTTAATGATAATTAAGCATTTTACCCCTACCATTAACACATTAGTTCTTCAGTTCTTCAGTTCTTTGTTCCCGTAAATACACTTTGAAATCTTTATTGATTCCTTAAGTTCATCACGCAATCATGATCAACCATAACATTTGTAGAAACAATTCAATAAATGCTTAGTTAAATAAATAAATAAACATTTAATAAAATCTAAGACCTAATGATTGGGGCCTTGGTCAACTCGAGTAGACTAGTCTAGCAATCAGGGTTCTTAGTAGTAAAGGAGATCTGTAAATCTCATCAAACATGCGACCTATAATCAATCAGTCGACCTATAATCAATCAGTCTAGCTATACTCAAAGGTAACCGTTTTTAGTATTTCCCAGATGTTCCTCAAAACGGTTAGGGAATATTGTAAATATCATCAAACATGCGTCTCATTTTCGATCAGTCTAGCTAGGACATCTTTCAAACCTGAGATTGGCACATGCTATATTTGATATTTCCCAGTTAGACCCTTGAAAATAGTTCTTTGTACATAGTTCTTTGAAATAGATCGTTAGTTCTTTGACAACGCACAACTGAAAATAGTTCTTTATAGGAAACCATTAGTTCTTTGAAAATAGATCTTTAGTTCTTTGTAAGTAGACCTTTGAAAATAGTTCTTTGTTTTAGGTCTTTAGTTATTTGAAAATAGACCTTTAAAAATAGTTCTTTGATTTGAAATAGTTATCTACTCATAATGAATAAATAACTTACTTTACAAACTTGTATATAGTATACCTAGACAGAATCTAGGTTAACAATTATACGTATAAAACGTATGTTAAGTAAAAGCATTTAAGTAAATATAATCCAAGAAAATAATTTACGCATGCTTCTCAGCCCCGCGTTTTAAAACAAAAATGTTTAGAAAAGGGGCAATGAACTCACCTGTGTTGCTAAGAATGAAACCACGACAGATAATGCGCTCTCGTTGCTTGTAAACTATGTTTCTTCAGTCCATGATTTGTTTTAAGAAAGTTCGTATACGATAAGTATTTATAACAGACGCAACTAAGGTTTTGGTCTCGGTGTGCAACTAAGTGTCATATGTTACTAGTGTGTTTCTAGAATTCCTTCTATCTAGGCTGAACGCATTACCCATTAATAAACTCTTATCCCACAACAATCATTTAAAGTCTTTAATTAAGACATTTTCAAGTTAATTCATTTTATGTTAAACATTTATTTAGAAATCATTTAATTTAATTTAACAAAGCTTACAATTTAATTTCTGTTATTAAAACATAATTAACCTTAAAAGAATCATACTTCCACATGATGGGCTTGTGTTAATCCAATTAGATTAACCTTAGGGCCATTTCTAATCATCAATTATCCATGATTCTTCGTTTGTTTACTTGTGCAACCCATCTTAGGTAGTTCAAAGGAACAACCCCATGTAGTTGCATGTTCTCGTAATATGTCTAAGAGTTAGGTGTCAATATCATTAACACCATCATAACCTTAGACTAAAACCTTTGATTCTCAATGGATTCACAAAAACGTTTAGCTCTATTGATATTAACACCCACTTTTAGATTATGAGGTGATTTATGAAAACCTTTGTTAGTGAAAACCCTTGTTATCCCAAACCCAATTTAGGATTTCTTTATGTAAGTCTATATATATATCTTAGGCCAAACCATAACTAAGAAAATCCCATTGTTCGCTTTCTTGTTAACCACTATACTTGATTCATGAATATCTCAAATTTGTTAGCATGAAATGAACCCTCCTACTCTTTCCATGCACACACACACTTACTTGCTTCACATGCATGCCCACCCCCACACCCACCTTCGATTAGAGTTCATGCATTTCATACTTCACTCGACCCTAAACAGCCTTGGACTACCGAATGGATTAATTTGTCCGACTGAACCAGGCTTGGGGCCGAATTGAGTTGGGGCGAAAAGGTTGGCCGAAAGTCCTTGGCCGAAGCACTGGCCGCATGGCCTTTGGCCGAAGGGTCTGGCCGCATGACCTTGGCCGAGAGAGGGTTGCCGAGAGAATGGAAGGTTGGCGATAGAATGAAGGCTGGCCCGGCGAATGAGGGATTTGGCTCAGCATGGGGCCATTCGGCCGAAGAACTGCCGATTGGAGGACCCGACCGAAGAAGGCTAGCCATTCAGCCTGTACACACATTCGGCCACCTGATGGTGGTCATTCGGCCAGTCGGGCCTTGCAAGTGTAGCCATGGCTTTCGAAGTTAAAACACTAAGGGTTGACATGGTGTTTGTTCCTACATCATCCTAAGAGTATTTTGTGGTGTTCCCCTAAGGTTTTAAGAGGTTAGAAACCGGCTAAGAAGGTGGGCGATCCAAAGGGTTTCAAAAACCCTAAAAACCACACTAAAACTTGATCTTTACCTCAAATAGGTTGGATCCAAGCTCAGATCCTTTGTACTTTCGCAATCTACAAGTGATAGTGGTCGTTTTGACTCCCAAGTCACACGATTTCGTGAAGATTTGAGTGAGATATGGTTGGGGTTTCGAGAGAGAGAAAGAAGAGAGAGAGTGAACGAGTTGAAGATGAAAAATCTGGTAGGTGGTGGTAGTTGTGGTCTTAATGACCACATTAAATGGGATAGAAATACCCGTTTTAGTTCGGTTTTGCTCGGTTTCGCGTAAAACGTTGTTTTCGTTTCATTTTCGTAACAAAACATCACGATATTAAAAGTAAAGTTTAGGAATTTATTTTAGGTGGTTATTCCTAGTAAATAACTAAATATCTTACATTTATTTTAAATTTCTGAAATATTTAATTAATTGTTTAAAAATCGAATTGTACAGTCGTCGCGCGTATTCGTTCGAATCGTCACCCGTACAAACACGACGATGACTATACTTTTCAATATGGTTTTCTAATTATCGGATATCATTCAGAACGTTAAACTTTCAGATATATTCGTACAGATCGTCACCTATACGAATAATCCGTCAATTTAGCATTCACGTAACGACATCCGTTGTTGTTTTGTTCTGTAAAGCCTCACATACGTTTATAGATAATACAGCCTAACAAATAATCACATGATGGTTTTGTATCGCCAGATAATTATCTGACTAATGAACCATGTTTCTGAGTTTTGTTTCTCTGAAATGATTCTGAATTTGCTCTTTGATAACACGAAATGATAATGATACATGATATGAACATGAAATGCACTGAATTATATATAGTTTGTACCTTATTACTGTTCATATTACTGTTGAGATCACTGTTCCGGTGACGTTTCCGGCACTGATGTTACATTATACGTATTATATTAAACTGTTTTGAATTGCTCACCAACTATGCAAATAATTGACCCTTTATTTTACATATGTAACAGGTTAAGTTGAGGACACATGATGAAGACATAGATTAGGTTTAGAGGACCTAGTTAATTAAAACAATGTTTTAGTATTCAATTGTAATTTTTTTGTACTCAATTCATGTAATGTTATTTGAATTTAATGAATGACATGTTGTATTGTTTAAATGATCATGCATTAAATATTGAAACGCATAATAGCACTATGAGCTAATGAACAGTCAAACTCGCGCCTCGACGCATTCCGTCGTCGGTCAGGGTGTGACAGATTGGTATCAGAGCCATGGTTAGGTTATTAGAAAATGGTGGCCTAGACTATAAGTAAGCTTACCCAAATATGAGTTATCTCATATTACAGTTGTTTGTTTATTACTTGCTTATGTGCTATGTGTTATACTTATTCATTATGTGTTACGCTTATTCATTATGTGTTATGATATATTTGTTACCATAGAGGAAAGCCATAGTTGTTAACATGCCTTGCTTACACAAGTTAGGAATGCCTTAGATTAAGTTACTTTATCATGGGATTACTTAGTTAAGCAATTGCCTTAGCATTTGTTTTTAGGTGAAAAATATTCCAAAACTCATGTACGCACAAACGATCTTTAGATGTTAGGGACTCAAACTCATTAGGCTTAATGCCTAACATTATTCCTTAGACAAAATAGAAATTCCAATATTGATTTTAAGATCCCGTTAGAATTAAGTTTGCAAGGTGGATATGTACTAACTGGAAGAGTGTAGTACCTAGGAAAGTTATTCGTATAAATCCCCGAAGTACTGTGGGACCTGTCTAGCTTTCCTGGGGACTTCTGATGAGAGTACAATCACTTATAGGCCAAAGCATATCATGCCAAACACCATACAAACTAAAATGATTCTAATATGTCAACCGGTATTCAATTTTGAATATCATTCCTTATGTTTTCAATCGAGTTCAAAACGATTTACTTTTTGTGATTCTATTATCTGTTCAATTTTGATTCAAATTCTCATTAGAATTAAGTTTGTTAAGATGAACATGTAGTAACTGGAAGGGTGAATACCGGTAGTTGAGACTCCTGTCTAGGAAAGCGATTCATAATCCCTGACGAGGGACCAGTCTAGCTTTCCTGGGGATTCTTAATGAGAGTATTTTTACCTATAGGCCAAAGCATGTTACATTTTGCAAGCAACATTTATTCTAATAATCCAAAAGGTGTCCAGCTTGGGTACTACTCCTTAACATTTTTAATCAAATCAAAATAATTTCAATACTTTACTCATTACAAATTCCAAATTTTATGATATCATACTTGAGGTTAGTGATGGTGATTCATCAATATATGATGTCAATTCTCTTTGATTTATGATACCTATGTTATGGTTCAAGAATTTGTAACATATTGCCTAAGATTTGAGATGGTGATTCATCTCTATATCTAAAGGTCGTGGTGCTACATTCCTTGGATTGATAATGTATATATTATGATTCAAGAACTTCAACATATCATACTTAAGATGACTTTTTCTCTTGTGAAATAATATATCTATTATGATTCAAGAAAGTTAATAATAGCATACCTAAGATTGTAATACATTGCTACACCTAAAGGCTATGGTGTTATATTCCCTAGGGTTTTCTATGACGATTTTAAATTTATAATCGTGTTCGAAATTATAATAAAACAAAGTTATTGGAATTCTTTGAAACAATTATACTCGTGTATACGCACAGAGATATATTCGTCAAATAGTTAAATTTATTACGTGTACACACATAATGATAACAACAATATCAAACAAATCATCTCAAAAGAAAATCTTAAATAAAAAGCATTTTAAGTAAATAAATAAATATATATAGATATATACTTGTTCAAAAAGAAATCATTATAATATGTATATATGTGTATATTATAAGCATATATATAGAACCTATATTATAAATTTATGAAGACATACAATTATAAAAATAATAATAATAAGATTAAAACAAATTAAAAATAATAATAAAAATAAAGTAATTATAAATAAAATAAATAATTAAGAACTCATATGGTTTATGTAAGATCAAATAAAAAGTTTTATAAACTTTTAGATTTACAAATTAGTTAATTAAACTCTTAAAAAAATTATTTTATAAACTTTAATAAAAGTTAAAAGGGTTAAAATTGTAACTATTATAAACTTTATGTAAGAGTATAAAGGAATTTAAAGTGGGGAACTAAAAGAAATAACAAGTTGAGGGGTGAAATCTGTAAAAATCAGATTTTCCTCCCCCCTTTTCTCCTTCTTCCTCGCCTGGATCCAAACCAACCCGACCCACCGACCCGCGTGACCCGTTTTGTTTTTCCAGTCCATTCAACGCGTTTAGCCGACCAAATCTTCATCATTTGGGAAAGGATTCGTAAACAATATTCGTATCAAACCATTAATTATCGAAATCAATACAAAATAAGTGGGATTCGATCCCCATAAAAACCGAACAAACAACTACGAATAGAAATCAAAATGATAGTGTATAAAAACCGCTTAACCCATCTCATTTCGTTCTCACAAGCATTCCAAACCTATCTGAATCATCTAAACACCGTCACAAGCTCACTGAAATCGGATTTGAAGCCCAATGTCGACCGAACCTGCATCACACTCGAACACCTTCGAATACAAGTCAAACCAGGTAGGTTCTTACTCCATTATACTCAGTTTTAAACGTAGAACAAAAGCCCCATCCTATCGGGGGCTTACAATCGATCATTGGGTTGAATTGGAAACGAAACCCAGTTAGGGTTCATACGAAATCTGGGTTAATTGCGGTCTCTGTTTAAGTACTTTATGATTCGAGGTTATTCAATGAAATCCCTCCCAGCCCAGCGGTTAAGGCGCTGGTGCTGGGGAGGTGACACCCGGGTTCGAACATTACAACCTTTAAGGTTAACCGGTTTTGTGAGTTTTTTTGCCTTTTTCCATCTAATTTTTTCTGAAAATCTTAAAATAATTTTCTTAATATTCTGTGATAAATTAATTAATTACAGAAAATGTTAAATTTATTTTTATTAATAAAACCAATTTATTTCATTTATGTTAAACTTAAATAGTTAAACTAATAAAACTTTAATTAATCTTTTATCATTTTTTTAAAATAATACTAAGAAAATCGTTATAAAATACATATATATATATATATATATATATATAAGTTTCTTAGTAACTAACCTTTTATTATAATTTATAAAATACATATATGTTTATTTCTTTATCTTTTATTATTTTCAATAATAAAATGTACCTTCTATTATTCTTAAATAATAAAATGATTTTTTTAAATGAATCCTTTTAATTATAACCCAATTTTTGTTCAAACAAATTTTATAACCTTAAATGGTTGTTTTATAAAACTAAGAATTTAGTTATATATTTAAAAATTATCAAACAAAGCAAACTATCATTATTCTAAAAAGAAAATTTTGTAAACAAAGAAATATTTCAAAAAGGTTTTTGTTTTTAAAGTAAACATAAATCTTTCATATTAAACATACAATTTCTTTTAACACAATTATTAATTTAAGATGCATTCTTTTAAAAACAAAATCTCTTTAAACATTAAACAATAAAAACAAAAGGATGGAAATTAGGTTAAATTCAAACATCATGAGATATTCAAATAGTTATTCAAAATCAAATAAATAAATAATTATTCAAGATCAATTTGAATATTTATTTATTTGATTTTTCAAAAAAAATCAAATAAATAAATAAGTATTCAAAGTCAATTAGGATATTTATTTATTTGATCATTCAAAATTAAATAAATAAATAATTATTCAAAATCAATTTGAATATTGATCTATTTGATTACTCAAAATCAAATAAATAAATAAATAAGTATTCAAACATAGAATCATTCAAACTAGGATTTCCACTAGGATGCCATAGTTCTAGGATCCTAAACTTGAATTAAAAGATTCAAAGACTTATTACTCAAACTTTAGGGTGAGTAGAGACATTTCTCCTCAATCATTATTCAAGGACTTGGAACTAGCAAAACATGCAAACATGTGAGTTAATTCTTACTCCCTTTTTACATTTTGTAACTTTTTGGGATGTTACATATGTCTTATACAAAAACATATTCTTTGAGTCAAAACACATACATGATGCAAATTTTTAAGCTTAGTAGATATGATTTAGATGCTATGTGTACTTATGTGCTAATTGCTATGTGGGATTAGGTTAGAAGACGTTTCATACAAAAACAAAAATAGTATCTAGTAGCCTAAGAATGTAGCGATGTTCTTCGCATTGACTTATGTCTTGTGTGAAAAAGGTTAAAAATACACATACATAAACATTATGATTTACATTATTTAAGTTAAGACCTAGCTAGTCTTGACTTAAACTTTGTAAGATCATTTGTTTGGATTCTTGCTTAGTGCTACTTGAAAATTTACATATGTTTTAAATCTACTCTATTTAGTTCAATAGTTTTGCATCCTTTTTATACGTATTATATTAAACTGTTTTGAATTGCTCACCAACAATGCAAATAGTTGACCCTTTATTTTACATATGTAACAGGTTAAGTTGAGGACACATGATGAAGACATAGATTAGGTTTAGAGGACCTAAGTTAATTAAAACAATGTTTTAGTATTCAATTGTAATTGTTTTGTACTCAATTCATGTAATGTTATTTGAATTTAATGAATGACATGTTGTATTGTTTAAATGATCATGCATTAAATATTGAAACACATAATAGCACCATGAGCTAATGAACACTCAAACGCGCGCCCCGACGCATTCCGCCGTCGGTCGGGGTGTGACAAAATCAAGTCACATTCGACGTAGACATAATACTATACGACAACTACTCTCAATGGGTGTTATCTCAATTGACTACGTGAAGTCAAAGGATAACATAGCGGATCCGCTTACAAAAGGCTTAAGCAGAGAGTTAGTACACAATTCATCGAGAGGAATGGGACTAAAGCCCTTGGAATAAGTTTGTACAAAGGAAAACCTATCCTAGAAGATTGGAGATCCCATGATCTAGGCTCAATAGGACAACCTAATTTTATGAATAAGGAAGGTCACTGTGAGAGAGTACCTCAAATATAGCAAGGGAGTTGCATACTTCTTAGTTCATTCCTTTATCAAATCAGTGATAATAATTGAGGATAAACATAATGTGGTTAATGATTCTGTGTAAATCATAAAGAACCAGCTGCTTTTAATGATCTATGGTGATCACCTATGTAAGAGAGAAGTGGGGTCGATTTGAATGGATTTGTGGGGTGCGCAAATCCTAGAGCTCTTACAGAACCAGGCTAGTGTTCCATGACCATAACGGACACGATAATGAGGCATTAACCATACCAGGAAGAGTCTTGTGTGAAATGTAATAACGTTTACGCAAACAGGGATTGGTTCAAGGACATCACGTCTACTAATCGCTAGGAGACAAAGTACATTTCACAAAGAAGGGTTCAAAGGGATTACCTACTTCTCCTGCAAGACTTAACCGCTGAAACTATATCATGACACTTGAGTGTAAGGATCCATACCCATTCATGTGGGGAATTGTTGTAAATTTTAGTAAAATGAGTTTTTACTAAACTTTGAACCATAATAATTATATGTATTTGTTACGTATTTAATTATTAAAAACTAAGTTTATGTTCTATGATGTGAGAGGATCACAACGAACTAAACCGGGTCCAAAGAGGAGCTAAGATGAATGAGATATCGAAGCTTAAAAGTGTGTAGTTGTTGTAACCTTGGAAAGGAATCAGTTATTGGAACCTTGGAAAGGAATCAGTGGTTCCGAGGTTATCTGATCAGTGGTTCCGAAGGTTATCTGATCAGTGGTTCCGGAGGTTAATAGATCAGTGGTTCCGAGGTTATCTGATCCGGGGTTCTGATCTGTGGTTCTGAGATTGTCTGATCCGTGGTTCTGATCAGTGGTTGTGTCCAAGGTTGTGATCAGTGGTTGCTATCCATGGTTGTTATCAGTGGTTGCTATCCATGGTTTCGAACAGTGGTTGTTTACAAGCTGTTAAAGAAACAACAGTTATTGCATTAAATGATCAGTTTTGACTGACTAATTTAATTTTATGACCGTTAGAAGAAATTAATTGGTTGTTTAAAGAGCATACTTTAATTCTTGTTGTTTCAAGTACTGATCTATCAGTATAAATACAAGGTTGTGTGCCTTGGTTGAAACACACAAAAAATACACACTTTCTTCTACAATATATTCTGTTATCTATACTCTTGTTTCAGGTATTGTTTCAGGTGCTAGGTTAACTCCGGCAATACATACTGCTTAGGCTGTTATACCCTGTTGAAAGTGATTGAGCATTCTGTTTTATTTAAAATTGTATTGTAATCTGAAATATTAAAGTAATAAAATATTTATATTATTCTTTGAACGGTGCTCCTACATAAATGACCCTACTATATATATAGTTAGTATAGACAGTATTATACAAACCAAGTTACACATATCGAGAGAGGACAAGATTTGATTTTATGTGACAAGTAACATGGTATTATAGTTGTATAATACCATATGACCCGTATTTTATAAAAGACGTCCAGATAACCGCAACCTTTTGTAAATCTAGTAGGATTACATATATAAATCATTTGTCCTTTGATATGACAAAAAAATCATATGAATGCATGTATGTACCTCCATAACGGTTTTTGTTTTTGTGTCTTCTATCAAACAGTGTCACGTGAGTCACTGGATTTATCACGCCCCCCATGTTACTGGCTTCACATAGTTCTAAGGACAAATCTGTTGTGGAATTTATTCATTGCATATGGGCACTTCTAGTTGTTTCAAAACAATAAAGACAACCTTTCTATTCAAAATTTTAAAGTCAATGTTTAGTACTAAATACTTGGACTCCGTATTTAGGTGTAAAACGTTGTTACCTCTTGACTTCCTTATAAAAGGTCTTGTATTCAAATCTAAACTAAGGCACATTACTATCGCAAATTAGGGGTTTACCTAATTTTAGGGTTCTTCCTGATATGGGCTCAGGTGTATGCCCAAAGCATCAAATATGTGAAGATGGTTATGTCTATGTTATAAGTTTTTTAAAAAATATTTGGTTTATTAAGTACTAAGCTCGTAGAATCTGAATCATTCAGCGTGTGATCTAAGCTTAATAGGTAAAAGACTTACTAACCGATTTAGATTTTTTTAGTAAATCAAACAAATATAACATCCGTGTGATTTAAACGCAGTCTTTTGGTAATAAAATCAGTAAAAGTATGCCAAACAGTTTAAACATATTCGGCTTTTTTATTAGGCTACATTAACATCTATTTCTCTCACACATTTTACAAAAACCTGCCCTACTAAAGTACCCATCTAATTCTAATTATGCATGTCGTTAAAAAAGTGTCTATCAAAAAATTGAAACGTGATATTTGTCTACAAGTATCATTAAATTTCTCATCAATAATTGTATGATAGAACATCAAACGTCGGGTCGTTAACACAATTATTAGGCAATAAGAATATGATAAATTCACGACTATATATCATTAAATTTCTTATCAATAAACTCTCTGCCTTTTTTTTAAACGACCAGCTAATCAACTGTCAGGTACTTCGTACGCAGCCCTCAATGACTAAAGGATGTTCAAGCTGGCCACTAGTCCATACGGACGGAGCCCCTAGCCCACCAGCCACCAATTTGCGGGGAAAACCCGACCCAAGCACCCGCCCAAAGGCACGACGGTGGAAGATAAGTAAAACCGGGTGGGATCAAGAATCGAACCCAGGATCTGGGTGTTCTATCACTTCCTCCATACCTTTATCTTATCACTAGGACTAGGACAAGACATTATTGGTAATAAATTCTCTGCTTAGATATGCTTTTTCAAAGCTATATATTAGAGCTATATATTAGATTCTAACAATAAGTATTATATGATTATACGTGTTTTTAAGTTTGTGTTTAGCTGAATTTACACATTTATCTTTGAATTTATTTTCTTACTTGTCAACAAATTAATAATTTTATTGTGGTAAATCACAAGGTATAATAAAAAAAGATTTTTCAATTATTAAATCAATATTAGCGTGTTTGGTGGTTTTCGTTTCATTGATGTCATTTTAGTGTAACTAAATTTAAGTAAGAGTATGGCTGACAAAACGGGTCTTAACTGGTTTAACAAGTTTCAGACAACGTGATTAATGCAAATATAAAACATAAAAACGACTAGTTTAACACTTGGTTTGGTGATTTAAGCATAACCGTTCTCTATTTTATGTAGCAAAAAAATGATGAAGTATAGCCTCTTAATTTCTATTATTTTTGAAAAAGTTATAAAATCAAGTAGTATTTTTTTATTAAACATGTCTAATCGTTTTTTAACAGGTACCCATTTTTCCAGCTCTACATAAGATCAAATGAGAAATTGAAATAAACCTTGATTTGAGTTTGAACATGCAAAATGCATACTCAATCGACTATTTTAATTTCATATAGAGTTAAATACAATTTGCAACCATGTGTTTTATTTCTTACTGGAGGTTGCAACCCTTCCTTTTTACTTTTGCAACTTGTGACCCTGTGTTTTTAAAAAACCTGCAACTGCACCCATTCAGTTAAAATTAACAATGCTTCATTAGTTTATGAAGGGTAAAATTATAATTTATTATCTATTATTAGAGTTAAATGCAATTTGCATACTTGCAGTTTATTTCTTACAGGAGATTGCAACCTTCTTTTCATAAAAGATTCATAACATCAAATTCATATAAGATTCATAACATCAAAAAAATACCGTAACGAGAAAAACCTGTTTGGTTAGAGTTTTAGTTCGAGGTGTTACCTTGATATTTATGTAGTGCTCGATCGATTAAGGCCTTCGGTGAAGCCGGGTGTTTGTTGGGATCTTGGTGACCACAACAGTTTATAATAGATGATGGGAGTGGGTGTAGTTGACTGAACCAAGGACGCATGAGTGAACGACAATTGGGAGTATATAGGGTTCTTGGTTTTGAGGATGAAAATTTTGAGAGATACGTTTAAGAGAACCATTAGAGGTTTTTGATTTAATTTGGAGTTATGTTAATGTTAGATAATAAACTACAATTTTGTCCTTCATAAACGAACGGAGTTATGCTATTTTTAACTGAATGGGTGCAAGTTGCAGGCTTTTTAAAAACATAGGGTTGCAAGTTGCAAAAATAAAAAAGGAGGGTTGCAACCTCTAGTAAGTAATAAACCACAGGGTTGCAAATTGCATTTAACTCTTTCATATATTAACAAACCCTCAAGGTTATAGGGGCAGTCATGGGGAATTCGACAAGTAATGCCCCATGACGGGAATTAAGGCAACAATCATGATGGGATCCAAAGGACAATGATCCTAGTCCTGAGCGGAAAATGAGATCGTGTAATGGAACTAGCAGTAGCCATTAACCATGAGCAACAATGAGACGACAACAACAAATGACAAACATCTTCAACTGCACCTAAGCAACAAAGAAATCAATGATATCCTTCTACAAACATAATTGTATAACTATCAACAATTATAACAACCATATGTTATGTTTTTTCATAAAGAGTTGTAATATTTCATCTCAATTACTATGGTGATATGATAACTATATAAAATGATTCATTTTGTTTATTTATGCATCAAATTTTTGTAAATTTATTTTCATTCTTGATACACTTTATGTCATAATCATATAATAGATGTTTAACACATGTGAAGTACTTTAACTTAACTTTAAAAAAACACTACTTAAAAAACTTTCTAGGAATCCAAAAACCTAACATGGTTGTGGGATAACTCGCACCAACTCAAATAATTTCCAATAATGATACAAGATGAGCTAACTTAGCTTCTAATGTCCAATACAAGCTAGAAATAAATACTTGTATTCTCTTGACATGGAGAATTCACTAAAATAAATCTTTATCTATGCAAAGCCTTAAATAACAAGCCAACAACAATCCCATATCATACGAGTCTCAAATAGCAATTTGAAAACAATATTATATAATACATTTATATTACTAATATGTAAAAAAAATTAAGAAAGAAATCTAGGATTAGCTAATATCTAACAATATAAGAATTTTAGCGGTAATCTTTTGCTTCTTTTATAAAAAGTCTTTGGTGTTTGAGCTTCCTTCTAGATGAACAAAGAGTTCTCTTAATATGAGTTTCCTTTAGGATTATGAGGCCAAATTGTCACACCCCAACCAACGGCGGAATACGTTAGGGCGCGAGTTAGATTGTTCATTACTCAAGGTGCTATGTTATAAGTTTCAATAATTAAACAATTGTATTTAAATAATTCAAACGTAAATTCATTCAAACCAAACAATCATTCAAATACATAGTTCAAAAACCAAAATACATAAATGAAAAGGTCTAACATTATTTTAAATTTAAATCTAGGTCTACTAACATAAACCTATCTTATATCTTAATTGAAAAGCATCCATCTAACCTGTTACATATGCAAAATAAAGATTGTTGTCAACTATTTGTATTGTTGGTGAGTAACACATACAGTTTATATAGTATACCTAAGAAAAACTGATGCAATTCAATTAGACTACAAAGTTTAAACTCTAGCATGGAAATCCTATTAGTTTTGCAATTAGTTTATATAATATCTCGTCTCCAAACTCGTATCAATATTTTTCTAAAAAGCTTAGTACATCTACAAGTCCGCCATAGTTTATATCGTCTACAAACTCGTTCCAATACAAAGCACAAGGCTAAGTATTTTCACAAGTCTGCCCATAGTTGTACTTTTCGCCCTTTTAACACATTTGACATAAGTCAAAGCGAATGTGGTATCTAACACACCTTATGCTACTCGGTATCGAATAACATAGAATAACATAGTATCACAAAGCAAATAGAATCACATAGCATGATTTCAAACCAAATAGACTAAAAGCATTTGTATCTATAGAATTTGACTTTAGAATAAATTAGTTTTTTTTAATACTAGCATATGTAACATCCCAAAAGTACAAAAATGTAAAGAGGGAGTATAATATTACTCACTTGATGTCCTAGCTTTGTCACTTGAATTGTTGCCTAGTATTTACGAAGTTGTGCTTGCACACCTTAACTTAAAGGCAATAGAATTTCTTAGTCTATGTACTTAGAGTTCAAGTTTTGACATCCTAGTTTCTATGGCATACTATAAAAGTCATAATTGATATGTCTAAGTTTGAATGGTTTTCATTTAGAATTATTTATTTATTTATTTATCAAATAAATAAATATCCTAATTGATTTTGAATAATTATTTATTTATTTGATTTTGAATAATCAAATAAATAATTATCCTAATTGATTTTTGAATAATTATTTATATATTTGATTTTGAATAATCAAATAAATAAATATCCTAATTGATTTTGAATAACTATTTGAATATCTCATGATGTTTGAATTAACCTAATTTCCATCCTTTTGTTTTATTGTTTATTGTTTAATGTTTAAAGAGTTGTGTTTAAAAGAATGCATCTTAAATTTAAATCTTTTTATAAAGGAAAATTGTATATTCATTATAAAAGATTAATGTTTTAAAAATCTTTTTATTTAGTTTATTTTGAAATAATTCTATGCATTTGTTTATAAATTTTTCCTTTTCAAAATAATAATATTTTACTTTGTTTAATAGTTTTAAAAAAATTCTTAGTTTTATAAACAAAACTTTTAAAGTTATAAAATTTGTTTGTGCAAAAATTGGTTTATAATTAAAAGGATTCATTTAATAATCATTTTATTTTTGAAAATAATAAAAGATACACATATATGTATTTTAAAAATTATTTTATTTAAAATAAATAAATAAAATATTTAAAGGTTAATAAACTTAATAATTATATACATATATGTATTTTATAAAAATTATTTTAGTATTATTTTTAAAAGAATAAAAGAAGAATTAAAGATTTTAGTTTAATTGTTTAAGTTTAAAATTAGTGCAGATAAACTAGTTAAATTAATAAAAGTTAATAAAAATAATTTTTAAGAATTTTCTGTAATTAATTTATTTATTATAGAATATTAAAAAAATTATTTTAAGATTTTTTAGCATATTTTTTAATAAAAATATAGGATGGAAAAGGCTTCAAAAAAACATAACCGATTTAGCCCTACGGCCAAGGGGCTCGAACCTGGGTCCCTCCTGCCCAGCCCCAACTACGTAACCGCTGGGCTACGTGAAGGTTTTATTGATTCACCTTGAACTGGTTTATACTTAACTAGCTTTAGAATCCCCCCCCCCCAACATTCTTGTATGAACCCTAGTTTCGGGTTCATCTCCAATTCGATCATAGGACCTTTTTAAGCCTCTGAAAGGTTAGGGCTTTCAATCCTCATCAAAAACCAAGTAACAATAGGTATTAATTACCTAATGAGGTGTTCGATTTGATTGAGTTCGAGTAGATGAAACTTTCGGTCGTTCTTGGCTATGATCTTCGACTTCAGAAAGCTTGTACTTGTGTTTAGATGTTTCAAAAAGGTTCGTAATGGTTGAACGCACGAAATGGGATGTATGAATTCGGTATTAATACACGTGAGAGTTGAATTTTAATTTTGGTGAAAGTTTCGGTTTTATGGATATCAAATCTCACTGATTTTGTATTGATTTCGTTTAATCGATTGATTGATACGCTCTGTGTACTCGTATCTTCTTCTAATCAACTCCTAATTTGATCGAATCCGCGTGAATGAGTTGGTAAAAGTGAACGGGTCGCAAAAAGGGTCGGTGGGTCGGCTGGTTTGGGTCTAGGCGAGAAAAAAGAACCCAAGTTTGGGGTTTTACATGTTTGACCCTTCCCCTTTTAGTTTAATTCATTTGGTTATTTAAAACTTTTAGAACTGAAATTATAGTTTCCTAATTTACAAACTAAACCCTCAACTTTTTATATCATTTATATAAAATTGTATACCACCATTTCTATATGTTAAAAAAAAAATTTGTTTGTATTCTTAGTTTCATTGCTTGTAAGAAAAATCTATTATTATTATTATTATTATTATTATAAGTCTTGTTTATTTAAATCTTTTTGCAATACATATATATTTATAATACTTTTTATTTATCATTTCTTTTGAAATAATTTGTTTATTATCATTACGATTTTCATACTTGTATGATAATAAATTAGATATATTTATCTATAAGGATTTCTTTTGAATTGTTTTAATATTATATAAGTGTATATATATATATACACATATACATACATATATACACTAAAATTTGTTTATTGAATATGTCAAATGTTTCAACAAATACCACTAACTTTCTTTTATTATAGATCGATCACGATTACAAATTCGAACTTTGACATACGAAACCCTAGGGATTACACAAATTGTCCATTTGTCAAGTGGTGCTTGATTTCGTAGTTAAGAAAACACTAAAAAAATTAGCATGAGTCAACGAGTAAGCGATATACTCAAGCAATGCAAAAACCGAGTTAAACAAGCACTACTAAACAAATAACTATCATCGAGTCGAACTCATATACGGATATTCCTTTCGTCCTTTCTTTAGTAGTGGAGATTTCTTTCATAAGTTATTTGGCCAACACTAATTGGAAACAGATTTGAAGTGCATCTAATAGTATCAAGAAGTGTTGAACCTTTTTATAGTTTGTAGATGAAAGAAATGATGATTGTTGGCAAGTATTAGTTATGGAAAATTTCCTAAACTAATTACTATGTATTTAACCATGCAAATTCTCATAATTATCATGTATGAAACAAGTACATTTTCTAATTGACGTAAGATTCGTAATATAGTTGTTGACTTGTTTACCCTATAGAACATAATATTATAATAGATAATGTGAGAAATAAAAAAAATACATACATAACATTATATATATATATAAACAAAAAACATGAACTTATATATTAATGTTTTCTTGATTTTGTTTGATCATGGACAACATGCGATACATGCTAGCAAGAGAATGGCCGAAGAAACGCCATCGTCTTCAAGATAGGAGGTGCTTCTCTTAAATTTTGTGGTGTTGCCTTTGTTATATTGCATGATCATCTCTTTTTGGATGACTGATTTCCGGTAATGGTGATGGTGGTGGTTATGATGGTAATTTTGACTATTTTGTTGTTGACTTTTCTTTGTTTGCTCAAACTTTGAAACCATCTTCTCAAACCCTAGATGTGTTGAATGTTATATTTTTGAGTTATGAGTGCATGGGAAATTAGCATCCAATGTGTTTATATAGACAATGAGGCTAAGTATGTGTGGGTGTGAAGTTATCTTGCTGACCTTTGGGCCATGCTTTTTATTTTCTATAGTTAAATTTGAATTATAGATCATGTGCTTGGGATAAATGAATGCAAGTGGTATGATGTATGAACCATGAGTTTTTTTTTATTTCACCAACTAGTTCTCTCATGTATATGAGGGTCAATTTAGGGATTATATCTTCAACCTTTTGATATGGTATTAGTTTTTTATGTTTGTTTTTGAGTTATTTAGGAAAATATAACATAAAGTCTCCTAAGATCAATTTATGAACTACTCATTTGCTTTTTAGTAAGTTTAACAAATCTAAATAAAAGTTATTGTGATCAATACATTATTTGTCTTATTTTTGTTCTTATCAATAAGTATTTTAAATATTTAGCCTTTCAAAGTAGAAAAGTACATTTACTATAATATGTGTATTGACAAAACTAAAGGGTTTCGGTATCTGTCAAATTTTCGATGAATCTAATTTTCAGTTAATAAATTATAATTGTAATCAATGAATATATCATTAACTGAATTATATTACTATTTTAAGATATAATCAATAATTAAGATGTATTAACTAATAAGGTTGTACTTTTAAACAAATGTTTTTTTATGACATTAAGCTGGTGTTATATTATTTGTAATGTTTGTCATGGCCATGTTATCATTCTTATTTGGTATTTGATGACCGAATTCAAAAAACAATCAATTATAATGTCATATTCTTATGTTTTAAGAAAAGTTGTAGATAAATATGACACAAAAATGAGACCAAATTCACTCACTTGAATTAAATGTGAAGGACATATATTTGAGCCAAAATATATGATGTGATTGAAAGAGGGAAGGAGAGACATAAAACCATCATGCTTTTACACAAGCCTCCAAGGCATATAACAACATCAATTATAATCTAGAAAATGGGATGTTGGCTATTACAAGGGCAGCTCATTTCATCAATATTGACCATCTTTTTATCACTATCATATGTATTTTAAAATACATTAATTAAATTATATTTTGTTCATATTTGAATATGTGATTTTTTATATTTAAAAAAATAAATATTTTACCAAGTAAGTTTGTTTTACACTACCTATATATTAGTCATCTTATTAATTAACTTGAATTACTTATCCCTATATAATATAAAAAATAGCAATGCTATAATATATTGTGTATTTAATTTATTGTAATGGTGTTTTAACTATTAATATAAATTAATCAAATACATTTACTATTTTAGATAGCAAAAAAAAAATTCTATTAAGTCGCCTAAAATGAAAGAAATTATAATTTTACTTCTATATAAAATATAATAGGCAGATTTAGAAACAAAAAATTTTCTATTATTGAGTGAGTATGTTGTTTTACAAAATTTAAGTTAGTATCAGAACCAAAAGATGATATTTTCTTCCATGAAAAGTTTATTTTGGATTTTGGATTTTTGATTTCATATATTAATTAAGAAGATAATATATAGACTATACAATTATACCTTTTACTAATTATATTATTTACATCAATTTTTTTACTTATTTTTAACAGCACCTATCCAACCACACACTATAGGTGCTACTCAAACTTTTAGCCTTAAAAAAACATATCATTCTAACTTTAATATTCTTGTCGTTTGTACCCAATCCTCTAGCCACCCAATTTTATTTTATTTTATTTTTATTAGAATAATTAACATATGTATAAATAAAGAAAAACAATCAGCAAGAAGCCATTGAGCCGGCTAACACGTTTAGTAAACGAGTTACGTTTAATTACGTGCATTTTTTTTGAACGGCTAACTAATCAACTGTCGGGTACTCCGTACGTGACCCACAATGGCTAGAGGATGCCCAAGCTGGCCACTAGTTCAAACGGACGGAGCCCCTAGCCCACCAGCCACCAATTCCCGGGGAAAATCCGACTCAAACACCCGCCAAAAGACACGACGGTGGAAAGCCGGTAAAACCGGGTGGGATCAAGAATCGAACCCATGACCTGAGTTTTCTATTACTTCTCTCATACCTCTATCTTACCACTAAGACAAGACATCATTGGTATTTAAGTTTACAACCACCAAACTGGCCTAAGGTTTTTGAAGGCCTAAAGTAGGTAATATAATTATGATCATTTAGTAAAAATAATTATTTTTCTTTTCATTCTGAGCAACAAATTATGACAAAATCGTGTTCAAGTTAATATATATAAAAATACCTGAAAATTATAGTTCATCAATGTCACATTAATCAAGATGAAAAAGGCAAAAAAAATTAGGATACAAGAATCCAAGGTAGTCGAAGAATTCAATTTTTGAAAGGATTGAAAAAGAGTTGATGAATACGTGATTCAACTTTTAAGCAAAAAACTCAATACTACCGTCTCATAAACAATATTAGTGTTGTGTTACCCACTCTTATTTTTCATTCTGAAACGATCCAACAAAAACTCAATGTATATGAAAATTTTGTTAGAAATCAGGGTTCCAAGATTTTTGAGGCCCTAAACCGTAATTTTACCCTTTTAAGTCTATGAGGTGGTCCATACAAACTCTTTACAACGAATTTAACATGTTTATAAATCGATTACAACTCGTCTTATATAAGTTAAAGAAGTACATAGTTTTAAATTGGTTAGGGAATATCTTCACGAGGAATCGTATAAGCCTATAAGGTGTTGTTATTCTTCATCAAATTTCATTCGCCAATCCAAGACGGGCGTCCTCTGACATTTTCCTATAATTACTATACGTATATAAATGTTTGAACAGGAAAATATTGAAAAGTATGTCATTATATCCCAAATAAGAAAATGATAAATATAAGTGGTATAATTGAATAAGTCGGCTGGTAAGAAATTCAAGATAAAATCAATAAGAAAACTTAAATGAGCTAAGCTTGAAGAACCTAAACCCGAGCTCAAGCTCTGAAATATGATTCACTTAATTATCAAGCTCGAGTTTGAGCTTCACATGTTGAGCTTGAGCTTGCTCACGAGACTAAACGAACTTTTTATTTAAACAATTTATATTTAATTAAATAAGTGTATATTTATGCAAATAGTTATTTTTATCTATAAAATTATGATAAATATAACAAAATCATATATATTATGTAACATACAAAACTATAGTGTTAAATATATATAAAATTAATAATAAAACAAAATACATTAATTAATTAATGATAAACGAGCCAATCTAAGCCGAGCTCAAGCTCATGCTTGAAATTTTTCTTACAAGTCGAGCTTGAGATTCAGAAATAAAACTCAATCTAAACAAGCCAAACTCAAGCTCGAGATCTTTTAAATCAAAACGAGTTAAGCTCAAGCCTTAACCAAAACACAGGTTCTGCTTGGCTCATTTAAACCCCTATAATTAGGGAGTCAAAAATTATGATATATATTAAATTGTGACTAATGACAAGCTGGTATGGCAGTAGTCTCATGACTTTTCTTACAGAAGGTTATGAGTTGAAGTCTCATCTGAAACTAAATTTGTTTTAAGTTGAAGCAGGGGTTTTTCTGGTTGTGAGTTTCTTTCTAAGGGAGGTGAAACAAGCCCCCATGATAATGTTCTTCCAACAATATAATAATTAATTTGACATGATGATTTCGGATAGGGCTGGCAATTTCAGACACGACACGACTTGACTTTAACATGTTTCGTGTTTACCTTTAACATGTTTCATGTCTAAAACATGTCGACCCGTTAATACCCTTTAAGACCCGTTAAAACCTGTTTAAAATTTAAAATCTAAAATAAATAATATAATATAATAAGTGGGTAACCGATTAGCTTCTAAATATTTCTAATCTTTAACCCTAGTTTCTTAACGGGCTCCCTAACAGGTTCTTTAACAGATTTTTAACAGGTTTTTTAACATGTCATTTATAGTGTTAGCATTCAACAGCACTACTACAAAAATCACCATGATGCAACCTTTATATTCAAAAAAATGTTGCATTAGCTGAAGTTCCATTAGATCTAATGCAACTTTTTTGTTACATAACGCAACTTTATTTTCCCTAATGAAACTTTTTTAAATGCAACTTTTTTAAAAAAAGTTGCATTATGTAATAAAAATGTTGCATTAGGCTAATGCAACATCAGCTAATGCAACCTATTTGCAATCTTTTGTTACAAAAAAAGGTTGCATTAGGCTTATTTTGTAGTACTGCAGGTTCCTTAACGGGTCATTTCGTTTTTACGTGTTTTTAACGTGTCATGTTCGTGTTTGGAAAAACATACATGATAAGAATTCGTGGCTTGTTCGTGTCTACCCATTTCGTGTTTCGTGTCTTAACATGTCGTGTCTTAACGAGTCGTGTCATACCCATTATGACAGCTCTAATTTCGGATACACTGACTATTTTGCTGTTAAAAAATATATATTAAAGTGTGACAACTATAATTTAGGATGGATAAAGTGTAGTTAGTTGGCAACCAATGCACTAAGGTATTGGGTTGGGTATTTGTCTTCCTAGCTATGTGGTTCAAAATTAAACAGTTTATTTTGCTTGGTTGGCTTAATTATTGCCATTAGACTATGCGTAGCGGAAGTCCCGCGCCTCCATCGGGATGCAACCCTTTGGCGGGGTTTAGCGGGCACACCACCCCCCTCACCGGCGGCCTCCATTTCTCGCACCCAGCGGCCCCCGCTCCTCGCTCCTCCCCTCATTCGCGATTGGTGCAGCATTTGAAAAAAATACCGTTTGAAGTGATGATGTGACACAGTGGGAAATGTTTTTCAGTGGGGTGACCACTGTGAGATATTAAGGTTTTCAGTGGTGTGATAATGTGGTAGAAAATTTCAGTAGGGAATGATTTCAGTAGGATGATCACTGTGAATAGTCTTATGCATGGGACTAATCCATGTGACCAAGTTTATTTCTAATGTTCTCTTATGCAATAAATCAATAATCATAAGAATTAGTGGATATAGAACATTTTTTGGTCATTACTTATATTGGGAATTCTTGCAAAAATATATCTTGTGCTAAAAAAAAATTCCACATACCATGGTGCGGATAGGTAAAGTCATGCGGACGTGCGGTTAAGTGGTGCAGTCATCTAGTATAGACCTTTCACGTCGTGAGAGTGGCTCCTCATCTGGGTTACGACCACTCACGTGGCACGACTATCTAGAGCATAGATTGGCTTAGACGAGAGTCCAGGCCAGTTACGTGGGTGCAACTTGAACCATGGTTAGCCACGTGTGAGCCAAAATAGAATTGTTGCATAACGTTCAATCTTTCACAAATTTTTTACCATAGATCTTGTAGAGTCTGTCTGAAACCGAACCGATCTAACCTTGTACACAACAGACTATGTGTAGATCTAAAATAATATAAGTCGTTTAGATGATTTTACTAAAAAAAAATGCCAAACATGTTGATTTTTTACGTGTCATCGAGATGCAAATTTGACCCCCATTCTTACTTCAAAAAGTAATTCTTAGAAAATATCATGTACTCGAAAAATATTCCTCATAATTAATAGCAATTTCACTTGCTAAATAAAAATAATTTCTTGTACTTGAAATTTTTTCAAAACTAAATAGTGTATAAGTTGTGGTATTGCTAAGGAAATGTGTCGATTCACGAAAAAAAAATGAATGAGTAAAATTTATTCATATAAATAAATGCACATGTTACATGTATAATTTCATTTTTTATTAATAACTAGTGTCGGTTATACTAAAAAATAAACAAATAATTGTGGGTTATATTAGCTTATGGTAATTTGTTTATACCATAAAGAATGTGGCCAACAACAAATGAAGAAAATTAGTAGCGTTATACAATTGTATTTATCTATATTTCGGCCTTCATAGTCGAGTCACCGTAACTTAATATTTTTCTTTGATGTAACTAACAATGTTAATGTCAACAACAGAAAACGTATATAATGGAAAGTTTATAATGGTACTAATTTCATATTTTTACTTTTCTTATATTTTCTTTTAAATTCTTATATCATAAAATACGAGATATAGTAGTGTTTTTTTATCTAAATTTCAATTTTCATAACTAATACTAAAGGTGGAAAACCGTGTTTTTTTCAACTGGTTTCAGTTCCAAATGATTTCGTTCCAGTCAAAAATCGGTTCCAGTTCATGTTTTGGCAGGGTAAATGTGGAATCGGTTCCAGTTTTTTCCGGATCCGGTTTTTCCGGTTCGAGTTGCGATTTATCTGAGAACATGGAACCGCCTGTACTTATTGGATCGGGTATGATCGGTTCCGGTTTGGGAAGTCAGTTCCAGTTCTGATTTTAATACGGCGCAACTTTCATTTTCTTACAAATGAACTTAAACATCATTCAAAATTTCGGACTTAGACAACGAAAAGAAGCCCACATAAATTATATGGGTACACTAGAGCCTAGTCCAAAACATATCTTGGACTTTCAAAAGTCAAAACCAGGATCTCATTTTCTCTTTATTCATCGACTAGTTTTTGTCATTTTCCTCTTAAGCTATTGCGAAAGTAAAAATGGTTGAAAAATAAATAAAAAAAATATGTTTTTTCTTTCTCTTATTTTCTTTTCTTTTGTTAATAATGGTATTAATGTAATTATTATTAAGTCTTTAATAAACTATGAAAATTGATAGCATTTATAATAAGATCCTCACTGGGAAAGCACAATTTTCATATGTTTCCTCTTCTATATAAGGTTTCTTTCTTTGTGTTCCATCCTCAAATATTATAATTTATAAGAAGGCTAGAAAACCTCATATATGAAGTTTCACTATTAATTAAATCTTTTTTTTTGAGTTATTACGTGTAAGAAATAATAAAGAGAAAAAAGAGTAAATTGTCATTTTAGTCTCCACAGTTAGTTAATTTTTGTCATTTTAATCCAAAAGTTTAAATTTCTTTAATTTTGTCTTTATGATTTTCATTTTATTGTCATTTTCGTCCTTATGGTGTCACTTTTGCCATTTTTGTCCAAAGTTTAAATTTTACTGAGCTAAAATGACAATAAAATAGAAACTATAAAAACGAAAATAACGTAATATAAACTTTTGTAATAAAATGGCAAAATGAATAAACCACGGAGACTAAATTGGCAATTTACTCGAGAAAAAATTTTAAAAAAATAAATAAAGAAGTACTATGTAATTGAAATAGTGATAAATATAGGTAATGAGAAATATGAGATTTTTAGAAATGGGCTATAAATTTAGAGAATTGTGATTTTTAGATATTATAAAGATAGATATGAGTAACCTATTATGAATGCTCTGATATCGAATCATGAATTTATACAAGAATTTGAAGTCTAGAAAATTATAGATATTTTGGGGAAAAAAAAAAAAAAGGCTCCGACGAATAGTAGATCAAGTCAATCAATTCTTAGTGGAAATAAAGACATTTATGAAGGCAAAAATGAAAAAGAAGATGTTAAATGTCGAATAACAACCAATGAGACAGTGCCTCAATAGTACCCCGGTATTCTTTCAAATGAAAGGTCTTGGGTTCAAAACTCTTCCGCAGTGAAAAAAGGGTCTGGGAGGTCTAGAGGTTTTCCCCGTGGGGTTTTCTCCTGGGGTGGTTATGGTGGCTCATGAGCGGTGACATGGTCTGGAAAGGCTCACACGACTGAGACATTCGCCGTTCAAAAAAACTGTGGAATAACAATTATAGATCTAAAAATACTTAACACTTAGATACGGAATCAATGCAAAATCGATATATGCTAAATTAATCAATAAAATTTGGGTGATTTAAACGAAATGTCGTAAGTACAATGAAGTTCCTAATGATATATGGTGATTTGATCGGAAACCCCTCCCAGTTAAATGTTGAGAGCCCCACAAGAGCTTTCTGCCAAAAGGAATTTATGGGTAGAAATAATTGAGTTAAAAACTCCACTCTAGGTCTATGATATGGTTGAAATTGAACTAAGACCTTTTAACAGATGAGGAAAGTAACAAGAAACCAAAATGCAAGAAAAATTTACAAGATATTGAAAAGTGCAAACTAGAAGACCTCAAACAAAAATCTAGGTTCAAATGGGTAGCAGATGGGGAAGAAAACGCATTCTTTTTCCATTGTCTTATTAATAATTCTTGGTGTAAAAACATAATTCATGGCTTATTTTTAGAGGGGGTTTGGGTCACTAAACCAAAAACTAAGAAGAAGGAGGTGTTTCAGTTTTTTAAAATAAATTTTTTGAACCTTTGTTAGTTCGTCCAAATTTTGTATTGTTAGATCCCAAGAACATAATGTGGCCTATCCATTTATTTAAATCTCACATATTGACATAAATGGTCCATATGCTTTATTGCTTTGTCTAAGTTGTATTTGACAAAAATACAACACACACACACACACACATATATACTAGCAGGAAACCAGCACGATACGGTGGCGGCAACCCATTACCAAATTGTCAACTATAACGCCCTACTTTTCAAACAATAAATATTTTAAGGCTTAAGGAATTAAAAATTAACATTCCTGAATTATAATTGATGTTGTATTTCAATTGAACATTCAAAAGGCAGATGCTTTGCAAGTTCTCTCTACCGAAAGCTGTGATTCCGGTTCTTTAACCTGAGAGGAACAAAAACAAGAATCATTTTATGATGATGTTGATCTCGGTCTAACCATGGCTATCGATGAAAAAACATGTACTTTATCTTGCAAAATCTTGTTTATCAACTCTCTTTCCTTCAACTTCATGTCTAAACCATGAATGCTATCCTCCACTCTCTTGATCTGTAGATCTTTGTTCCTCATCTCCTGTCTTTACCTCTCATCCTGGAACATAGTGATCATAAACAAACATTGAGGAGTTGTGTTCGATTATCTCAAACATAAAAAGACAGCAAGGTTTATCATTCAGCATTTCTTTATATTATAAAACTTCTGAGCTTTCGATTTGCTTCTTTGTGGTACCCAATTCTGTTCCTCTCATCATGTATCTGTATGTAACACTTAATAGAAGTGAATAAGATGGTGCGTAAAGCAAACTCTATGAGAGAAGGTGATAACATTATTCATTGACCGATGATAATTTCACATTAATAGCAGTTTTATTCTTGTGGATAAGCCATAAATCAAAATTCAAAATTTTTTACCATTGGTTAGCATATCATTAGTGAGGGCCCATGAGTTTTTTGGTGAGGAGGTATCTTATGAGAAAAAAAGGTTCATGTATGAACGAAGTATAGGCAGACTGGTTTAAGTTTGTAAAGTTTGTCTATACTTATGTGTTTATGTGCAATATTATGTTTACCTTAGACAAACATATTATTAACCACCTAACATGTAATTTAAGATGATAGCAATGTCATAATTAATGGGGTTCTTGTATTGTTTATAATCCTTTTTTTTTTTTTTGGAACGACCAACTAAGTAAACGCCGGGTACTCCGTACGCGGCCCCCATTGGCTAAAGGTAGCCCGAGCCGGCCACTAGTCCGGACGGACGGAGCCCCTAGCGATCCACCAATTGAGGGATTCCCCAGATAAAACCCGACCCCCACGCCCGCCAAACGGCACGACAGCGAGGAGCCGGTAAAACCGGGTGAGATCAGGACTCGAACCCTGGCAAGCCAGGGTCATCCCTCATATCTCCCATATAAATTGGTGGTAGTGAGATTTGAACCCCTACCTCTCACTAGTAAAGTGAGTGCTCTACTATTGAGCCACATCCAATTTATTGTTTATAATCCTATTAAATATATCAATTTGCTTTGGTGTTATCGTAAGAAGAATTAATGAGTATGATTTAATTTGATCACTTGGCCAATTAATGTGATATTATATATGTATATGAATGTATAGTCAAATGGTTTAACAACTAAGTGGGAGAAGTTAGAATTTATTAAATGGCTTTTATCCATTTGAAAATTATGTACCTTATACTTAAGATATCTAAATTGATGGAAGTTAATATCTTAAGGGTCTATTATGTAAAATGGTGGTATAATGATTTAAAAGTCAGTTTTGCCCTTATTCCTTTATTATTCTTCTTCATACATATTCTTCTTTTCCTTTCAATCTTTTTGCCCTAATTTTCCATCATAGAGAGTAAAGAATAAATCGATAACATTGAAGAAATTAAATACATCAAGATTGGCAAAAAAGACTTATAATCAGAACAATCATGGCTTTGTCATCATCTACTCTAAAGATTGAATCGTCTCCTCCAAATAAGTGTTTATACCCTTTAATTCATGTGGTAGATTGATTTTGGGACTTGTACTGATATCATATGTTGAAGAATTATTCCATAACGTGAACTTTTAGTTTGTATAATTATTCAATTTTTTTATATATCCATTATCTTTCTTAATGATTCTTAATTACAGTTAAGAAAAGTTTCACTATCTTGATATAGTGTGAATCTAAATTGTGAGAAAACACTATCTTGATAAACGTGCGAAATTCTGTTGTGAGAGAAACACTATCTTGGTACATTTTTATGTTGATTTGAGAATTTAAGCACTATCTTTATATATGTTGTGAGGATTCACTATCTTAATTTAGTATAAGGTTAAAGAATTATAAAAACGTACTGTCTTAATGTTATGTGTTGAAAAAGGTGATCAATACCTTGGATTAGTAAACATTATATTGGTGATTCCTATCATTTTATGGAAACGGATATTAAAGAAAGTCTTGATTGGATCACCAAGCAGATGACATAGAGTGGGTTTATTTACATCCACTTGAACATTTATAAATTGGTTATGCATCTCTTTCCCTATACTTTTTACATACTTAGTTGATTTATTATCTGAATACATATCAAATGTTTTTCTATATATAAGTTTTAGACATTAGCTTAATGAATTAAGAAGAACTTTTTTACAGACTCTATTCACCCCTAGAAGTGGGCAAAAAACCGGTTTTGGAACCGGAACCGACTACCCATACCAACGGGTACATGCAATTCTGATTTCTCAAAGATATCATGAATGGAACGGGACTGGCCAAAAACCAATAAAAAGGCTCAAAAACTAGAACTTAACCGGAATCGGTTCTTGACTTTGTTGACTAGAATCAGTATGGAGCTGGAACCGAAACCGGTTAAAAAAAAACCGGCTTGCACACCTCTACTTCCCCTCTACTTCTACATCATAGAATCTCAATGGGCCAGGTTCTTCAAATCTATGTAATATAATAAATGAAGGTTTGTGAGTGCCATGTGACACTCAATGAGGCACCTTTTGAACTCTATTTTCCGCCCAAACTATCTTCACATTATTAAATTATTCAAACCATGATTTTAATAAATTGTAGCAATTAATGACATGAGTGAACTTATTACAAAGCCTAAGAATTAATTTATATACATAATGACGTTAATAAATTATTCTTACTTTTGTATTTGTTTTTCTTGCGAGTCTTTTTTGGTTTTTTTTATGGAAATTGTAATTGGTATTCTCAAGGGCATGTAATGAGATAATATATATATTCTAATAAATAAAGATTTTTAGGGACACTTGTTATGTTTATAGACCACCTCAATTTTGTTTTTCCCTTATCTCTCTTATTAAATACATGTCTTGAATTAAGAAAAAAGATTTTTTAATACATTAAAATTATATTAATATCCAAAAACACACTTTTAAAAAAAACAAATTATTATAAAATATTGAACTTTCAAAAAGAAAATTAAAAAAAATTAAGAAATAAAATTTGAAAAAACTATGGTGTTTAAAAAATAATATAATTATTTTATATTAAAAAATTGTCTTATATTGTTTAAATTTTTAATGATAATTATTTATTATATTTTTTTATTCATCCCGTGTAATACACGGAATACTAACATAGTCAGGTGAATAAAACTTTGTTTTATAATTATATTGAAGGAAATATTGTATAAACACATGAAATCATAACTACAAATCATTTTTTAACCTCAAATGGAAGAACGGGAGGGTGCTTTAGAAGAAAGTGGGATCGATTATTCGAATAGATCTGTTAAAAATGAATTTTCATCACAAAAAGTTAGAGCTAATTATTCTATCAAGCATGGTGAGATTGAATTTTCAAATTGATTTGTAGTTATGATTTCATGGAAGTTGTATAGAAATGATATTCTTCAAGTCAATGTGAGGGGCTGTTGGTAGTATCTGAATAATCTTTAAAATGTTATTTTTTAGTAGCCATTAAGATGTTACCACTTATGGTTCATAATCTCTTAATAGTTAAAATATAACTTTAAGTTTGAATGGTTAAAAGATAACATTAAGAGGTAGCTTCTTAACTATTCAGATTTAAGGTTACATATTAACCATTAAGATGTAATCAGCTATTAAGAGGTATCTTTTAATAATAACCCCTTAATGATTACAATTTCAATAGAAATCTGTCAAAAACACGGCTGAATAACGACTTACAGATTCAAATGAATCTGTGTTCAATAAAAACGAAGAAACAAATACAAGAATCAACAACCCTAAACTATTACAACTCGATCTAAGAACAATCGACTCAAACCCTAAAATATAACCACAACAGACACACAATCTGTTCACCACTTGGTGAAAGAAATAAAAAAAATCAAACAATCTGATGATCGATATAGATGTACATAAAAGATGATTCATATGAATGATGAATCATAACAAAAAAATAACTATGAAAAACTAGATCGTCATCATATGAATGAAAGAGAGCATCTTGAAGATGAAAATAGGAACAGTAACCCTTCTTGAATGTGAACACCGATTAACTTTATATCCTCACTTTTTAGTTGAACCCTTCATCTTTTTCTTTTTATTTTCTAGTCCTCAAGATAATTCAATATCTACATAACAAACACTTATGCAACAAAGTAAGTTATTAAACATAACTAATACCAATGTTTACTAACTGAATTAGTTACTCATTATTTTAACATCCCCATAATTCAGTTAGTATACATATTTATAAGATAAAAAATGATGATATTTATTTTATAGTCAGAATGCTACATCAGAGATGACAAATGCTTTGAATTTAGAAGCAACTTTGGATAAAAGCATTTTGAGACTCATTTCATATAGCTGAGAATAAACTTGTGAAAACTATAGAAATTATTAAACTTCTTTCAATAAAGAAATCTATTGGAAGTGCAATATAATTTGTGACAGCAATGCTGCTACCAAATTTGATAGAACAGTTTACCACCAACCGGAGAAAAATTGCTTAAACAAGAAACCAAAAAACAATTCTCAAAGAAACTAACAAAACCCAAGACTAATGTAGGTAACAAGCAAACCATTCAGATCAACAGAAATCATTAAAGATCTGGAACAAATTTACAAAAATCTTAAAAAATAAGAAAAAACAATTAATGAAAGACTCATTATTTTGGATTTATTTCACACATTCATTCCAGACAACACATCTCACTATATAACAAAGACTTGTATGCAAGTCAAAATCATGAATGAAAAACTCATTATTAATTCTTTCATATAAACAACTCAAGTTAAACATAACCACAAAAAATATTTACATTTGAATTGATTAACTCCACAATTCAATTATACATACCGCCCCTCAATTCAAATGGTAAATATATCAAATGATCCAAGTTTTTTCTTCCAAATAATGTTGATTTGTCAAGTCCTTTGGTAAAAAAAACATTAGCAATTTGCATTTCAGAGTTACCTTTTTTCAGTTATCCTAGCAGAAACATTTTCTACAAAAAATGTAAATTTGTTACATGATAGACATAATCAATCATGACAGTTTATTATAAACCTTCATAAATTTTTTTTTCTAAGAAATGTAAATCCATTTCAATATGTTTTATTAATCTTAAAACAAATAATTTGTTGCTCTTAATATCACAACATTGCTAATCAAATTAAATCAATAGGTAACAAAACATAACCAACCTCCAGCTAAGCATTCGAGACACACAAAAAACATACAAAACAACCATGCCTACTCAAAATCAACTTATGAACACAAATCATATTTTTTAAACAAATAACTAGAAAACAGATTAACAGCCACAAAAATACTATTTACCATTTTTAAATTTTTTATTTTAAAAAACTTTAAAAATAACATACAACAAATCTCAAAAAAAAAAAACAATTACTATTTGAAAATCATCTCATAAGATAACCAAGTCACTAAAACATACCAATTTTCTGAAACACTCAGAAGAATAACTTGGTCAACAAAGAACGTATGATTATGTTACCAAATCATATTAATATCCAATACATAAAAACTATCAGGCAACACAGCACTAAACCAAAGAGTCACACGACTCTATACAGCTCAGACCAATGTCTGATATCTTGAATCACTTGATTCAGAAACAATATCAGAAAACAATATGATAATACAAAGAAATATCATATGATTTTATACCAATATCAGATACACATCTGATCAACAAAAGTCACACGACTTTTAAAACTTCAGATCCACGTCTGAAAACAATATGATAATACAAAGAAATATCATATGATTCTATAACAATATCAGATACACATCTGATCAACAAAAGTCACACGACTTTTAAAACATCAGATCCACGTCTGAAAAAACTTGAACATTGTCAAAAAACAACTGGTAAAGAACATAAAGACTAATTTGATTTATTCAAAAACTTTTACAACTTTACAAGTTTACATTATGTCAAAACTTATAAAGAACCTAAAGACTAATTTGATATAATCAAAAACTTTTACAACTTTACCAAACAATGAATCAAAAGACTCTGTAAACTTCAGAAACAAGTCTAACAAATAAGTCACACGACTTGCAACCCTATTAAAAACATAAATCAAAAATGAAATTCTGATTAAACAAGTTTACAAATCATTGATTCCATAAAACTATCAGAGACATATCTGATAAAAAAACATAAAAAACCACACGGCTTTTAAAAATAAAATCAGAACCACGTCTGAAGACAGGAGTTGTGAGAGACTTAAAGACTGGTTTTGACTTGAAAAGATTACCAAGAAAAAACTTTTATGGCTTCACATGAAATACTGAATTACAAGATTCATGAAACACATCCAACAAAACTTAGAATCACATGATTCTTTTACAGAAGAAAAAAACTCTACAACCAAAAATACTTTTGAATGAGATTAAACCAAATGATTTTCACAATTAAAATACATATCACTATTTGTAACAACACAATCAAACATCAAGACTGATGAAGACCAACCCATACAAAACTTCCCCTTCTTTATTACTTTAACCAATTTAAACAATGAACCATCTTTTTTATTTCAACAATTAGGATGATAATATAGAAAATGTGTACTTCAAAGAACAATAAACAATTTTTATTTTATTATTATCAAAGAGTAAACACAAACATTATCACAAGATACTTCATATCATGCAGTAATCACCACAG
Source organism: Mikania micrantha (assembly GCA_009363875.1). NCBI lineage: Eukaryota > Viridiplantae > Streptophyta > Magnoliopsida > Asterales > Asteraceae > Mikania > Mikania micrantha. The sequence continues at coordinate 55,275,937 of CM018691.1, read as the reverse complement.
TATTATTGCATACGAAAGATTAGATACAAATATAGTGAAACATATGATTCTAAAAAACTTCAACACACATGTTTGATGGATAAGAAAGAATCACATGATTCTATAAACTATTAGAAACAAATCTAATAAGAAAGATAATAGCTACATGACTTTTAAGAAGTCATAACCACATTTGAAGATAATACAAATGAAACCCATAAAAATTAATTTGATTTAATCAAAACACTTTTATAGCTTCATAACATCTGTTACATAAAGAATAATAGCGTACAAAGCTGTCAAAAATATTTTAAAAGTAATCTTTGACAATACAAATGGTTAAAATCGTGCAACATACAGTTCAACTAACCAAGTAACTAGATTATGGATAATAATGGTATTCAAGAAAAAAATTACACATCATTGAGATTGAATTAATAAACCATATATCATATAACTAGTTTAAGAATGGTTGCAGACACTGTAGGCATAAGCACACCCAAATAATTAATATATTGTTTAAAGAGTGCATGACCATTTGACATACATATCTAGAAATCATCTGCACAATTTCAAACGAATTTTACAAAAATCAGAATCAAACAAGATAGAAAAATATATTCATTTTTGACAAGCAGTGAACAAGAATTAAAGCTTTTAACAACGAATTTGGGACTATGTATCTCATAGTAGCTAAAATAGACAACTATTATCAAAGTGAGAACACTTAGTTAACACTAGTAATATACGCATGCTTTCAATTAACAATGATTTACATGAAAAAAAAAGGGTACTTTACATGGCAGTAGAAAAAAATTCCTTTAACTGCAGTCTACACAAATTATGTTTTAAACTATGTTCATTTTGATTGATATGAAAAACACTTTACTCATATAATGAATACACAACTATCCAGCATTGAAGCTCAAATGTTTCCTTTTGTCACACTAAAATACAAATTGAAAACATACACAACAATCAATAAGATGATTTTTTTTTATACCAACTAGAATCACAACAAATAGCAGTAACAACACAATCACATATGCAAGTAATAACTGCAAGTAACTACACAATAGCAGACCTACTTAATTTTGTTATTCAACCATACAAACCCAATCAAGAATATTAGTTACAAACACAGTAAACACAATAATTAAACATATTACAACAGAATAATTTTTCCACTACTCAACGAAGCCTGGTCAGTGTCTAGATTCATCAACACTCATTTGTGATCAGACAAGTCTTAACCAGAGAGTTGAGAGCAAAATAAAAATTATTTTGTTGAACTACAATAATGTGCTAATATTAACAATCACAGATTTGAAAAAATATTTCCACTCAATTGTTGAATTATCATAATATGTTTCTCCTTTAATACCGATGATTACAGTCATAATATCCTGATAAATTAATACTAACTCAATACTCATCAATTGTAACTAACACACAAGATTCACCACAAATATGACCTGCACACCAAATTTCTTATGAATGCCTGATGCACATAATATTGTGTGATTAATACCAATGTCGGTCCACCTAACCCGACCCAATATGCCTAATGACAGTTTAATGAGAGAGAAGAATACTTACAACGGTTTGTCTCTCCCAGAAAATCAAAAATACAAAGTTCATAAGAAACCTTAGGTGGTGTTTGTTTTTTAAGAGGTAAAATGTCTGCAGTCTGCGGACCACATCTGCATACATCTGTAGGAGAAGAGGTGGACCAAACATCTGCGAGAAGAGGGTTTGTTTTTTAAAAAGGTTTTCAAACAAAGAAAACCTCTTCCCCCAACAACTCCCGATCGTTCCATCGTTGACTTCGGCGAAGACCATCGGCTTCGGCTGCTCCGGCGAAGACAATCGTCGACTTCGGCTGCTCCCGCTCCCTCGGCATCCCTTCTCCCCCTCCACGACCTAGGGCTCATCCCCGTCGAATAAACCAGGTACGCTCATCCCTTCTCACCGCCGCTCGTCGCCGCTCATCTTCGATCGTCAACCTAGGTCTCGTCGCCTGTGGTGGAGCGCCGATGGAACGATCGGGAGAGGTGCGGTCGATCGGTGGTGGAGTCACGGCCGATGGAGGTGGAGGTGCGACCGGTGGTGGAGCGCCGATGGAACGATCGGGAAACAAGACTGGCGATGGGTCTGGGTAAACCTAGAAGAGGTTTGAAGAGCTCAAAAGAGCTTGGTCCACGTCTTCACGAAGCAGAGGTCAGGAAGACCTTTTTTAATGAAAGGGCTTCCAAAAAACAAACACTCTGTGCCTCCCAAACATCTGCCCGCGTCTGCGCGAGGCAGACATAAGAGCCCCTGCAGACGTTTTCCCAAAAAACAAACACCCCCTTACAGTGTGTTGTCTCTATCACAGTCACTCTACCTTCACTGGATCTTGGCTATCGCCGGAGCCAAGTTTCAACCCACCAGTTGGATCACAGCATCAACGGGAGTTAGAATCACCAAAGTCTAGCATAGATCTAAGATTGCAGGCCAAAAATATGCCCAAATCACGAATCACAAGATCGCTTTCTCTTTAAGAGATCTGACCAGGTATATCAAACTGAAGGGTCTCTTAACACAAATGAAACTTAACAGTCAGACTAGATCTACGTCAGGATCATGAATCAATAGAAGATTGGTAGTCGAAGAAGAACTTGTAAGCTTAATCGGTTATAACAGCGGAAGACTTATGACACCCAAGATCTAGTAATCGGAGCTCTATGTGAGCTCTGATACCATGTCAAAAACACGGCTGAATAACGACTTATAGATTCAAATGAATCTGTGTTCAATAAAAACGAAGAAACAAATACAAGAATCAACAACCCTAAACTATTACAAATCGATCTAAGAACAATCGACTCAAACCCTAAAAAATAACCACAACAGACACACAATCTGTTCACCACTTGGTGAAAGATATAAAAAAAATCAAACAATCTGATGATCGATATAGATGTACATAAAAGATGATTCATATGAATGATGAATCATAACAAAAAAATAACTATGAAAAACTAGATCGTCATTATATGAATGAAAGAGAGAGCATCTTGAAGATGAAAATAGGAACAGTAACCCTTCTTGAATGTGAACACCGATTAACTTTATATCCTCACTTTTTAATTGAACCCTTCATCTTTTTCTTTTTATTTTCTAGTCCTCAAGATAATTCAATATCTACATAACAAACACTTATGCAACAAAGTAAGTAATTAAACATAACTAATACCAATGTTTACTAACTGAATTAGTTACTCATTATTTTAACAAAATCATTAATTACATGAAAATTTGTTTAAGAAATTAAAGAACCTCATAAAGGTCAAAGATGAAGACGATGATGAAGCATATATGGATCACTTAGATTTTTTTTTGAACGACGAAGGTCTCAATCGTGTGAACCCGCTGTTTCTAGGCCATGTCACCAAGGTCTAGTTACCTAGACCTCCCATGAGCCACCACAACCACCCCAGGAAGAAACCCCACTGAGAAAACCCCTGACCCCCCTCAGACCCCTTTTTCGTTGCGGGAGCGATTTGAACCCAAGACCTCCCATTTGGAAGAATCCTGGGGTTCCAGTTGACATATTTTTATGTGATGGAACACTAATCCATAGTTTTAGTGCAAGTGACATAAGTGTTATCACATCTCAACACTTGTCGAAGTTGTTTGTTTAATGTAACTCTATAAGATACTTTTTGTATCTTAGCATAAACATATTTATCTCAAAATTAAATCAAAACTTTGTTTTTAAGAGAAAGTATTTGCTTTTAAGAATGTGATGATTTTGCATAGTTGAAGTTATTTTGACCTTTCATTTTATTAAGCAACACTACTCCTTATATAGACATTAAACTAGGTATTTAGACACTAGACATAAATAACCATCTAATGTTGTTAATTTTGGCATGTGAAACATGTGGAAAGTAAATTTTGTCAATACAATATGATTGTATGTTGAAGATATAAAGGTCATGGGCCTATAAATGGCAACAATAGCAACAATTTTATAAGTTCTTTTTTAAGGCCTTTTATATTTTTTTTCTTGGGCAAAGTTTGAACCCATAGCCTCTTGGTTGTGAGACTTTCATCTTACCATTAGACCCTAATGTTGATTATATCCTTAAACATGGACTAAAATTATAGAATCCTAAAATTATAGAATCCTAATCGTTTTTATTCAATTAATAACATAATCAAACATCAAAATATAATAAAACCTACTTATGAGAAACATGATATTTGATGGTGATCATAAAGTCATATTAGTTCTTGTTATGATGTCTTAATTTTGATGGGTTATCATTATAAAAAATTAGTGTGTTCTTATAGTGTTCATGAGTAAAACTAAATACAAAAAAAATCTATAATAATTCTTCGAGCGTTAATAGGCGTTTAAAAGTAACCATATTTGTCCACTCAACTTATTTATAGTTACTTTTTGTCAAAGAGCTGTAAGGCCACACTAATAATTTATTTATAACATTCTTCCACTTGATCAAGTGATCATTTGTGAGAAGTATTCATTAGATTTGGCTAATTCAAAACACTCACCAAGTGTCAACGTGAAACTATAGCATAAAAATATAGTCATTGAGTCATTAATCAACTTAGAACCACCGCTAATCATATTACAATTTTAAATTAATATAAGACCATTATGAATAAAAAATCTTGCTAGGGTTCTTCTTAATTTTGCTATGAATATAAGACCTTTTTTTTCTTAATATTGCATAACATATACACATACATTGAGATAGAAAAAAATAAATTGAGAAAATAAAATAAGTCATAAGATACAATAGGCTATTATATAAAGTCTCCAATAAGACCCACTTCCAACACAAGTTATTTGAGCAAAAAACCTTAGTCATCAGACCTGCAAGCATATTGTTAGTGCCAATATGCTCGATATATAGGTTGTTTTCCTCTTCTAGTTCACATAGAACAAATACTTTTTTATATAGGGATACAATTTAGCTGCATTCAAACTGTTACTGTTTGAGAAACTAATAGTAACTGAGTTATGACAATAAATAGTCATTAGTCATGATATGAAGTTCACAACATTGAGCCCATCATATAGATTTTTTGACAACATTCCATTAGATATGACAAAATGATACATGTTTTTTTAGTTGTTAATTTATCAACTAGCTATTCTTTTATTAAAGTATGTCAAAATGTCTCGTGTTAATGGTTTAAACTTTAAACGGTTGATGGCTCGTTAGAACTATGTCAAAATGTCTCGTGTTAGATATCAAAAATAAAATCCCATATTTAAAATCACATCATTTCCTTTTAAAAACCTTGAGAGTTACTAAATATTCAAATACAAACTAATATTCAAAATCTTCATCCCCAATTTCAAATCTTCAAATATCTTCGTCTACATCGAAACCCTTGCTCCTGAGTTGTTCAATGTTCATCATATTTTCCATGTGATTTTCATCTTTAATTTTCTGTTCGTCAATCCGTGATCCGATGGCTACATCGGCGTTCAAGTCGACGACCAGAAGAACTCCGATTGGTGCTAATTCGTCGCCGTCGACAGAAGATTCGCCGGATTCTTCATCTTCTAAAGCTCACCGCCGTTCTAGAAGCTTGAGCAGATTCTCACGTTCGATTCCTTTGGAAACTGAGTCAGGTGTTATTCCTACTCCGAGACGCAAGTTCGTTAACACCGTCAGAGGTTCGGAGTTTCCGGAAATTAGTCTTGATGATCTTGCAATCGAGTTTTTTTATAACAGCTCTGAGTTAGAAGATGAGAGTGTAAGCAGTAGAAGCAACCGGCCGGTTCGTGTGAAGTCGGAGATGACTCCGGCGCCGTCTCGCCGGCGTTCGGTGTCGGTGTCCAGACATCCTAGTGGTGATAATTCAGTTGTTTCCTGTAGTGGTGGCGCGAATATTTCTAGTCAAAGGCGTGGTAGGTCTGTGTCGAGGCGTAATGATGGTAATGATATTGCTTCCAATGGTGATGGTACAACTAGGGTTGTTCCAAACACCGATTTTAGAAGGAGGCGTTCTGTTTCAGTTGCTCGCCGTCAGATTAGTGATACTGAGGTAAATTTTGGTTTGGTGGTCATGTGTTTGATGGCTGTTGTGAATGGAATTCTCTTAAATGAAAGTAGAGTAATATATAGAATGAAATCTATTTGTTTTAACTGATTGGACCCATTGATGAAGTGAAAATGTCATATTTGAAGGAATCTCGTAAAACTAGACCTTGTGCAAGGATCAATGAAGAGCTGATGTTTTCAATTAGATATGTATGTTGGGAAATAAACATAGAATCAACGGTTTTGACAAATGTATTGTAAGTATATTCCCTGTGATGTTGTTTCATGGAAGATGAGAAAACTAGGAGATTCATGTAAAACTGCTTTGGCATGGCATCATTTAAAATAGTCAGGTGAGAAGAAATTCAGAGAGGGGATTCAATCCATCAACCAGCTACTTACGCTCCTTCATTGTGTGATTAATGTTTAAGTAGACCTGAACTGACTTTCCAACTTACGTAATAGACTGTTAACTTGATCGAATCTTTACAACTAAATCATTGTAATTACTAACAAAGTAACAATTTGTTGTTTCTAGCTATGTTATTATGTGCAATTATGCATTGCAACTAAGTTTACACTCTTGTCTGCATCTGACTTTAAAACTATATTTTTTTAGCGTTTTTAGGTATTGTTGGATTCATATTTTGTTTTACTTTTATAGCTGTAATTTTTTTTATATGATTGACAGAGTGATATAGATCTTTCCCGGAGTTCTGCAAGTCAGCCCAAATCTAGGAACATGAATGGTAATAATCGCGTTGCTTCTTTTCAAAGACCGACTGTTTCAAGCCATCGGAGGCTCACCAGGTCTATGAGCCAAGCACCTCAATTGAGATCACATTATGACTACTCGGTAACTTATGGTTCCTCTATTTTAAATTAGTGGTTTTGTATGGATATTTTATCCATCATAGCTTAAATAGATCTTAGCCAAGTATGAATTGCAGCAGAATACACACAGGAATTCAAATCCGGTGCCAACTTGTTTAATGATATTACATTTCTGTAATGGTTTGGGCTATATCGTGACCTAGGATGTCTTTGGACTTGTGTTTTGAAACTTATTCTTTGATTATAAAACTGTTGCTGATGTTTTAATAAACAAATATGCATTTGATTATATGTAATTTGTGGGTTGACTAAAAGACTTTGGATAATCACTTTCAGAGTCACTCTTCTGCACTGACCGATGATGAATTAAGAGATGCTTGCTATGGGAAAAACGGAATTGAGAAGACCATTCGAGCTGTTTATGCTCAAAAAAAGGTTTATTCTTTTTCTAAATATATAATTACCATAGGAAGCTGTGTTTGGGTAGGTGGAGGGAGGGAGGGAGGGAGGACATGATGTCTATAGACTTAATGCTGTTTACATCTGCATGTTTAACCCCCCAATCTAATTTTTAGATTGACCACCCTACTGGAGATGATGCTAATCATGGGTTTCGTGAAGCGATGAGAAAAGAACTTAGATCTGCTGTCAATGAAATCATGATAGAACTTGAACAGGTCTAATACTATCCTAGTAGTTTGACGCTTCCAAACATATTGATCTGTATATTCCAACTATTTTCAATTTTAACTTGAATAATCCAGACCAAGGAAAGAAAGCCTTCTGGATTATCTGTCCATGATCGCTTGTCTGCAAAAAAAATTGATGCTACAAGAAAGAGCCATACAAAATTAAAACAGGTAATAACCTGCCAATGCTTAAAATTTTGAGGATTTACTTAACTTATTTCACTTTTTCTGCCTTTAATAGGTGGGTTTATGATAAAAGATTGAAACTTTTATTATGAAGGCATTATACCATTTTAAAATAGTTTTTTGATGACTTTACTTACTGACTTGATACTATTTAAAATAAAGGTGGAGAAGCATAAACAAGATTTATCAGAAGAGACGGCACTTGTAGAGCAACGAGGACAAGATGGGTTCAAGATTGTCAGAGAGGTGCTTCCTGAGTCAAAAAACAATGCTAATGGACCAAAAGTCTCATACTCCCGAAAGGTGTAGCATCATAAACCTTTGATCTATACAAGTGGTAATTCGGGCCTAATTATATACAAATGGTTGATTTTGGGCTAAGTTTTATCCAAATGGGTGACACAGATTATGTTAAGGGTTGAATGGATCGAACTGTAATTCCTAAACAGATCAAGCAAGTTAATCTTTGATTAAATTGGCTGAAACAGCATTAAATGCACAAAACCCTTCTGAACTGATTTCTCAAAGTGGTCTGTATAAATTTTAACAATATGGTTTTTGCAATCATAAGTAAGCACAGTTGTCAAAAAATTAAAATGGTAAAAGATGTATTTTCTGCCCAACTGCCCAGCCCATTTCGAATCACACTGGTCTTTATCTGTTATTGCCACCTCTACTATCAATATTTGTCATACTGACGATAGAAATGTAACATTTTAAATGGTAAACGTTTTGAACTTTCAGAGGAGCAATGATAGGAACAGAATGTCTAGACAATTATATGAAGAAGCAGAAAAATATTTTGAAGATTTTATATCAAACATTGAAGATACAGATTTTTCTTCTTTTGATGGAGAAAGAAGTGACACAAGTTCAAGTTTAGTTGGAACTACAGCCAAACAAAGCAATCGTGCATTACCTACCCAAAACATTAATATTATTTCTCTTCCTGTGGAAATGGAGGGAATCAATTTACCATGGTTGGAGTGGAATGAGAATGATGGTGTTTCTCCTACAACCCCAAAAACAAAACTGTGGGATCCATCTAGGGTATTGCTTGTTTCACTTATTTTCCTTCTCGAAAACTTGAGGTTAGCGTTGAAAATGGTGGAGTGGGTCACAAGTGGGGTAAGTAATGGGTCAAAACAGGTAATTCATGATCCGGTTTATTGACCCGAAACACTTCTGTTCATAGGTTAGGATTTTTTTTAAGTGTTGTGCCAAAGATAACTTTTTTTCTGAAGTGCATTTAAATGCTTATAAACTTCCAAATTTTTCCCTTAACATAAAATTGCTTTAATTACATAGTTTTTCTAGTAAAATTTAACACATCATCAACTAGTATCAAAAATGGAAAAAAGGATGGTGTATGTGATCCAAGGTGATGCGGCCTGTTTTGACCGGCTCAAATGAATTACTCAATTTTGACCTTATTAGCAATTTGTGTGTTTGTCTTCCTTTGGGTTTAGAATAGCTAACTCACACATCCTCTAACCTTTAGGTTCAATAAACAGTGGGTTAATCTTTTGATTGTTTTACATATGAAATGGGTCAAAATTTAGGGGTCAAGTTTTAAGATTATAATTTTAGTAGTTTGATTTGTTTAGTTGATTTTATTTGACTTTGTTTTGATTTATTTTCCGATATAGTAAATTAGGGTTTACTTGTTTATTTGGTTAAGTTTGAATTCGTGTTTGATAAGACGAGGGACAACAACATTCTTTCGACTTGAGTGCGTGTTTTTTCCTGTGTGACAAGGGCATCAACGTTTTTAACTTTGTGTGGTGAAAACAAGGTGTGAAAGAATCATTGTCGTGAATACAATGATAAAAATAGTCTGAGTCGAGAGGCACAATCAAGAGCATCTGTGAACTTGAGCCGTAAAGTTCAGACATGTTGGACGGTGAACGTGTGGTTTAATTCTATGTGTTAAGGAGACGAGATGGCAGAAGCGCAGTTGATGCATGTGCAATCGTGCAGGTTAGCAACCAAGGTAATATACCATTTCCCGAAGTTAGCAGCTATGAATTACACGAGTTGGTCAATAATGATGGAGTCAATCCTACAAGCATTTGTAGGAACCAGTTAAACCAGGAACAGAAGGAATGGCCATTGCAAGGAAGAACCTATTGGATAGAGCATTTGTGTGTCAAACTCGATTTGAGGATGTATTGCTTCAAGTGGCTAAGAACAAAAAACTCGATTTGAGGATGTATTGCATCGTGTGAGATTTTTGAGAGCTGAGAAAGTTCAAAAGGCAAAGTTACAAACATTTAGAAGTGAATTGGAGATGTCTAGAGTGAAAGAAAGCGAGCCTATTGATGAGTTTGCGGGCAAAATTGATGTGATATTTACAAGGTTTCAGGAGTCTTGGGACAAGTTTAAAGGATGGAGTTGTGGAGAGAACTTCTAAACTTGGTCTCTAGAAAGTTTTAACTAATTATTGCATTGATATAACTCGGATCTTGAGACAATGTCTTTTGATGAAACTGTTAGTAGATTGAAGGCATATGAAACAAACAAACTTAGGGGTCGTTTGGTAACGTATGATTGTTTGAACCATTAAGTGCTGAATGGTTAAGATGTCTGAATGGTTAAGAGGGTCTGAACCATTAAGTGTTGAACTAGTTAGACTGTTTGGTTGAGTATTTGAATTAAAAAAACAAAACACCCACATTCTTGACAAAACTAGTTAGACGGTCCTGTTATGAAACCATTTCTTATAAATCGTGTTTCTATATATTAATAAAGGGATGGAGGCGAAGCAAATGAATTTGAAAGAATTTATTTGGTATAAATCCTTTTATCATTTGACTCGCCGACTGTTGCATACGCATCGCCGTTAACGTTTTCTTTAAAGCCCTCCATCATTACCCCATAAAGATTCTTGCGTTGTTCAATTCAACAAACGTGAGCTGAATTGCAGTTTTCTTTCCTTTCTCTAATGCTCTTTCTTAGATCGATGAACTTACGAATTGAAGGGATCAACATGATTGTTTCAACTTACAAGAGAAAACTAGGGCGGTAGCGGCAGCGAGAAAGCCGAAGAACGGAGTCGTCTCCTCGCCGGAGGGGGTGAGATCGTTCGCCGGCTGAGTTCAAACGCCAGAGGCGTCGGAGATGGCCGGTGAAGCGCCAGAGAGGGTTGCTCGTCGAGGATAAAGGCATTCACCCCTTTTCTTCTTTTTTTTCTTCACAAACGCCCTCTTCTCCTTTCAGACCCATTCAGACATGGTTTGATGTCTGAATCATTCAGAGGTTCGTTCATACCTTTTTACCCATTCAGATAGTGTTTTTTTTTCACGAAACAAATGGTCTGAATCTGAACCATTTAGATTCAGACCCATTCAGGCATATTCAGACCCAAACAAACAACCCCTTACCCAGTATATTCTCATTCCTTAGTAGGCTCTGGGGGAAAGATGAAGACAAACCTTACCCGTATCCCATTTAGGATGGAGAGGATGCTCCGAAGGAGTCTCGGCTCAAAGTTATCATTTGAAGTTAATCATTACAATACTTTTAATGTTATTTTCACAAAATAAGTAAAAAAACATTAAAATTAGTGCAATTTTACTTTTGCCCCTTGAGGGCCCAAACATATATACATTATATGCATGCATCGCGAATGGGGTGTTTATACATTATATGCATGCATCGCGAATGGGGTGTTGAAGGCATATGAAGAAATGATCAATTATTCATAACGAGAAAGAGAATGATCAAGGTAAGTTGAACTTTCTACATATGAAGAGCAAGAAAGACCAAAGCAAAAAGAGCATAGTTATGATAGGCATAGATATGAGCAATGACATAGGTACAACAGTGGTGATCATGATAGGGATATAGAAGTGGGATTGGACCGATTGATAGAGGAGAGAACAGATGTGGAAGAGGTTTTGTGGACGAGAATTTTAGAGACAAGTGAATTAAGGTGTTATGAGTATGATAAGTATGGACATTTTGCGTACGAGTGTCCCAACAGGAATGGAAAAAGGAAAAGGAGGTAAACCTGGCTAAAACTTAAAGAGGATGAGGAACAACCAGCATTACTGTGAAAGGATTGGAAGAGGAAATTGCTGGGTTATTCTTAATTGGTTTACCTGAAGTGGGTTGATTAGTCTTTGATGGGTCAAAACTTAGGAGTCAAGTTAGTGGATTATTATTATAGTAATTTTCATTTAGTTTCCTAATAAATAAATTAGGGTTTACTTTTCTTGGTGAAGTTTTTTTTATAAATAGAGAGGTTATAAAAAAAAGAGGGAGAATTACATATTTCCCCATGGTACAAATTTTCAATGCATAATGTACAATGTACTTAAAGCATGATTTGGAAAAATAGGTAATTTTTCAAGTTTAGAAAAGGGGAAATATGTAAATGCCTAAAAAAAGGAGATCCTGGATCAACACCCATATTTTAATTGTCTATGTGGTTCTTTGCCTTCATAAACCATGAAAAACAACAAATAATATTAGCAGTAATTATTCATATCGTTTTTAAGGTCGCTGTCAGACCGGCAATGATGTACGGAAGTGATTGCTGGCCAATAAAGAAGATGCAGGCAAGAAAGCTAGAGACAACAGAGATGAGAATGCTAAGATGGATGTGCGGGCACACAAGGATCGACCGAATAAGGAACGAAGTCATCAGGGGGAGATTGGGAGTCACATGCATCACCAACAAAGTACGGGAAAGGAGATTAAGATGGTTCGGACATGTGAAGAGAAGAGACTTGACGGCACCTGTACGAAGAGTAGAGAACCTCAATGTGGTGGGGAAAAGGTATAAGGGCCGCCCTAGGTTGACATGGGACGAACAGATACGTCAGGATTTGTTAGAATTGCATCTCTCTGAGGACATGATCAATGATAGGGGTTCATGGAGATGTAGAATAAAAGCGAGGGAATCTTAGATGGGTTCGGAGTTACTTGATTGGTTTGGCTTGTTTATGTATGCTTATGTATGCTTATACTTGAACTATGCCTGACTCCTTTTTACATAAGTTTGTGTATGTATGTTGTGTTGTTTGTTACTTCCTTGTATGTTATTGTGTTATTGGCTTCCCACCCTCTGAAAAAAAAAAAAAAAAAAAAAACTTTTTGAGCCAGGGGTCTCTTACGAAGCAGCCTCTCTACCACATCTGGGGTAGGGGTAAGGTATGTCTTCATCTCTCCCCCCACAGACCCCACCAAGTGGGATTACACTGGGTACGTGTTGTTGTTGTTGTATTCATATCGTTTTTAAAGTCGATATCTATCAGATTTGAAACATTTAAGGATTGATTTGGTGTATGTTCTATTTCTAAAGGGTAAAAAAATAAATCTTTGATCGACAGAAACAAGGTTGAAAGTTGACCTAATGCACTCATAAACTCTTAATACTATCAATTGTTATAGACTAGCCTCAATAAACATGTTTAATTTGTATTATTTTAATTCATTCAACGATCAACTATTTTACAGGATTTGAAAATGATCCAAGATCATGGCAACCAATCTGGCAGCAGTCATGGTAGTTGGAACCCTGAACGTACACCCGCGAATTCACTAAATGCAAAAGGAAATAGAATCAAAGAGGAGACTCCTAAAAGTCCTCGATTTGACATGGGCAAGTATTTGGATCTCCAGAGGACCGAAGAGCTATTTTTAGATAGTTGGAGGGAAAGAAGTGTAATTAGGTCTGGTGGTTTATTGCTTTGTAGTATAATTACACCTTTTTGAAACTTTATTAACATCTGTAGTTCACTTTAAGTTATTGAAAAGCTAATAATTTTCAAAGTGATTTTACAGTAAATTAGATGGATGGTCAATATGATGTGACGATATTGCATGGATGGTCCATAATTTTCTAAAGTTATATTTGGATGGTCTCTAAGATCTATGCTTATTTTCAACTCCCCGAAGCATTTCGTCGCTTACTATGCCCTTCCTTACTACGCCTTTCCTCGTCTTTCACTCTACTCTTTCTATTTCAATGCTAGCTTGATTGCAACTAGATTGCTTAGTAGGGACCACTGTTATCAATAGCGGGAAGAAAGCGAGAAGTAGCGGGCGTTTTTTTCTTTTTAATAACCTGATTCGACCCTATACGTGCATATACCGTCGAAATAACACCCTAAATAGTCGACTAGAGGAAGAGGCGGTGCTAATTGCGAAGAAGCTTCAGCCGACGGGAGTATTACCTGGACGCCGCCGACGGGAAGATAGCGCCTGGTCGCCAACGATTGAAGATGAAATCGACTGGAATTCGATTCTGGTTTCAACGATTGAAGTGTAATCGACTTGAATTAGATTTTGATTTCAACAATTGAAGGGCGATCGACTGGAATTCGATTTTGATTTCAAAGATTGAAGGAAATCGTCTGGTCGCTACTGGCCAATTGAACCAATTTGAACTTTGAAGGGTACGTCGGTATGAAGCAGAAGTATGAACTGTGAACTTCATATATTAATCAGTTCAATATGTGAACAGTTCATACTTCATGTATTTTTTTAATTACGTTTTTTCCCATCTTTTAATACACTGAAATACTGAATTAGCAATTATTATTTGTTGAAACTTGAAAGGTTGAAAGCGTAGAAATTATAACATATTTGCCTTATTTTGGTGGTGTAAAACAATGAATCCTTATTTTGTTTGCTATTTTGGATGACTATAAATATTTATTGAGTTTTTATATTATTTAATCGCTAAACACGAAATAGCGGTCGTTATTTACCGATATTCGCTACGTAGCATATAGGTACCTTATCACTATTTACCGCTATTCGTTATCAATAACTATGGTAGAGACTACTAATGGACTGTCAGAAACGAAGCGAGGGATTGGACGACGGACGGGACAACTAGCTAATTGGGTTGTCAACATGACATGTTGCATGTGATATTGCATGTACGGTCTTTAATTCAACTGCTTTGACAGACTTCCTTTTGTTATTGCTGCCATCTATCCTTGCCTTGATGATGATTTTGTGTTCATTGAAATAGTTTGATTCAAGAGACTAATTTCTTCATACCCAAATCAATCTATTTTATTGTTAACTTCAAACCTTTGTTGCATGGTAACAATTACAAATAATGAGTCAAAACCAACAAACAAACCTAAATTTGCGTCTCAAATGATCAATGGGTGTTTTGATCAGTGGTAGGCTTGTGGCGGATAGTAATGGGTGTGATTTGATGACCATGGTGGTGGTTAGAGGTTGTTTAGGTTAATGTTTGATGATGGTTAGAGAATTAAGAAAAATAAAATAAAAAACATAAAAGGTTAAAGAATTTTAGGTGTAGTTTGTTTTTGCCAAAAATGCCAACTTGACATTTTTTGTCTGTGCCACGCACACCATGCGATATGCACAGATATTGGCATCTACAAACTGTTTTTTTGAATATGTTTTATTAAAAAATGTTTATACGTGCTCTTTTAGGTGCAGATGTGGTTTAACCACTTCTGGAATCTTCTAAGGTCTACAAAGACCACCCACCACCATTCGCCACCAAAGTCAATCACCCCCGCCACCACCGACGGCCACCACCTCCATCACCGTCAGCCACCCCCATCGGCCATCACCCACCACAATCAACAGACGTTAAAAAACAAACTCTTCTTACAAACTGCAAATATTTGGTCCACTTTTTCTACAGATGTCTACATATATTTTACCTCTTAAAATTCAAACATCATCTAGGAGTCTAAGTGTAGCTTTTGAAGCTATTGACCATCAGTACAAAATCAACTAAATACAAAGACCAATTGCATGATCAACTCTGATTATTATAAAGAAAATTATATGCTGTCTTATTTTCTTACATTAAGTCCAACTAATTTTAGTATTTTTAATTTTTTCAACATTTAAAAAATATATGTAAAAAATTGTTATTATTTAAAATGTATCAGCAGGGTGCCTGTAAAATGTTCTTTAGTTAGTTGACTTTTTCCTCACTTTTTTACACAATGAATGTAAAGTTTAAAAAGGGAAGAGAAAACACATCCACCTCATTTCATCCCAAATGTGCACCTTTTCAAACCTACCTTAACTACCATGGCTGTAAAAATACCCAAACTACCCTTTGAATTAAAAACAATATCAATAAACAAACATTCAATCTGTGTCTATTTCCTCGTGATCATCTGGCATGGCTGTACCAGCTCCAGCCTGGCCATCTTCTTCCTCGTCATCATCATCTTTCCTGTATAAACCAAGTTGCTCCAATGGATTCCCGGTCCGATTCAAGTTAAAGCTCCCTAACGGATCTTGATAACAATCTGCTATGTTTTCGTCGATTAAACTTTCTAAAGGTTCAGTGGGTCCCACACTAAACATATTGAGATCTTCAAGAAACCGAGAATTATCATTTATATCAACCATCTTTTCCATCTGACATAATAATAACAAAGTACATGTTAGAATTGGTGTTAAAAAGCGTGAAGTGTTCCAAGACATTAAGGCCTCAAAAGCCAAGGCTTGTTCTATGTACAATAACAAAACAGTTTTATTTTTATGCATAACCAACAGATGCATCTGTCTCGTCTTTTTTACATGGTTATTTTATCATGTAAACTATTCATAATCTCCTCGTCCCTTAGGTTGTTTCAACTTGTCACTAATCACCCTTTCCAACATACCTCAATCTTGAGCAATTTTGGCCAAAATGTGCACGAGGCACGGTCTTGATGCGTTTTCTTGTTTGACTTCTTTATATGCAAGGGTAATTTTATACATGTTTACTTTGATGGATTAAAGTAACATTTTTTTGAGTGTTTTAATTCCTAAATTTTTTAACGGGGTTGTTTCAGAATGGTGTATGCATAACGGCATTTATAAAAAAGGCTTCTAACATGCTTTAATTTTTTTCCTACCAAATATTCAAACGCTATTGTTTGATTATATGTTTTACATACATTATAATCAGATAATCGTTGTCCAAACATATCCCAAATACCCTCCATGTCTTGTTCAAACCCTATATAAATGGATGGATTCTTAAGTAAGACAGATAAAAATTAGACTTCTTCTACAAACAGAAGTAAAAAGCCCGCTCATTTTATAAATGTTTGAAAAAGAAAAAAAAAACATTGTGGTTTAATCGTGCTTGTTAGTTCATGAAGGTGTCAGGCTAAATTGGGCTTGACGTATACAACCTTACCCTGCATTTATGCAAAAGGGAATTTCCATGACTCGAGCCTGTTACCTTCAAGTCTCAAGATAGCAACATTAGTGTTGCTCCAACTCTCCAAGGCTCACCCCTACATGTATACAGATATATACATACACATAAACATTACCTTTTGTAGAGCTTGACGTGCTGCCTCCCGTTCAAGTTCCCTTTTTCGTTTGGCTTCAGCAGCTGCTTCTAATTCTGCGTTTCGTTTTGCTTCTTCTGCAGCCCTTGCTTCAGCTTGCAGTCGAGCTTTTTCTGTATGAGAAAACACCATCTCAGTATCAATAGCCCAAACACCAAAAAGGTTCAAAAATAATGTGACAATAGCCCACAAAAGATGGCTAATTCTAAATAGAGGGAATTGCATATATCACCATCCAAACTTGCAAAATTACATATTTCTCAAAATACAAAAGTTTTCAAAGCATAATGTACAATCCTCTTCATGCTTGATTTGGAAAACATGCAATTTTACAAGTTTAGTGCGGGATAGATGCAATTTTCCCTTTTAAATACACACAATTTTGACCATACCTTCTTTTCTTCGCTTTTCTATCTCCTCCTTATCAAGCCTCAACCTCTCCCTATCCTCAACCTGAAACTCATAGTATCATCTTAGTACACCCAGTAGTAGCAACTAACATGATAATATTGATAATAATTTTGATCCTTTAACCAATAGATGGATCAAATCAGGGATGTTTTATGTTAAGCAGGTCAAATGAAAAATTCGGATATAAAAGAGCTAGGGTCATATGGCTCAAGCAAATTTAATGTCAACCAAAACCTTCCTTTAATGATATAGAACCTCCTGAATTTTTCTAATCATTTACTAAAAATTTCATTTTAATAATTTGTTTTTTGATCACAACTTTCAAACATATACTTCAACAATCTCAAATTTTCATATATATCCTTCTAGGTTTCATAAAAGCATACTAATCCTTATAAAAAATAATAATATCATAGTATACCTTATTACGTAAATAAAATAGAACGGGTAACGTATAACAGAATATTCTACTAAAACAAACAAATAAGTGAGGTTAATATGATATTTTTGTGTATTAAAAGGATAAATATGATATTACAAAATGTAGAAAAATATATACCAAAATTTTCCTTTTAAAGGAACACATAAATTGAGCCATAATTTCTTATTAAACCATAACAAATTAACAAAACATTATCGTGGATCATGTTTCAATCAATGGAAGGGAAAAAAAAAAGTCATTATCAACCTGAACATGTTTTAATCCATAACCCGACCTTGCCCATTTACCACTTTTAGACAACCATGCATCCTAGCATAAAGCACAGGACCCACAAATACCTTCCCATTGGTTTTCTCTTGAGCTTTAAGAATGGTGTCGGCAAAACGGCTTCTCAATAGTGCTGCGCGATAAAGCTTATCAGGAGAGACTTGCCTCTCATTTGGAGCGCACTCCCCTAAAATAGCATTATACAGGTGAGAAGTTGAGAACATGCGCTGCTTATACTATAACACCAACACCTTTCTCCACTGTTTAACTCATTTGCTTACCCTCTTGAGGCCCACTCGTTTCAGCAGAAACAGGAACAGATTGAGATTTCTGCTCAACTTGGCCTACCATATACACAGAATCTGCAAAAAAAAATGTGTCATAAAAAGATATTGAGGCGCGTTATCATCTCATAAGGTTGCCAGGAGAGGCGGCAAGATGGGTCAAAACAGGTTCACATTGAAAGTCATTTTCATAAATCATAACAGGTTATAACGGACATAGTTGTTAAAGGATGGGCCTAGGGCCTTTTATCAACGAGGCACATAGCACAAAAATACCATTTTTAGGGGTTTTAAACTTGTTTTATGCTTGTTTTGGGCTAGTTTAGGCTGTTTTATGTTGATTTCAGGCTTGTTAAGGGTAATGTAATTGTTTTAGACCTGTTCGCAAATTTTAAGATGGAAATTGGCGCGCCTCCAAAAATGAGGCTTTTGAAGCGAGGCGATGTAACCGGCGATTGAGCATCTAGGTGCGCGCCTTGCAGGCTTTTGACAACAAAGATAGGGTTGATCAAGTTGGGTTGACTCGCTCACAAAATTTGTCCATTTTTTCATTTCTAAAATATAAAGCATGAGTTAATTATGACTTGCTTTTAACCGACAGACCAAATTTTAAATAAAAATGTGAAATGTATGCATCAAATTATGGGCAGTTTTTAAAGCAGCTCGTCTTTTAGCTAAAGTTTTTATGTGAATAGTTTAGCTGTTTGCCTGTTTGAGACAAAACAGCTCAAATCAACCCATATACAAGTAAATGGGTTAAAATTGCATCGGTAATTACTATATTTAGTGGTTTGTACATAAGCACACAATGTTCACCTTCTGCATCATGGGAAACATTCATTGTTTGCTCTATGTTAACTTCAGAACCCAGTGTGTCCTAGAAGGCAATAGAGCAGCATCATTATCACAGTCAGCTAATCAGTTGTTTTAAAACAAGCTTGCAGAAAATAGAGCATAGATATGTTATTGTAGAATAAAATAAACAGATTGTTAAAAGGGAGTAAATAAGTGAAATGTATTTAGCACTAAAATGATCATTTACGCTTTCTAGCATGGGATGAGCAGATTATGCAAGATTTGTTAATCTTGCACCTCCACCAGTGATGGGAGTTACTGAAGAAAACATATAAAGGATAGGAATTTCTAGGGGTATAGATTAGTCTTAGATTAGCACTCACGACTTAGCCTGTTCTACTCTTTAAATTTTGTCTTCCTTCCTAGTTATTTTATAGGTGGTTGGTGATCCGTTTTCTTTTCTTTTCTCCTTTGTTCTCTTTTCCCTTTCTCTTTTACTATAAATATATGTTGTATGCCACTACTATTCTTATTCTTAAAAAGAGGCCCTTCGAGGGGTAAAAGATCTCACTAGAAGCAGCCTCTCTGTCTTTAGAGATGGAGGTAAAGCTTGCCCCCATCTCACCCTCCTAGACCCTAGTATCATCGTATGTATGAAACATAATGCCTATATAACCAGGCAAATAAGAAGCAAAATCAGAGCTTATTAAAAGATTAACTGATGATCAATTCCAACACACAAATCCAAACACTCCCAAAATAACAAGACAGCAAGAACAATGTAATGGAATGATCAAGGAAAAAGAACGAACCATTATTTCATTATCGTTCTCACTCAAAACACCATTAATTGTGAAAAGTTAGAAGAAGAATATATTACTGTTATTATTTTTACATATTAGCAAATTTATGGCAGTTTTATGTTGATATGTCATGTCATAAGTAAATCATGCAAATGTATAATTTCCACTTCCAATTGGAAAATAATTATCAAATTTGTAATTATTACAACTAAAAAATTAAACAATAAAATAATAGAACATCACCGATAAGAGAAAATAAAAGCATGCACGCATACATATACTTTAGTTGTGTTTCAAATCTAAGATAATTACTACATATCAAACACTACCTTGATATTGTTGACAAGGGCAGAAAGTTTAGCACCATCTGAATCACTGTCTGAATCTGACTTTGCAAAAACATGCAGAAGGGAATAAAATTTTTCTTTCAGAACTTAATCATATATCCTTATAAATATTAATGTGAGAAAGCAATCAAGTACTGCTTTTCAAAAAATTAACAAAATCAAAAATCCATAAAATAAAATAAAAAGGGTAAAATTATTATTTTTATTTTAAAAAAGCAGCAAAATTAAAATGCTAAAACTCATAATCAAGATGAAATGGTTAACTATTTGCATAGAATGTATATAAAGACACCAGTATGTCAACAATGAAACTAAGAGAAAGATAACAGGTTTTTGAAATGTGAGGCCTTGAAACTACCTGTAACTTCGAATCAGTAAGTTAATAGCACTAGTATTCCAGCCTTTCGGTTATAAATAGGGTATTATGGTCACAATTAGAAAAGCATTAACTTAAAACTAGTACTAAAACAAACCAGAATGGATCAGAAAAGTATCATAATCATGTGAAACATAGATGTCTAGATGATAAAAAGAAAAGGCATCATACAAAATCTACATTTCATAGTAATAAAAATTGCTTAACCAGAGTGAAAATAAAAGCATTAACATGAAAATTAAGCAAGTATTTAATTATTTTATAAAGATTCAGTTATAAGCTTATAGGCTTAAAATAACACAAACCACTAGATGATGATCCAGAATCACTAGTGGAGCTACTTGAACTACTGCATTTACTGTTTCTGATGCCTGCATCTTTCTCAATCTCTACTGGTAGGAAGCCTGTTATAGGTGGGTCATTTTCACCAATATCTACATCCTCTTCATTCACATCATTAACTGAAATTAACAATAAACAAGAAATCAGTCACTAAACTTTTTTTAAAAACAAATAACATGAGCAGGAATCGGTACAGCATTGACCAAAAATATGACCTCTGACTGCTTGCATTGATGAGTTGCTGAACCCTGACTCATTAAGTATCTGCAATAACACATAATAATCAAAAGAATCACCAAATCCGCTTGAAACTCACAGAATACTTTTATTGGTAAGGAAGTTGGGTTTTACCATGTTTTTCTGTTTATCCATGAAAAAATCATCTAGAAGCTTCCTCAATTTGAACAGTGTCTCATCACTAAGAGTATCTATATCAATCTCAATCTCATCATCTACTGTTGCATTCCCATTTGAACTATTTTCTTTAAGAAAATCAATAATGGTTTCAGGTAAATCTGCTAGTGAGACCTCCAATTCAGAGCTCAACTTCTGCTTTTCAGCAACAGACATAATCTTCCTCACAGGTTCTTGCTTTATTTCATTTTCAAAAGATGAAGTCTTTTTCTTTTTTAAAGGAGGCATAAGAGTAGCAGTTTTGTAGTCAGTTTCCATAACATTAGGTCTACTAGGAACCACTGGATCTATAGCTACTGATAGTTTCTTCTCAATTGCTTTCCATCTCACTTCAAAAAACTTGCTCAACGTTTCAGCCATAACATGCACATCATTTCCACGTGGATTATACGTCATTGCATTTGAAAAGGTCAACCTGACATCAGCCGCAAACCCCCATGGATCCACATATTTTCCTGAATTTAACTTCATCTTCACAGTCCCCAAATCCATAGGATGTTTAATAACCGTATAATAATCTGGAATCTTTAACGCCACTACATCAACCGGTGTATTAAACACCCAACTAAAATTATGCCCCATCAAGCGGTTCAAAAGCGTCTCACATTGTTTCATCAACATGGCATTCCCAGTAGCAGGAGGCAATGTCGCCTTCTTTAAATGGGACCCACCATTCCCATTCCATCCTGGTGGGACCCGTTTCTTTATAGACCCTGATAAATCAGGCATAAGTTTTCTTTGTCCAGCACTAAAACCATACACATCACTCAATGGCGACAAACCTTCTTCAATGTTCTTCTGAAATGTTCTAACTTGTTCAAGCTCCCGTTTTAACCTCGACTCCAATTTTTTTCTCTCAAAAGCAGATAACTTTGATAGATATATTACTTGAATCGGAACTCCAAATTGTTGATAAGAATCGCTACTCAAGTTGATTGATTTGTTTCTTGGTGCACAAGAAACTTCTGAATAGGTGATTTCTGTATCTACCCGCCCTGAGCTACCATAGCCTTCTGATTCCGCCATAGTCTCGACCACATGTCGGTAGTCTGGAACAAACCCAAACGAATAACCCTTTGAAATCTTCCTACTCTTCCCCATCATTTGAGTTGAATCCGTTTGTGATAACTTCTTTAAAAACCTATGTCCAACACGCTCTACAGAAAAACCAGGTGCCATAAAACTCAACCTCCAAAAGCTGTGATTTCAAACTCCCGGCGTTCATAAATACCCATATCTTCAAACCTCGGTGCAATATTATTGGAAAGAATCAAACGACGTCAACAGGTTTATGATTCAGACCTATCAAAACCTGTAGATATAAGATTATATATTGTATCATCTATCTTTATCTGCATTTAGCAATTCATGTGTCCAATTTTCAAAGAACAGTCGACAAATATAGTTTCAAATTTAAACACAAACAAATCAAATTCACTGATTCAAACAAACCAAATCGTCAGACTCTCGCCCAAATTCCCTTTAGCCCTAATCAGTGGTAAGCCTAAATCATCAATCGATGAAGATCAAGAACGTTCGAACCCAATGCCATAAACGCAAGTCCAGCATTCAACAACGGCAATAGGAAACCGTATACACCAAAGTAAACCCCGGATCGAAGACGAAACAAGAGCGCGCGAAGGAATTAATAAACCCTAGAGTAACAGAATCCCAAAATTGAACCCTAGAAGTAAAGGGTTTCAATAGGTCCAACACGAAAGTGGATGTTTGATTGAAGAAAACGGAATGTTGATTTAAAAAACCCTAGAAATATAGAGACAAATAGAGAGATTTAGAGAGAGAAAGTTAGGGTAAAAAAAGGGTGATGAGAGAGAGAGAGAGAGAGAGAGAGAGAGAGAGAGGTGTGATTGTGGGTTGGTTATTGCTTCAGTTAAATAGACGAGGGTTGGGGTGGAGTCGCCTCTTTACGCGCCGGTCTTTTAGCAAATCCTCGCCGTTTATCTTTGATTCCATTCTTAATCTTGTGGTCCATATTCATTCTTTGAATATTATATTATATTACTAATTTAAAAACATTCGCACTTTATTTAAATAAATTTTAAATAATTATATATTTTAAATAATATATCATATATTTTTGACAAAAGTGTTTTTTTAATATAATTTAATCATGATATTTATCAAATTAAATAAAATTATTCTTATTTTATAGAAGATATAGGAAAAAAATTAAATTTTAAAAAATTGTTGTATGCATATTTAATGTGAAAGACAAGAAACTAAATTTAAGATATTTTAAAAATATGGATAACTCTACACAAATGTAACCAACTTTTTATGTTGTTTCAATAAAGTTACTGAAACTTTTTTTTCTCAATTAGGTCATTCAACTTAGTATGGGTGTTCTAATTCTATAAAAATAACCTGAATAGCAGGTTATTGCTAATTTTCTACAAAATTAACTTATTCAATATGTTAAGTGGGGATATAATCATTGTATAAAACAAATAATAAATTATAAATTATTTAAAATCATCCACATTTACGCAATATATTTGAAGAAAATAAGTTTTTCAAACAATGTGTGTCAATATTTAACGTTTGAAACTTTTTTTCAAATATCATGCGTAAATATGGATAATTTTTAATTTATTATTTACTTTATAAAATGATTAGGTCACCACTTAACATATTAAATAAGTTAAATATGTCTAAAATTAGTAATAACCTGCTATTCAAGTTATTTATATATGATTTAAACACTCATACTAATTTGAATAACCTATATGGAACAAAAAAAAAGTTTCGACGACTTAATTGGGACAATATGAAAAGTTAATTACATTTGTTAAAGTTATCCCTTAAAAATATGGCATGTCTTTAGAATCATTTATTTATTATCATACGTAGATGTAAATGTACGTGTAGATATCGTAACATTCACATATTTTATCTTTCTAATATCAGTTACTACATATATAATTTAATTAAGTAAAAAAGTCAATTACATATTTATCCTTTTAAAATATATTTTCCTTTTTAAATAAAATAGTCAATCACATATTTCTCTTTTTAAAAGATATTTTCCTTTTTAAATAAACTAGTCAATTATATATTTTCCTCAAAAATATTTAATTGATTTTAAGGGTTCATTAAATATGGCATTAATATTCTTGTTAATATGTAAATATTGTATTATGTTGTATTATATTTAAAGCTAAAGTTACAAAAGATAAATATTTCATTGTTGTTTAATGTTTATCATAGAAAAGTTTCATAGTATTGATTAGGACAGCAATGTTTCGAACCTTATTAACTAATAATTGTTTGAATATGAAAGATTCATAGTTGAAAAAAAAAATAAATCAAATGATATTATAACTAAAGAACTGAGACTGTTTACAATATATCAATATTACGCTATTATAAATACAAGGAAAAAAATCATAAATTTTAGTATTTTTTTTTATTTTTTTAATATTATTATTATTATTATTATTATTATTTATTTTTAATCAAAAGATGTTAGACTTGTAACATCCGGTCTCGTCTATCATCAATATTATCCGTTTTGTCACTCGTAGCTCACATATTTGCTTTTGGTTGTTTGGATGAAAACTTCTCAGGGAGGTCACTCATTCTGGATTGTTGCAACCCGAGCACGCTTAACTATGGAGTTTTCATGTGATTCCCAGCCAGGCAAGCACAAAACGCGTTGGTGATATAAGAGAATGATCGTTACTTATTAAACATGAATCTCTCATATTCACGACCGATGTGTTATTTATCTAAGATGTTACATGAGTTTGTAGATAAGTTTTATTATTTTTTCGTGAGGGTACCTTAACTTCACAATTCACCATGTTGTGTTATATAAGCTTCATGTTATCATTCTTTTATATTTTTACAACATTTTTCAATAAAGAAACTGCAGAGC
The DNA here is from genome assembly GCA_009363875.1 of Mikania micrantha. Lineage (NCBI taxonomy): Eukaryota > Viridiplantae > Streptophyta > Magnoliopsida > Asterales > Asteraceae > Mikania > Mikania micrantha. The sequence goes on along the minus strand of CM018691.1, from coordinate 55,250,500 downwards.
ATTTCCTCTTATGAGTTAAACTTTTTTTTTGAACGGCGAATGTCCTAATCGTGTGAACCCACTGTTTCCAGGACATGTCACCAAGGTCTAGTTACCTGGACCTCTCATGAGCCACCACAACCATCCCAGAAGGAAACTCCACTGGGAAAACCCCTGACTTCCCCCCTCAAACCCCTATTTCGCTGCGGGAAGGATTTGAACCCAAGACATCTCATTTGAAAGACTCTTATGAGTACCATTGAGGCAATGCCTCATTGATAATAAGCTATTTTAAGTTTGAGTAAATGAATTGAATTAACGTTTTGATATTTCACGTATAGTTTATTAAAATCTATGGCTTATATGCATTCCATAAAAATAATGCATCTATTACTTTGTCTACGTTTGAATAATAGGGTGGAATATTTATTTGTTATTTTAAACATATATCCCTACAGGATTATGTTCAAATAAAAAGTGTGAGATTGGTGAGAAAGATTGTGGATTTGACAAGTGACATTACTTTAAATTTAAAAATAAGGATATTTTGGTCATTGTGTTTAATGCTTCAATTTATTGTGTTTAATATTTTTATTATTTTGTATTATTTTTTATTTCATATTGTGTTATTTTGTTATTGTTTTTTATGCATTAAATAAATTGTTCTTATTTATTTATGTTTTATGTATTAAAAGTACATAATTGTGTTATTTTACCATTATGTTTATAAAACTTATAATTTTAAAAAACATAAATTGTATTTATTTTTTGAAAAATACATTTTCGTCATTGTATATATGTTTATGTCATTGTGTAATATATTCATCATTGTGTTTTATCATCAAAACATTGCGTAATATAATCATCATTGTGTGTTATGTTCAGGTCATTGTGTAATATATTCATCATTGTTTTTTATCTTCAGATAATTGTGTAATATAGCATCATTGTGTCTTACGTTCAGGTCATTGTGTAATAGTCATTATTTTGTTTTACGTGAAGGTCATTGTGTAATCTACGTGTCATTGTGTTTTACGTTCAGGTCATTGTGTAATATACACATTGTTTTATTAAATGAATTTGTTTTTTATCTTCAGAACATTGTGTAATATAATCATCATTGTGTGTTATGTTCAGGTCATTGTGTAATATATTTATCATTGTTTTTTTATCTTCAGATGATTGTGTAATATAACATCATTGTGTCTTACGTTCAGGTCATTGTGTAATAGTCATTATTTTGTTTTACGTTAAAGTCATTGTGTAATCTACGCGTCATTGTGTTTTAGGTCATTGTGTAATATATACACATTGTTGTATCAAATGAATTTTTTTTTGTTTTATCATTATGATTTACATATAAAAAGTACGTGATTTTGTTGTTTCACCAATATTATTTTTAAAGCTCATGAATTTTTTAAAAAAAATAATTAGACACTACGACGGCAAAAAAAACACTCACAAACAAAAAGACACAATAATATACAATTAGACTCAATGACGCATTACAAATATCAAAGATAGAGGAAAACGTTTTTTTTTTGTTTTTTTATATAACAATATTATACTCATTTTAAAGATAAAAAAATGCTCGTTTTTTTGGTGTAGTTTTTTTGAAAAAATAATATCGTATATAAAAGTTATGTCCGTTTAAAAAAATGAGGGGAACATGATAAAAAGTCAACAAAAGTGTCTATGATTAAAATACCCTTCAACTAATTTTTTTAATACAACTTTGATCTCAACCATTAAATTATACATTTAATGGCCCACAATCCTTCTCACACTTCTCACCCATCTAAGCCTTTTTACTATATCCTCACCCTATACCTACAAGTATTATTAAACATGTATTAATAGAATATATCAATATATAATATTCTATTTATTTCTTTTATAAGGTTCTTTATTTAAACTAAGAAATATGTTGTTATGTATTACTATGTGTATTAATATTTTATTGAGAATAATTACATAGGTATTCAATAATTATTTATAATTATCATATAATTTTTTATTTAAACTTAGTCTATTTAAGTACAAAGCAAAATCAGGAATTTAGCTAAAATATTTATTTATCACAAATAATAATAAGCAAAATTAGGAATTTAAATAAAATATATTTTTATCGCAAAGAATAATACTTTTAACATTTGTAGAATTATTTTTATAATGTTTTCTACAAAGCAAAATTAGGAATTTAGATAAAATATATTTTTATCACAAAGAATAATACTTTTAACATTTGTAGAATTATTTATATAATGTTTTGATAATTTGTGATTTGAAGGAATATAGTTTTCAAAAGTTTCAAAAATATGTATAAGCATTTTATTAATACTTTCCATATACTAAAATATTATTTTCTGAAATTTTGCACAATTTCAAATAATTTATAAAATGACTTTATAATTATTTTAACATTTAACCAATAAAAATGATTAACTAAATTTTCTGAAACTTATAAACTTTATCAGATTAATAAAAATGATTTTTGGGATTTTTAGAATTATTATTATAAAAAATATGGCTGGAAAAAGGATTTATTTAAAATAAAAACAGTTTTGAAGAGCGGGTTTTGAGCCCCCGAGCCCATGCGAAGCATCTTACCGGTCGCGTGGGTGGGTGTTCGCTGATAAACCCTCGCTTCGTTTGTTATATTGATCCATGATTGAATCCCCAAATAGGATGAACCATAGAAACGGTTTTCAATCCAATTCGTTTGATATGCGTGTGTTTGGTATTCAGACGAGTTCGTAATGAGTAAGATTATTAGTTTAATTCGAGTTATATATTGTTGAGTTAAATTTGAGTTACGTTTTGTTCTTGCATTTTATATAGGCGCATGAATGGTGATCTATTCCATTAATTTCTTATTAGGAGTGATTTGGGCATTCGAATGTTTGCCAAAGGCATCCTCATTCCAGCTAGAGAACTCGTAGTGTAGTTTGAAGACTTTTCGGGTCTCTATTAGGGTCCGGGTCAAGTTTGATAAGGTAATCGGGTGTGTAAGAAAGAGGAATCAGAATTTGACATGTTTAGGCCTACAGATTTGTTTTTTCTTTTCATTTTCCTTTTCTCACAATCATGTTTATACAATTATAAATTCAATCCCTCTAATTCAATGTCCTTAATATTTTTTGTCCTAAAAGTTAATAAAAAATTTTACCAGGCATTTATTTTTAAGTAATTTTTTTTATAAAACTTATTTAGTTTTACAATTTATTCAAATATTATTATTTATTTTATAAAATTAGTCCATTATAATATCTTAACATGTTTACCATATAATTATTATTTATGTTATAGTTTATTTTGTAACATACTGTTTATAATCTAGGTTTTGTATAATAACCATTACACATATGTTTACTTATACCTATTTGTCTTTAGAAATTTATTATTACTAATATTGATTTTTATCAAAGCTAAATTAGTCTAAAGTAATTATATGCGTGTGTAATTTTTTCAAGAATAACACTATAACTTTCATTCATTAGTATTTGAAACTATTATATTTGAAATCGAAACGAAAAAATCCTAGAGGTTATAACGTAGAGGACAATTATAACATGTATTTTATATATTATATTTGGTGAAGTTGATTGTTCATCATTTTATGAAGTATATTTTAATTCTTTAGTTTTTGCCCCTAACTAAAAGTTATGAATCCGCCACTATGTATAACACAACAAAAGCCAACAAATACACCACCTCATATGACACATCAAATCTTCCACTCATTGCTTAAAAATACTCATTTTGTTGGATATGAGATCACTACTAGAAAATGGGTAAGTTTTCTACGACGAAATTCTGACGCAAAATGAAACTCTAATTTTGCAACAAATTTTGCGATGAAATAGTGACGAAAATTGTAACATCAGTGCCGGATGAGTGCCGGAACAGTGATCGCAACAGTAACTCGTACAGTAACTCGGGTACACATTACGTGAAACTATGCTTATTTTGTTGATACATCATGCTTTACACTAGACTATCATACGATTGTCTGAAATCTGACTGAAACCTTAGGTTTTAACAGTCAGAAACATGTCAGACAACACAGTGTTGAAACATAGATACTTGATTTGATGCTATTATGTGTATAAATGTATGTGAGGTTAAACAGAATAAAACCATAACGATTATTGTTACAGAATGCTAAGCCGACGAATTATTTGTATAGGTGACGATATGTATGAATGATTCTGAAAGTTTAACGTTATGAAATAATGACTGAACAGTAGGGAACAAGAATCAGAAAGCCAAACCATCGTCGTATTCGTTCGAATAACGATTCGAACAAATACGCGCGATGGCGACGCGTTCTGACGAAACGAAAACGAAACGAACTATCATAAACTTAAGGAAATAAAATATTTCCTATTTTACAATTTTGAAACTCATCATAAACGAGATTAAACTAAACTATTTTAACAATTCGCGAATAAATTAACGAAACGTGTAAAAATATTAAAATTCGATAAATAAATTAATACAACGATATTTAAAAGGATTTCTAACAATAATTGTATTTTAGATATCCTAAAATAATCCTCTTTATTTAAATTATGAAAAACGCACGTAACGTGTCGGAAACGAGACGAAAATACGAACCAAGCAACCGAAACGAACCCGAATACCCACGAGGTATTTAAACCTCAAATGAGGCTATCTAACCTCATTTATTGCTATTATCTCTCTCAAAAAAATCCTCTCAACCCGTCACCCCCTTTTTCACCTCAATTTCCAACTTCTAAGCACAAGATCTTCCTCATTTGTGGATGAATTCGAGCAAGTTTGGTGTCTAAACGACCATCTTGAAGCCCTCTACAAGGAAGTACAACGGATCTACAAAATTACCCAGCCATTTTCGAGGTATGAGGCCATAAAGTGTGGCGAAAATAGGGTTTTCTATGTATATTTCGAATCACCCACATAAAACCGGTCATGGGTCACCCTCGTTCGAACATTTCACATCTTGGAACCTTCTGTCGTGTAACCATTAACACTGGAAACCACTTGAGGCTACTTGGTCTAAGGTCGAAAATGATGGGAAACCGGTTCGGGAAGAAGCAGCTGTTAGCCGAACCTTCGACCTTAAACTCACATGGCCGAACCTTCCTTGCGTCATCTACCACCGAACCTTATGCCATACAGCCGAACCCTATCATCAACGAACCTGAGCCACTTAGTCCAGCCGAACCCATGGCGAACTGGGCAGCAGACGAACCTAGGCGAACCTGTTGCAGCAGTGACGAACCGTGCATGCGGCTGGAAGCCCTAGCCGAACCTGTTACAGCCTCATGGACCACGAACTTACAAGCCGAACCTTGGGGGTCTCACGAATCAACCGTGCATGACTAACCTCGGCGAACCTAGCTATGACACCGAACCCCCATGCAGCCGAACCATGTTTATGGCAACCGAACCCTTGAGAAACCCACATGCACTCAGCCGAACCTTGGAACTACATTCAATAGGGTTCGCTGCTTTTGATTCAAACCACAACTCGGATGGCAGGGCCTAAAAAATTAGCCCAACATTAGTCCTTAGCCCACGATCCTTGGGACTTGTTCGGTTAATTAGGAATAATTATGCCCAAGTGTCGGCCCAAATCCGTTTCAAGTGGCCCACATAGTTTCGGCCCAAGTCAATACACCACCCGGCCCGAATGACATTGGCCCAACATAAAACTATAGGCCCAAACCTCTTTTGTACAGCCCGAATAGTTACACATATGGGCCTAATGGTGGCCCACATCACCTTATTAGACCCACTAGACCCAATATATTATCCGGCCCAATGAGTTCCCGACATTTACAAACACATGAATGAACATTTAAAAACCAATGATAAATGCATGTATGGATTATCATGATGGATATTATAAGAGTGATAGCAAGAATTTTTAGACAAACAATGCAAACATTCAAAAACCTCATTTCAAGGTATGAGTTTATAAACACTGAAAGAGATTCAATACTTAATTACATAAGGTATGGAACCACGGGCCGGATAATGAACAATAGTAGTGAGTGTTAGTCAACTTCAGGACTAACACTTACACACACACAAATCACGGCAACACATACTTATAAGCTACAACACTGTGAAATCAATACAGGAGCGTGAACATCAAAACAAGTACCAACAAAGAGCGCACATATTCTTATTCTACTTAGTCAATCACTACGGACATAAGGTGAGTTCATTTGTCCTTATTCAAACTATTTGTTTTACTTCGGGACTGAGAAGCATGTTAAACATTTTCATAAACTATTGAAATGATTTAATGCTTTTAAACTTAAACATGATGCTTGTATTGATGCTTATGCGTGGAAACTAGTACACTATGAGAAACTATAAACTTGATGCCTACACTTCAAACTTGAAGCTTGAAACTATATGTTGGATGCTTATGTGAGAAACTAGATGCTTAAACATGAGACTTAATGCTTATGCTAAACACTATATGCTTAACTTGAGAATTGATGATTATGCTAGAAACTATATACTTGAACCTGAAACTTGATGCTTATACTATGGAATTCATGATGAAATTATACGTGGATGCTTGAAACTATGATGTGTGCATGAAACATTATGCATGTATCTAATCATAGACTACGTAATTGCTAAACTTCTGCTAGTGCAGAGCTTGTACCTATGTATTGAGATACATGTAAACTAAACCATAACGAGGCTAAGCTGTTACCTATATAAGAGACATGTAATTGCTAAACTTCTGCTAGTGCAGAGCTTTTGTCTGCTTATATGAGGTATGTAATTGCTGGATTAAAACTAAACCATGACGAGGCTAAGCTATTATCTGTATAAGAGGCATGTAATTGCTAAACTTCTGCTAGTGCAGAGCTTTTGTCTGTTTATATGAGATATGTAATTGCTGAATTGTTTGTGTATGCATGGCTTGTGTCTATGTATAAGATACGTAATTGCTAAACTTCTGCTAGTGCAGAGCTTGTATCTTATATAGGAGACACGTAATTGCTAGACTAAGCTTTACTAATTCATGAGATACGTAATGGCTAAACTTCTGCTAGTGCAGAGCTTGTATCTAGCCGTGGGCTACGTAATTGCTAAACTTCTGCTAGTGCAGAGCTTGTACTCACGCATGAGATTAGGGACAGCTAAACTATGTGCGCGTGAAACTATAATGCTTGTTAAACATACTTTGAAACTAATACTTATGAATACTATAGACTTGTAAACTTTGAAACAGAAAACAAAAGCTATGATGAGGAATGAGTTGAATGGTAGGTAAAATGCTTAATTGTTATTAACAATAGTGTCATATGCGGATTAGTAGGTGGTGGGATGTTGGCTGGGCGGGCGGTAAGCTCGACCCTACATATGCCCTATATATAAGCGTTACATGTGGAGTTAATGAGGTTAAGGTTTTACCGAAAGAGGTTTGTTAAAGCTATTTTAAACTTAAAAACTATATGAACTCACCAACCATTGTGTTGACTTTGTTTTCTTACATGCTTTCTCAGGTGAAGAACAGGGTTAAGCTAAGGCTATTGGATTGCATGCTAGGTGGCCTATATAGAGGACCTAGTTGATTTTGGAAGCACATCTTTTGTTGATAATACAAACTACTTTTGATATCTTGTACAGATACAAGATAGAAACATTGGAATTATTTTGATAGGTTTACTTAGTTAAATTGCAGAACATTGATATTGTAATTTAACTTTGTAATCATAGTTTAATGTTTGATTGTGCTTTAGTTATTCTTAAACATTGATGCTATGTAAACAATCTGATCATTTGATTATCACTCATGATATCGCGCCCCGAGAACCTTCCGCCCGACGGGGACTTCGATCCAACCCCGCCGGCTCGGGGTGTGACAAAAATTAAAAAATCATGATTTTTGTCACAAATTCGTCACCAATTTGCGACACATTTCCAACACAAAAAAATTGATTAAACATTGCGTCGCAAATGTGTCATAAATCCCTATTTTGTTCTTTTTATTTAATTATTAATGATAATGTTAATAATTTTACTAATAAAATGATGTATAAAAAAGAAAAATCATAATATTTGTGACACAAACTGTATTATTCAAAAATAAAAAAATGGAAAATAGATGCGTCGCATATCTGTCATACATTCCGACACATTTATGACACAAATTTAGATTTATTAAATTAATCTTTCTGAAAATAGCTTGCGTCGCAAATGTGTTGGAGTTTACGACGCCTTTCTGACAATACCTTACGTTAATTAAATTATTCTTTTGAATCTACATTACGTCGGAAATGCGTCGGAATTGCCAACAAGTTTGTGACAAAATCATTGAATAATTTAATTATTCTTTTTAAAAAATAAATCGTGTCACAAATGCATCGGAATTTCTGACGCATTTACGACAAATTCTCAGATTATATCATCAATTCATGACAATAGCTTATGTTATTTAAGTTATTCTCTTTAATCTATATTACGTCGGAAATGCATCAGAATTTCCAACAAATTTTCGACAAACATTAGATTAATTAAATTATTGTTTTATAAAAAATATTTGCGTCGCAAATGTGTCGGAATTTTCAACACATTTCCGACAAACCATTAGATTAATTAAATTACTGTTTCTGAAAATAAATTACGTCTCAAATGTGTCGGAATTTGCGACAACTTTGCGAACAAACCAAAGATTATTTTAATTATTCTTTTAAAGAAAATACATTGTGTCACAAATGCGCCGGAATTTCCGACGCATTTCCGACAAATTCTTAGATTATGCATGAAAACAATCATTTTAAGTAGCATCATGTAAAAAGTTGAAACACTTTATAATACATCAAATCACTGGCCATTACAATCTCATCTAAAGTGATTCAAATCATCCACCACTACCGCCTCAGTTGTACTTCGTTTAGATGCGTAAAACGAAAATCTAATATGGAGGCTCATGGTCAAATAATCAACTTGTCAGCCATGAAAAAAAAACATGGCATCATGTGCTCATTAAACTAAAAAAAAAAGAAACTTTTGAGTTATGTAACTCATCATCTGAGTCCTGAACAAAAATGTATGGACATTACTAAAATCTAAGAATTTCAACTTAAGGTAGTTAAATCTAATTATATCTTTTCATTTAAACCCAAAAACAAAACTCAATGGTTAGTAAACATAAGATGTTTTATGAGCATCAAATTTAAACATTTTAATTCAATTGGTAAAGAGAAGGAAAGTCTCATGAGAGCGAGAAATCTCATTGATGACAAATATAACTAAAAACCCTAGCTTGAACTTATCCTCGAAGCGAAAAAAACACATAAGTTCAAGATTTGATCATATATGCATATATGGAACACAACAAAGGATTTCATAACCTATAATCCCCATGGTTTTTCAATTTTCTATTTGAATTATAATTATACTCGTACATAATAAAACAAAGTTTATAACATGTTTTGAATAGTGTTATTCGTAGTTTTGGCATAAGATAACTTTCGGATGACTATTTAGACAACATTTACCCATTCTCGAACTAAAATTTTGGACCACCCAAATCTTCTAGATATACTAGTATACTAATAAGAAACTACGTTCAAACGGTTCATAAAACCGAGCCCAAACGAAGCAAGAATCACAAACAAAAGTTTGAGAACTTAACCCTTGATTCACGCCAAGATCCAATGCTTAAACCCAATTCTTGACACCATGAATGTTGGATTACTCTCTGGCATATGATAGTACTATGAAAACGATGAACGTGGGAGAAAACCGTGCGCAAAACGGATTTATAACGAAGCGGGAATCGCGAAAACAAGTTTGATGTTTGTTGACGGTTGCTAGACGCGAATTCTTCTTAAAACCCATCCCACATCGCCCAAGAAACTAATATTTCTTCTCTTTAAACACCTATAAATACACTTGTTTGGTCCCTTATAGCTTTGCAACTCCTAGTTGAGTATAAACAAGTAGAATAACCAAATTTTGGTGATTTTACAAGTGCAACACCCATTGGGATGTTGAACGTAGTAGTTTTATTTTATGCTCTTGGCGAGGAGGTGCTGACCTTCGAGATTGTCTCGTCTGTAAAGTTTCTTTGAGTTAATTTTCATTCTTTTTCTTCTTTTCATTATTTATTTATTTTTTTTTCTACTCTAAGTAGTTGAGCTTAAGCTATTAGTTGTCGGCATTAGGCTCGTTTAGGTTGCCTTGTTTAGGTCTCCTTTAGAGTTGTGTAGTATTGTAGAGGCTCGTTAGGCCAATGAGTCCGACCTATGATGTCCGTTAATTTAGTTATGCCTAGCATAATGTTTACTCTTCCTCGTTGCATTCGTTTGATTAGGTTGAACCACGTTTGCATTCGGATCGCATGCTTGTTCCTTTGAGCTGCTGTCTGGCCACACACGTTCAATCCTCAGGGCATCCATTTTGATACATCTGTTGATATTGATTCTTCTTCATTATACTAGTTTTCTCAAGCACCATTAATGTGAGTAATTCTATACTCCCTCTTTTACATTTTGTACTTTTGGGATGTTACATATGCCAGTATTCAAAATCCAAATTATTCTAAATTCAAATTCTATAGATGCAATGCATTTAGTCTATTTTGGTTTGATTCTTTGCTATGTGATACTACTTGCTTTGTGATTCTGTGTTATTCTATGTTATTCTATGTTATTCGATACCGAGTAGCCTAAGGTGTGTTAGATACCACTTTCGCTTTGACTTAGGTTAAATATGTTAAACGGGCGAAAAGTACAACTATGGGCAGACTTGTGAAAATACTTAGCTTTGTGCTTTGTGTTGGAACGAGTTTGGAGGCGATATAAACTATTGCAGACTTGTAGATATACTAAGTTTTTTAGCTAAGTATTGATATGAGTTTGGAGACGAGATATTCTATAAACTTAATTGCAAACTAGTAAGATATGCATGCTAGAATTTAAACTTTGTAGTCTAATTGAATTGCATCAGTTTTTCTATGTAAAATATATAAACTGTATGAGTTATTCACCAACTATGCAAATAGTTGACCAAATCTTTATTTTGCATATGTAACAGGTTAAGTGGATGCTTTGGCAAAGACATAGGATAGTTTTATGTTAGTAGACCTGGTTAATTCTTTAAACAATGTTTAGAATTTCAATTGTAATTGTTTGTTTATTCAATTCTTGTAATGTAACTTGAGTGTAATGAATGAAATGTTTGTATTGTTAATAATGAATGCTTTAATTATTCAAACATATTAATAGCACCATGAGCTAATGAACAGTCGAGCTCGCGCCTCGACGTATTTCGCCGTCGGTCGGGGTGTGACAGATTGGTATCAGGGCCATGGTTATAGGGATTTAGGTTATTATAAAATGGTGGTCTAGACTATAACTAAGCTTCCCAAATATGAGTTATCTCATATTACACTTACTTGTTCATTTCTTGCTTTTGTGCTATGTGTTATAGTTATTCAGTCTGTGTTATACTTATTCATTATGTGTTATGTTATATTTGTTACCATAGAGGAAAGACATAGTTATTAAAATGCCTTCGATTACACTTAGCAAAGGATGCCTTAGTTTAAGATAACTTTATATCATGAGATTACTTAGATTAAGCAAATGCATTATAACTTGCTTTTATGTAAACTCCATTCCAAACTCACATATTATGTGCAAACAAACCTTAGATATTAGGAATTTGAACTCATTGTCTAATATTATACCTTAGACAAAATAGGAATTCCAATATTGATTTTAAGATCTCGTTAGAATTAAGTTTGTGAGTTGGATATGTACTAACTGGAAGAGTGTAGTACCGGTAGTTAGAATTCCTGTCTAGAAAAGCTATTCGTATAAACCCCCGAGGTATTGTGGGACCTGTCTAGTATTCCTGGGGATTTTCGATGAGAGTACAATCACTTATAGGCCAAAGTATATCATACCAAACACCTTACAAACTAAAATGATTCTAATACGTCACTCGGTACTCAATTTTGAATACCATTCCTTATGTTTTCAAACAAGTTCAAACGATTTGCTGATTTGTGATTCTATTATCTGTTCAATTTTCATTCAAAACCTTATTAGAATTAATTTTGTTAAAATGAGCATGTAGTAACTGTAAGGGTGAATACTGGTTACTGAGACTCCTGTCTAGGAAAGCGATTCATAATACCTGACGAGGGACCAATCTAGCTTTCCTGGGGATTTTTAATGAGAGTATTTTACTTATAGGCCAAAGCATGTTAAATTTTGCAAACAACATTAATTCTAATAAACAAAAAAAAGGTGTCTAGCTTGGATAGCACTCCTTTAGATTTTTAATCAAATTCAAAATGATTTAAATACATTGTTTATACACTTCCAAATCTTATGATATCATACTTGAGATTAATGATGGTGATTCATCACAACATCTCACAAACTATGATGCCATTTTCCTTTGGTGAATAATAATATATATGTTATGATTCAAGAAAGTTAACAATGTCAAACCTAAGATCGTGATGATGATACATCACTACATCTAAGAGTTATGATGTTATCTTTCTTAGATTGATAATGTATATGTTATGATTCACGAACTCCTATATATCATATTTAAGATGCCATTTTCCCTTATGAAATAATATATCTATTACGATTCAAGAAAGTTAATGATATCATACCTAAGATTGTAATGGTGATACATTGCTACATCTAAAGGCTATGGTGTTACCTTTCGTTGGATTTATAATGTATATGTTATGATTCAATAACTCCATGATTCATACTTGGGGATTGTCACACCTCGAGCCGGCGGGCCGGATCGTGTGTCCCGTCGGGCAGAAAGGTCCCGAGGCACGATATCGGGAATGATAATCGTGATGATCAGATTGTTTACATTGCACATGATATATAATGAGAAAATGCTAAATGAAAATAGAATTACAAAGTTAAATTACATCAGTTTTGTTCATAATTTAACAATATAAATCTACTATCAACATCATAATTCTTCTATCTTGTATCTGCACAAGATATACAAAATAATCCGTATAATGATGTTCCAAAAATATGCAAGTCCAATATACTAGGTCCTCTATCTGGCATCCTAGTCCCAAAAGCAATAACTTCTTACTCAGACCTGTTCGTCACCTGAGAAGTCATGCAAAAAGATCATGTCAACACATGGTTGGTGAGTTCATGTAGTTTTATTTGAAAATGAATTTGAATAAACCCGTCCGAATGACAACCTTAACCTCATTAACAACCACCTATACTATCCAGTCAAATATGCTTATATATAGGGCATACGTAGGGGAACAAGCCCCAGCCGACATCCCACCACATATCAAACCACATGATATATTGTTGTTAATGATAATTAAGTGTTTCATTCCACACCATTGACACATTAGTTCTTCCGTTCTTAGTTCTTGTAGTTCCACAAAGCAAAATAGAAATTATATTTATTCCTTAAGTTCATCACACAATCATGATCAACCATAATATTTGTAGAAACATTTCAATAAATGCTTAAATAAATAAAAAAACATTTAATAAAATCTAAGACCTAACGACTGAGCCTTGGTCAACTCGAGTAGACTAGTCTAGTAATCATGGTTCTTAGTAGTAAAGGAAATCTGTAAATATCATCAAACATGCGACCTACAATCAATCAGTCTAGCTAGGACATCTTTTGATGTATAGGTTTTTATAGTTCTTTAGATCGTCCGTGGGTCGTATAGTTCTTTAGTTCTTTGGCACATGTTATCTTTGAGTATTTCCCAAATGTTCCTCAAAACTGGTTAGGGAATACTGTAGATATCATCAAACATGCGTCTCATATTCGATCATTCTAGCTAGGACATCTTTCAAACCTGAGATTGGCACATGCTATCTTTGATATTTCCCAGACAGACCCTTGTAAATAGTTCTTTGTTCATAGTTCTTTGAAATAGATCGTTAGTTCTTTGACAACACACCACTTAAAATAGTACTTTGATTTGACCGTTAGTTCTTTGAAATTAGATCTTTGAAAATAGTTCTTTGTTATAGATCTTTAGTTCTTTGAAAATAGATCTTGAAAAATAGTTCTTTGTCTTTAAAGTTGTTAGCTATTCATGATGAATAAACAACTCATGCTGAAATTATGAAATTAGTTTACCTAGATAAGATCTAGGATAACAATTTTACATATAAAACATATATTAAGTAAAAGCATTTACGTAAATATAATCCAAAGAAAATAATTTACGCATGCTTCTCAGCCCCGCGTTTGTAAAACAAAAATGTTTAGAAAAGGGGCAATGAACTCACCTGTGTTGCTAAGAATTGAATCAGAACAGATAATGTACGCTCGTTAATTGTAGCTTAAGTATCTTCAATACCTGAGTTGTTTTAATAAGATTCGAATACTATAAGTATTTATAATAGACGTATCTATAGTTTTGGTCTCGGTGTGCAACTATGTGTCATATGTTACTAGTGTGTTTCTATGTCTCTCTAGCTAATCTTCCCTGATTATCCCTTTACCCGTATTTGTTCACAACTAATACTTACTTTTATAAGGTTTATATTATTTACAGTCAAAGTCCTTTAGAAAAAACCTCCTAAATAAACTCATTTTTAAGTTAAATCTTTAAGTTAGAAATCGTTTTATTTATTCCAAAACATTTTAATTAAGAATCTTATAAATTATTTTCCTTTATTAAAACATAAATTATTTTAAGAAAGTATAAGTTAACATGTTAGACTTAGGCTAATCTCATTCAATTAACTCTAAGTCCGTTACTAGATCTTTGTTTCTCATAATCTTTTGATCATCCATGGTATACAACTTAGCTTCGAAAGTCCAATTTGAACTATCTAACTTAGTTGTATGTTTGTATATAATTTCTAAGTATTGAGTGTTGACCATGTGATTAACACCTAGATACTTAGATTGAGTTCTTGATTCCTTGTCACCAATGATTGATGTTAATGTTGCTAGGGAACTTTGATGTTGAAACTTTAGTACTTGATTAACATGAAATCCCCTTTGTTTGTTTAGAAACCAAATCTAAAACATAAAATTATTTGGCCTTGGGTTGACTCTTAACTAGCCACCCTTAGTTAATATTTATTTTCAACACCCTCACATATAGTTTCTTTTAATAAAATTCAAGTGTTCTAAACCCATTTGGTAGTTACCATCCATGTTTGCACCTTATATTAGTTTTAGAGAAATTGGTGTTGAAATCCATGACATGAATGATACACAAAACCTTTGTATAAACTACAAAACCCTAATAGGGTCTCATGCATGAAATCACGCCCCACCCTTATGCATGGCTAACCAGATGAGCCCAATTAGAAGTTAACCGGGCTGTCATGCGACTGAGTCATGTGGCCCGACTAAGGTTAATTCTAATAACCTGGTTCGGCCACCAACTTATGGTCGTGCGAATGTGGGCGACCGAGTGAAGGTGCCATGCGAATGAGGGGGGTTGGCTGAGTGAAGGCTACGTGCGAAGGAGTGGTCGGCAGAAGGGAGCTTGACCGAATGAGCATGGCTTGCTAATGGGTGGTATCCGACCGAAAGTGGCTCCATACAAATAGGCCTCATTCGGCCTTAGGCTAGCCCATGCGGCCTGTAGCCATTCGGCCACCTAATGATAAGGCCATTCGGCCGTTCGAAACCAAGCTGGTGTAGCCCCCTATTTTCGAGCCTCATGACCACACCATGAATCTCCCAAGTTCCTACAACATCCTAAGTGTTTTTGGTGTAGTTTCCCTAAGGTTTAGAAGGGCTAAGACCGGCTTTTGATGGGGTTCGAACAAGAGGTTAGAAAACCCTAAAAATCGGTACTTTGAACTCGTTTTTACCTCGATTTTGATGGTTCAAAGCTCAGATTATTTGTAATTTCGTGTTCTACGTGTTGTTGTGATCGTTTTGACACCAAGAGGGCTCAATTTGGTGAAGAAACGTGGATTCTAGGGTTTGAAATGTAGAGGGAGAAAGTAGAGAGAGCGAACGATTTTGGGTGGTGATGGCTGGTAGTGGGTGTGGTAATGGCATTAAATGCCATATTAAAGGCTTTCAAAATACCCGATGTGTTCGGTCTTGCTCGGTTTCGTGTAGAGGCGTCATTTTTCGCCCGTTTTCGTAACGAAACATCTCGGTTTTAAAAATAGAGTTTATAAATTTCATTTAGGTGGTAATTCCTAGTAAATTAATTAAATATCTCCTGTTTATTTTGAATTTCTGAAAATATTTAGTTTAACTGTTTAACTCGAATCGTACAGTCGTCGCGCGTATTCGTTCGAATCGTCACCCGTACGAATACGATGATAACTATACTTTTCGATATGATTTTTTAATTATTGGACATCATTCCGAACGTTAAAATTTCAGATATATTCGTACAGATCGTGACATATACGAATAATCTGTCAATTTAGCATTCACGTAACGCTATCCATTGTTGTTTTGTTCTGTTAAACCTCACATACGTTTATACGTAATAATATTCAAACTAACAATCACATGACAGTTCTATGTTGTCAGATAAATATCTGACTGTTGAACCATAGTTCTGAGTTATGTTTCTGCAATGACTGTGAAATTGTTCTATGATAAACATGAATTGATAATGATATACATGTAATACACATAGTTTGTACCTGAGTTACTGTGCAAGTTACTGTGTAGATCACTGTTCCGGTTACGTTTCCGGCACTGATGTTACAGGGATAATGATGGTGATTAATTACTATCTCTCATTGAATATGATATCATTTCTCCTTGTTTTATGTTACCTATGTTATGATTTAACTAACATTAAACCTAAGATTTAGTGATCACTAAATCTAAAAGGTCATGGTGTTATCCTTTTTTTTTTTATCTATGATGTGTATATTTTGATTCAAGAAAACCAGTAACATTATACTTAAGATTTATTGATGGTGATTCATCAATAGATATAAAAGGTTATAATATTACTTACTCCAATATCCAAACTCATGATAGAAAATTCGATGATATGGTTTTTATGATTAGTGACTTGTCACTACATCTATAAAGCTATTATATCACATATCTTATTGTAATCCATGATGTCTATGTTTTAATTCTATAAAGCCACTAGAATATTATGCCTAAGATCGGTGTTAAATAATTCTAACATGTCCTTAGGTATTCAATTCTGGAAAATCCTTTCCTATGTTTTAAACAAGTCGCAATGATTTTGATTATATAATTTCTTATTATATTTCATGTTTTGTTCAATAAGGTGATATGACCTGAACTTATAGAATTTTAGTATGGGTGATTCCATATAAAATTACAAACAAGTTCACATTAATCATATTATTGAATTTAGACGAATTGTGTTGTATTTGTATGTTTAGACAACTACTCAAAGATTCAATGATATTATAATTAAGCTTAGTGATAATTAGTTATCACAACTATCAAAGCTTATATTAACAGATACATGTATATTCTACATTATTTGTTTATCCAAAAATCGATCATCTATCAATTCATGCGTTACAACCGAAAGATTCCATTGCAAAATTTCAATGTTGAAAACTTCTATACTCATACAATACTTAAAATCCAGTCAAATTCTCCAACACCTATTCAAACCTGTCTAAAGTTTGTGTTAGCCTTGGTAGGCGTTTGGTATGATATCAAAATATTAGTAGTGTGATGGATTGGCTGCGGTATACCCTATATATAAGCACTAATAGTACGTTGGTAATAGGACCAAAAGCTTGATCAAGGGCTAGAATAGTCAATTCAATCTACAGTTTTAAGAGAACTATGATAGTCAAACAGATTGTTACTCAATTATTAAGCTTGGTGTGTATTCTTACACCAGGTCAAAACAAAGATATCAAAAATCACATGAATCATGTTAATGATTCTTAAATGAATTTATGATTAAACAATGACTTGAAAAAAATGAGGTTATAGTTAAGGTTACTGATAATTAATTATCTCAACCATATAATATCACATACTAGTGTATTCTGTATATTCAAAAATTGGTCATTCGTCAACTCATATGTCACAACCAAGAGATTCTATTGCAAGATCGCAATTCTTCGAATCTCTAAACTCATGCGATTCTTAAGGCTTGTCAAGTATTCAAAGTTTTATTCAATATAGTTAAGGTTAAGTAGTCTTGGTAGGTAATTGGAATGCTATCAAAGTATTAGTGATGTGGTGGGTTGGATGCGATATACCCTATATATAAACACCAATAATACATTGGTAGTAGTGCCAAAAGCTTGACCAAGGATAAGCTTTGTCAATTCAATTTATAAATTCTTGAAAATGAGGCCATGGTCAAGAATGTTAATCAAATTAATTGTTACTCAAAAACTAGTATCTGGTGTGTATTCTTACACCAGGTTAAATCTAGGATATCAATCATTATTCTTATCTTTAGTTAAGTAAGATATCGTTAAATCGAAATCCCCTTAGCAAGTGATCAAAATGTATACAAACCCTAAAAACGAATGTGTTACAAATATATCTTTAGATATTATAAATAGTAGCCTTTGAATTTAGACATTATTCTATAATGCTAATTAAATAATCATCAATCTAAAATGTTAAGTCAAAAATAAAAATTTTGAAGAAGACAAGACAAAAGAATGAAATGTTTGTATTGTTAATAATGAATGCTTTAATTATTCAAACATATTAATAGCACCGTGAGCTAATGAACAGTCGAGCTCGAGCCCCGACGTATTCCGCCGTCGGTCGGGGTGTGACATAACCGTCCATGACTAAATGAAGGCTCCCACATGCCGATAGAAAGAAAGACATGGAGAAAAGGATAATAAAAGAAATTGGATATTGTATAAAAAAGTTATAAGCATCGATAATGATTGACACCTTGCAACGTATTATCGACAACTAGATAAACATTTAAATAAAAGCTAAGTCCTAATGATTGGGCATTGGTCAACTCGAGTAGACTAGTTTAGCAATCAAAGGTTCTTAGAAGTTAGGGATTCTGTAAATATCATCAAACATGCGACCTACAAATCAAACGGTCTAGCTAGGACTTCTTGAAATGTAGGGTTTTTGTTTCATTCTTGTTTCGTCTAGATTCGTCCCTTGTTTCGTTTAGTTTCGTTCACACATGTTATCTTTGACATTTCCCAGACTTTCCCCCTGAAAAATGATTTCTTGATTCGTACTAGATTCGATGAAAAATGTACTTGTTTCGTTGAACAATGAATACTAGATTCGTTGAACAAATGTACACTTGATTCATTGATCATTGAACACTTGGTTCGTTGAACATTGAATACTTGTTTCGTCAAACTGATTCTTGGATTCGTTGAACTTGAACACTTGTATCGTTGAAATTTTTCCGTTAGATTCGTTGAAAATAGACCCGTCGATAATAGATTCATTGAAAATGTTTGCTTGATTCGTCAAAATGTTTACTCGAACGTGAATTAATCATCCACTTATTATATAAGCAGATATTCTTTTGTAAAACTTGCATAAAATTTACCTAGACATGATCTAGGATAACATTTATACATACAAACATATAGAATTTAATTTAAGAAAAATATAATCCAAGGAAAATAATTTACGCATGATTCTCAGCCCCGCTTTTATAAAACAAAACGTTTAGAAAAGGGGCAATGAACTCACCTGTGTTGAAGTTCTTATGATTCAAGCAAGATATGTATGCGCACTCGTTCTTTGTAAACTAGTGTGTTACTATGATTTCTCTAAGTATTCTAAGTTATATCCCCTCTATGAAACCTTATCCCTTGACTAATTGAGATTCAACCTTATTTACATAAGGTTTATGATAATTAAAGACATTACCATTTAATAAATCATCATTCATAAAATCTTATTTAAGTTACAAAAATTTAAGTTTAGAAAATCTTTTAAGTTACCTTATAACATTTTAAAAAAACAAGTTATGATCATTCTTATAAAACTACGGTTACATGTAATAAGTCATTTCATTTTAATAAAATACAAGTTATTTTTATGAAAAATACAAGTTATACATGTTAGAAGTTGAGTTAACCTAACTAGATTATCATCAAGTCCTTCGATAGTTCTTTGTTATCCACCTTGACTCTTGTTCACTCTTGAATGGGTTATTAACTAAGATTATTCATTTAGAACATCCTTAGTTAATCTACCATGTAATGAAATTTGCTAAGTGTTGGGTGTTGGTAATCATAACCTCAAACAACCCTTACTTAGATAGTTCTTTGAACTCCCATTGATCAAACCATAGTTCCTTAGTTTGTTTGTACCTATAGCCACTTAACATACCTTTAACTTTTTGTGAATTTGTTTAATAACTTAGTTTATTAATTTAGAACCCTTAAGTTATTATCTATGACTCCAAGTTGGGATTAACATCTAGTTACCCACCTAGAACCTTTGCTGATACTACCATCGATATTAACATCTCATGTTGCGGTTTTATTAGACAAACCCATGTGTTTTAAGCCCAAATGATTGTTAAAACACCTGTTTATATGTTAAATATAGTTTAGAAAAGCTTTGGTGTTGAAAAACCTTAGTATCGATGGATTAGAAAACCGGTTAACATCTTAGAAACCCTAACGGCTCCCTACCCGACATGCCATGTTCAAACAGCTCTTACGATCTTTATTTTGATTGTTATGACTTGATTCCAAGTTTAAAATACTTGGATTACAAACTGGTGATAGTATCGATAGAATCTAAGTAGTATCGATGGCCAGATGAAGGGTAATATCGATGGAATGGTCAAGACTTGTGCCGATACTATAGTATCGACAAGTATGTGTTTAGCCAATGTTATCCCATCGAACTTACCAATATCGACATGCCCTTGTTGTTCATACCTTGGAGATCATCGGGATTGTTAGTGTCGACCAGCTACCATCGATCCTATCTCATCGAGATTGTTAATCTCAATGCATGAATTGGATGAAGATCATCATCCATCGATACTAGCTGGGATGAACTTCCTTTATTCCTTGTATCGATATTGATCACTATCCAGATTCTATCCATTCCCATCTATTCCCATATTCAATCTAAGTTGTTCCTTAACTTCCTATACCGATTTCGTGCACAATCTAGGGATTTTGATGGCCGGATTTTGGCTGAAAACATACAAGTGGCCGGAAAACACAAAACCCACAAAATCTGTGATTTCTCCCTCGATTTTGATGATTCAAAGCTCGGATTCTTCTTATTTTCATGATCTACACGTTGTTGTGGTCGTTTTGACACCAAAATCGCCCGATTTGGTGAAGAATTGAGTGAGAAAGGTGAGTTTTCTAGTGAGAGAAAAGGTAGTGAGAGAGAGTGTGTGACAGTTTTAGTGAGAGAAATGGGTTGGTGTGAGGTAATAAATGACATTTAATGTCATTTTTAACATTCGGTGTGTTCGGGTTCGCTCGGTTTCGTGTAAACGCGTCGGTTTTCGGATTTCGCGTATGAAAACGCTATGTCCTTTTAAAATAGAAATTTCTTAATTATTTTAGGTGGTAATTCCTAGTATTAACTAAAGATCTTTTTTTATTTTTAAAATTTCAAACACGTTTAATTTAACTGTTTCATCAAATTCGTACTGTCTCGCGTGTATTCGTACAAATGGTCACCTGTACGAACACGACGACAATTGTACTTTCCGATTTGATTTTCTAATTATTAGACATCATTTAGAATGTTAAACCCACAGATATAATTGTGCGAATCGTCACCCACACGAATATTCCGTCAGTTTAATATTCACATAACGACGTCTGTTATTGTTTTGTTCTATACATTCACACATATGTTTATACTTAATAAAATCCTAACCGGCATGCACATAATAGTTTTGTTTTGTCAGATATGACTCTGACTGTTACCCATGGCTTCGCAACAAGTTTCTGAAATAGATTCGTAATTGTTTCGCATTGAACATCAAATAACAAGTAATACACATAGTTTCGCACTTGATCTACTGCACAAGTTACTGTTCCGAACTACTGTTAAGACACTGATGTTACACGATCATCTTTGAATTACGCTTCAAAATCCGGACATGATATCACGATAAATGATCCGGAAGTATTCAATGTCATTCCTAATTTCCCCCCGATTTGGTTGCACAAAACGTATGGGGTCAGATGTGTGAGGTAAATGAGTTAATAGATTTCTATTTTTTTGTTATTTATTTATATAAACATAATAATATATAATGCAAATGTGTTCATTTTTTTAGATTTGGAACACTAAAGACTGGCGTAAGAAGTCGACGAGTGGAAAAGACAACCGCAGCAAGACTGATAGAGGTGGCAAAACATCTCGTCACACAGGCGGGTCGATAGGATATGATGAGCATCGTCTCAGATTGGTAAGCTATTCACACACATGTGTGGGTCTACATATATATAAGGAATTGTTTTTTTATATAGTAGGTGAATCATATTATGAATTTTGGTAAAATGTTAAACATTTTGTTTAGCCAAGTGGGTTATGTTCCTGTCAACCTAGTGGTTTAGTAGTTGACACGATAAGTATGGTCGATAGGCATAATTGCATATATTCTTCCAATTAAAGGGACATTTGAAATGAACAACCATGCGGTTAGAACCATATTCTTAGTTTAGTCTTTTTATATAATTCTTGGTTTGGAATAATATTCTTAGTTTAGTCTTTTTTCATAATTTGTGGTATGAAATCATATTCATTAAGCAAACCTATTTTTTTGTAGAGAGTAAAATTGGTCAAAGAACCCACTTTTTTGGAGCTATTTCTTGATACCCATCTCAACAAAAAGTGCAAAAAAAGACTTTGGACAATAGAACTTAATGTGAAAATTTTGGAGGGATTGCAATTTTGCACTGAGCGGGCGAAAGAAGCTTATCTAAGTTTTCTTTTTTATTTTATACAATTATTGTATTAACATTTTATAGCTAATATTTGTGTTGTGTTGATAAATTATAGGCGAAATATTTGCAACAGATGACAAAAGTATATGGGTTGAATTTCACCCAAGATGATGCTCGCGTTTGGGCACGCTTGCATGGAAATGGTGGTCCGAAACAGGTATTTGGAATATGATCATCATATTTAGATTTCGTAGTGACCGTGACACCATCCTCATCTTATGGGAGTACACCTTCATATGTTGACAAACAAGCACAACAAAAAGTATATTATTATTATTTTATTATCATTATCATTGTTAAATATTATTATTAACTATTTTTTTTGTATGTTTTAACCAATATGTAGTTGCAAGATTTGAAAGCTCTATTGGAAATCGAGCGAAAAGCGAGGGAAGAGTTGGAAGAACAAATAAAGAAGATGAATGAATTCATGAAAAAATTTACTCATCCAGATAATTAGTAGTAGTTAGTCATTTGTTAGACTTTTCTTAGACAATATTTACAATTATTTTGGTTTGGCTTGTAAAACATGTTTTGGATATTTTTTATTATTTTTTTAGCAGGGAAAAAATTAATTATTTTGGTGACAATTACGTTTAAGAATGACGTCATTATTAACTTAAAGCACATATCGTCGTGCTTGAAATCCACATTGATTTATTGATTGCGATTATTACAGGTTGAAAGTATGCGAGAAATCGTGAACGTGGAAGAAAACCATGCGCGAAACGGAGTTCTGGATTCTTCGGAATCAAAAAACGAAGAAAAATACAAAAATACCAAAATCTGGACATCCGCGCGGTACGCCTAGCCTCAAACGGTCACGCTACGTGGTGCGCGTGAACCCAAAAATATCTTAGCCTTGGGAGACCCCGCGCGGTACGCCTGGTCCCAAACAGCCCCGTTAGGCGGTACGACTGGAATAAGGTGGTTTGAAAAATTAGATATCAAGATCTGATCGCATGCATACTTCTCCATTTTCATATTTCTCGAACATTTTCATCTCAGGGACGAAAAACTTCGACTTTGGAGCGTCAAAACTCAGATTTAAAGCCACCAAAACCCACGGATCGCACCAGGAAATGTTTGTACAAGACCCGATCGTTGTTTTGCGACTGAGCCTCCGTCCTATTAGGTAATGATTGGTTTCATCATACTAGTTTGATAATGGTTCGATTAGATCTTGTTTTTGAACTTAATGCAATAGTTAGGATTGTTGATTATTGCCAAAAAGATGGCTAGAAATGATTATAAACGGAGAACTTGATATGTTAATAGATAAATCCTTGTTTTGATCCATTGTAATGCCCGGTTATCATGAAACTATAACCATAATTATAATGGTTTAAACCATTTGATTGTGACAATGTGTGTGATTAGTATGATTAATCCTTGAAATGCAAGGTTAAATCCAAGTGTTTCAAACTAATCAGAATCATTAAGATAATCATTGGAATAACTATCTGATGTTTATGATATGTAACGACCGGTTTTAGATTGTCACAAGCGTTTTTTTATATCACGAAACGAGGCTCCGATTCAAGATACACTGAGTCGAATATAACGTTAAATAAGATATCATATATTTTGAACTTTTCTGGTCTTGAAATTATAACCGTTAGAAAGAGCTCAAAAAATCGTGAACGTTGGCGAAAACGACGCGTTAAACGGAGTTCGTATGCTCCCAGGATCGCGAAAACAAAATCGAAATCTGACTAAGGCGGTGGAGGTACGCCAAGGACCCTTTTGTTATCCTTGGCGGTACGCGACAGACCCAGATGACATAAAAATCTGATCTACTCCATCAGAACTCATTCTGGGTCAAATATACTCGATTTCCAGGCGATTTACGGCGGTTTTCTGCCATCTAATCAGTGTTTTGAAGCCATCCAAACATACGGATCGAGCTAGGGATCGTTTCTACAACTCCTGATCATCGTTTTCATCCGAAAAATCCGTTCAAAAATGTAACGATTCGATCTTTCTTACTGATTTGATAGTATATGGATTATATCTAGTATTATAATAGTTATGGGTGTTGATTATTGCCTAGATGACGGCTAGAAAATAATTAGAAACGAAGAACTCGATATTTTAACGGTAAAATCTTGGTTTTGAGCCGTTATAATGTCCATTTATCATGAAATCCATATCATTGTGGTTGATAACTAGTAGGGTGATTAAAATATGGTTTGAACGAGATATGCATCAAATTTTGACTGATCTTGTATAAAAGTAATGAATTGGTGAGTTTAGAGTCTAAAAGGAGGTTTGTTTGTGTTTTAAACATCACCAAGATTAGTTAAAATAATGAATGCACGTCAAGTATTTAATTAAATGCTTGATATTTGAAAGTCAATGATTTTGACATAAATATAATGGGTAAACTGGTAACTTGGCTTATGAACACCACATAATGAGTAATGAGATTCAAATGAGTTTGAATCAATATATACAGGTGTTGTGTGTATTGAAACTAGTTGTATATATGTGAATTACAACTAGGTGTTGGTGGTGGAAGTCAAGAGCCAAGTCACAGAAGTGGAAAAGAGATTGTAGAAAGTGACGAACCACTTGAGCAAGGTAAGTTACCCAACTTACTGTAACACTACATATAAGTAGTAGAAAGAGTCTACTTGATTTTGATGTTTATATATTGATTGTGCATAACTTGACTAATGAAACTAATTGAGTTAAAAGACCTATGAGAAGGCATTTTTAGTTTCAATATGAATGTTATGCTTGAGTTGTACGCGTAAAATAAATGGCATAAAAATAACCACAGTTGTGAGGATAGCTAGAGGTGCTAGCAAATGTCTTAGATGGAAGGACCGGTGGGTGAACATCTTAAGACTTAAATTTTTGTATGAAACCACAGTTGTGTGGATAGCTAAAGGTGCTGGCAAATGTCTTAGATGGAAGGACTGGTGGGTGAACATCTTAAGACTTGAAATTATGTATGAAATTACATGTGTGAGGATAGTCAGAGGTGCTGACAAGTAACTATGGTGGAAGAACAGGAGAGTGAACACCATAGTGTGATCATGACTAAAATATTGCAACCAATGATTGATAATTAATAGCATGATATTATTACATTGTGAGAGTCAGTTTGAAAAGATCATTTGAATCATTGATTGTGAAAGATGTATTTTGACATTTTTTCTTGAGAACTGTAAATAAATTAAACCACAGGTGTGTGGATAACCGAATGAGTCAATAGTGAATAAGTCAAACCACTAGAGTGTGGATAACCGGTTAATCCGAGGACTAAATTGTTGAAACCACTAGAGTGTGGATAATTGGATGATTCAATAGAGTATATATGGTGATTATGGTGTTTTAAATTTAGTTAGAGGTGCTGGTAATAGAGTTGGAATAGATCATATGATCGTAATTTGACTATTAACCAGAGGTGCTAGTAATAGAGTTATAAATAGATCATATGATATATGTGATTTGTTGTTTTGATTGAATGTGATAGGAATGGTTATGGTTAGTGAGGTTATTGTAGTTGAATGATTCATAAGGGTGTGAACATTCAACTACTGATAATGATTGAGTTGATTTACAAGAGTGTAAACAATTACTATAATTTAATGGTAATGATCTATAAAGGTGTAGACATTAAACTGGCTATGTACATGCTTTGATTCACAATAGTGTGAACATAAGACTTGCAAAGCTACTGTAGTAGATTCACAAGAGTGTGAACAAAAGATGATCTACAAGAATGTAGACATTTAAATTCAAGAGGCAAATTTTGTAAGTTTGATTTTTGGGAAATATGATGCACAATTGGAGTTTGTGTGCACATATGTGTTGTGCTAAATTACAATGGTTGTGTATTATTGAGTTTTGGGGTTACTTACTTAGTTCTTATGAACTGAATGTGATCTTATATGTGATGTTACAGGTCAAAACATAGATATGCATCGGGCAATCAGATCGGGCACGTGTTGAAGCGGAATTCAAACTTTATGTAAATATTTGGTGATATTAAAATTAAACACACTAGTTTTTATTAATCATAGATGTAAATGGTGTGCTTAATTTATGAAAGGGTTATTTCACGCTTTCGAACACGATTTTGTGTTAAAGCATAAACTGGGACCTAAATCGGACACGTGTAAACGTGTGAGAAGTTTGGGTGTCACATGATAACAATCAAATTAGTACGTTGAACATGGTTATTAAACCTATTTCAATGTCACATTATGATGTTTCATGATATTTGGATAATCAATAACAAGGATTAATCATTCCTAAGCCATAAATTCACCTAGAAACTATTTCAGTAATATAATCAACAACGGTACCCAATTGGTTAATCTGAGAATGTTATGATTAATCAAACGTGTCATCCACCTTGTATTAAGAATCTAAATCAGTATAGGTTCCTACATTATCATACATTGTATGATATGACATTAAACTAACTAATTAAGCATCTAATATCGGTTTGATGACTTTCAATGCAATGCCTTTGACATTGGACGTTCAGAAAGATCTAAGCAGTAAGTTAAAACATAAATAACTTATTAAACATAAACTAATGCAGAATCACCCTATTATTACCATTTTTTGCGATATTCTGCTATCAGTGATACTTCAGGTGAGTTTTGTACAACCCCTTTTATTTTTAATGTTTTGTAAACATCAGGGTATCTCTGTGAAACCATTTCTTGAACATATGATATGTATCACTGTTATCTGTGTGATTTCATGTGACTTTTGTAAGATTTCATGGGATTTTGCCGTTAGTATCTTTATCACAGTATCAAAAGTCCCCATTCCTTGAAACTGTATCTAGTGAACCCATGTGGGGCAGAACATGCATCAATGATAGTACTATCAGCTGACAACCCATTCATTGGGAGGCTTGCTTCTCCCCTTGTGTGAATGTTTGTTACCTGTTTCCAAAACACTTTCTTAATGTAAGTGATAGACATTAAGATAACGTGGCATCAAGATATTTACCGATGGGTAGTATATTCGTAAAACATAGAATTGTCTTAAAGAAACTAGATATGGGTCCCATGGATATCTTGAACTCTGTATATCAAAAACTTGTATATCATATCATATTGTTTAACTTAAACATTACGAACTCACCAGCTTTGTACTGAGCTTTCCAAACTCCAATCTTTTGCAGGTAGACAGTGAGCATAGGCGAGATTGCACATTTAGACACTTGTAATTAAATAATTTGGTTTGTGTAATAAACTTAGTTGTAAACTGTAATGTTGGTTGTAATGACGAAACCTTTGTAACATATTATCTTTAAATTAATATTTGTGTTGTGATACCGGATCAAGTAAGTTACACCTCATCTCTGAAACATCACTACTATGCTTCCGAAACCTTCTCAGTGTGACAAATGACATCATTAACAGGCAACGAGAGGTGTGGTGTGATAATTTTAATTATTAAAAAATATTCAATTTTTTTTAATTTGCGCAAATCTCTAAACTAGTTTGTCACAAATGTGTCTCAATATTAGAAAAAAGGAATAAAACTTGTGTCGCAAAGCAAATGTGTTGGAAATGCGTCACTAATCGGTTTATTAAGTTGTCACAAATGTGTTGCAATATCACGTAAAGAGTAAAAATAACTTTCGTCGAAAATGAGTCGCAAATGAATGTGTCGGAATGTGTCACAAATATATTGATCGATTTGTCGAAAATGTGTCGCAATATTAGAAAACAAGAAAAAAAACTTGTGTCGCAAAACAAATGCGTCGGAAATGTGTCGTAAACTTAAAAAAACGTATATGGTTCTGTCAAAAATGCGTCATAAACTTTTAAAAAACCGTATACGGTTTTGTTGGAAATGCATCATAAAATAAAAGCAGTTGTATTCATTTTTTTAATTATTGTTATTATGTATAAAAATATGTGTCGAAAAAGCGTCAGAATTTTCTACGCATTTTTTCTGTCGGAAATTGCGTAGAAAATGTGTCACAAACCTTTTTCTACGAGACCCTTTCCTACAAAAAATTTTCGTTGGAAATGTGTCGGAATTGATAGTTTCCTACGCATTTGCGACGCAAATAGGGGTCGGAAAATTTTTTTCTGGTAGTGGATGTCCGATCATCGATAATATCAACGTTACTATCGGGGTACGATACAAAGAGTTACACCTTGGAACTATATTTTTCTCCTATCTGTTATTAACTCATAATAAGGCAATAATTTCCTAATGTTATACTATAGCATCCTAATTGGTCATATCTTATATTAATTAATGATTCCTAAATTTCAAACATTTTCCATCCTATACTAACACTGACAACCTCCCGATGCAGTGCAACAAGTTTATATATAGGACATACATAGACTTGACCACAGTCGCATCATCCGTCGTCCCACCACCGTTGCAATGCATCAAGATTATGCCCTTGTTAGGAATTAGGATATAACATAATTTCCCAAGTGTTCTACTTCACAACATTATCCTAGATAGGATAATTATGAGTGAAGTATTTTTCAAGTTCTCTTTGACAACTAGGTTCGCCTAATGTCTAAGTTCACTTGACACTAGTTCACCTATTTTCTAAGTTCACCCAATGTCTAAGTTCACCTGACATTTAAGCTCCCCCAATGTCTAAGTTTACTAAACGTTCACATCATCGTCACATGTTCATATCATCATTAATATCCTCACTAAGTGTCCAAATTGTCACCAAGTGTTCATATCTTCCCTTCAATATAACTCTGTAAAGAGTATTCATAAGTAAGTATATCCATAATTTTCTCCAATCATTCTCAATACTCAATATCCAACCAAAATTTTTCATCAACCATTTCCAACATATCCTAGTAATATCCTAAGTTCCTGACACTGACAGACCCCTAATATACCACAAATGGTCTATGTATAGGGCATACATAGGAGTCGGTCGCAACCTATCCAGCTGCCAGCCCACAACCTTTGTGATATACTATGAGTGTGTCCTTGTCTGGTGATCATAGATATATCAATCCTAAGCAAATAAGTATTTTCCTAACAAACATTTCCCTTATTCCTCAACACTGACATCCACCCAATGTACTGTAAATGATATATGTATAGGGCATACGTAGAAGTCAGTCGCAACTGCTTCAGTCGCCAGCCCACCACCTTTACAATACATCACGAGTATGTCCTTATCGAGTCGTCAGGAACAGTCAATCACATAAAGAAGTAATCAACAAGTAACATACGCAAATCATATACATATCAGGATTTCAGTTAACATGTAATAAACATATAAGCATGAATCCTGAATATATTAACTAGTGTATGAAGTAATTCATACTAGGGTTTCCTATGGTTATAGACTAGGTCAACCATTTCTAGTAACCTAATTCCCTATAATTCAGGCTCTGATACCAATCTGTAACACCCCGACCGATGGCGGAAATGTCAGGATGCCACGAGGGATGTGTAGATTGTTCACAAGCTCATGGGCATCTAAAGTATCATCACATAACAATTAAAGCAAATAAAGTATTTTCACAAAAATCATGTTCATCATGATTCGATTACAATGATTACTCAAAAGATATAGCTAAATTAACTAAACCCTAATCTTCATTGATCGAGTTAATTTAGCAAAGTCCAAGACCATATGTGATGAGTCCAAAAGATGTAGAGCTACCCTGCTCAACCTACTTCTCTTCACTTCCTGAAACATGTAGAAAATCAAGTGTCAACTACGGAGTAGTTGGTGAGTAATCATAAGTTTTATATTCTTCAAAATGTTTATAAAAGTTTAAAGAATAACTCGTGTGAACCTGTTTAATAACACCAATCTGTATAACCACAACAACAACACATCAAGTCAAATAATCCAAATATTCACAAGTGATCATCCAAATACATTCAATCAATCTCAATCAATCATATCCCATCAACAACCATCAATCACCACAATATTCTCAATATAAGATACCGCGGAGGACCTCAGTCAACTCAATCAACCGCAGAATTATTGCGGAGGACCGCGGTTAACTCAATCAACAATATTCCTAAAATCATAATTATCAAGATTGTGCACCGCGGATGACCATAGTCAACTCAATCAACAGCAATTCAATCATCGCGGAGGACCGAAGTCAACTCAATCAACAATGACTCACTCAAAGTGTATCATCCTATAATCACAATTCATCTCAATAATCATATCTCAATAATAATTTCGGTTCCACACCTGTTATATCAAAATCAGTTTATTATGGCATACATGTTTCAACCCCGAGTTTAAAAGCAAAAGATTTAAAAAGGGGTTATGATAACTCACAGTGATGTCTCAAGTTTCAATATATAGTAGAACACACGCTCACGTATATTGTTATATTATCATATTCTTTGTTCACGTGTTTTATACTTAGAATATTGCCCTACTCCTAAAAAGGTTATTATCACTTGAGTGTTTTAAAATAAGTATTATGTTATCGAAACATAATCCTTTAACGTTTCACCCACAAGTTTAAATGATACATTGTTACTTTAAAAATATTTCATCAACATTGTAGTAAAGTTGACTAGTTTATTTTATAAGCATCACCTTGCTAACTTGATTAATCATGAATGTGTTGTAAACCTTTGTTATGTTTTAAAACTATGTATAATTTAAAAAACTTATTATAAAGTTTATCTAAGTTTTTAGCAATTGTTTAAGTAACTTACGTTAGAACGTCAATACCCAATTGCACCCAAACCCCAAATGGTTCTAAATCAACACCAAGTTAAGTGTTCTCGAATTATATATTCGAGAAGGGAGGTGTTCTCAACTGAACATGAGGTTCTAGAATTAAATTAGTTACCCATTAAAGGTTTCTCAAATTCAAGGTTTAGTTTCTCTAATTTCTTGGTGTGGTTCTCGAATTCTATGATCTGAAATTAAGGATCTCGAATTTTTGTTATCAAAGGGGAGGATTCTCGAATTTTTCTCACAAATGAGGAGGTTCTCGAATTTCTTGGTGTCCCCTATGTTGTTCTCAAATTTTGGGGTTGTCCAAATAAGAGTTCTCGATTTTTATAACTTCCCAATTTAATGTTTTCAAATTCTCACAAGAACTAAGGTGGTTCTCGAATAGCTAAAGGGTTTCTCGAATATTTTAAAGAAAAGGGATTCTCGAGTTTCCTTTGTGGCTTTCTCGAATTGTTCATCTTAGACCCTTCGTTCCTATAACTCCCGTAACTTGCAGGTTCCTTAAAAAATCTCATTTTCCACTTTATTCCTACTCCAATGGTTTCCTAAAACCTTATATTTCAAGTTGTTTATACCCAAATTATCCAGAAAACTCATTTAAATGTGAAGAAACGTATGGTTTATGTTCAAACTAAAAACCCTAAATAAAACTCAAATAAACTCATAGATTTACCTCAAATCTTGATCTTTAGCTTGATCGGCACTTTCGTGTTCTATGCGAGTGGAGAAACATTTTGGTACCAATTTCAATCCAAATGGTCAAGAATTGAAGAGTTTCACTTTTTGGGAATTTAGAAAGAGAAAAGTGACTGGAGAAGCTTTTAGAGAGAGAAAATGGTGGGGAAGAATGTAGAAGGGAAATTTATTCCCTTTATACCCCGTAACATTCCCACGTGCTCGGTTATATTTATTACGCTTATCAACTTTACTTGTTTGGTTTTTAGCGTAATTTATATTTAAATTACGAAACGTTCAATAAAACGATTTCGTTTAATAAAATAGTTTTATTTAAATTGGTTTAAGGTAGTAATTCCTAATAAATGTTTCAACTTCTTTTTAGTAATTTAATATCGTAACTATTGTTTCGGTTATCTCGTTGAAACGCATTACTCACGTATGAATTCGTAAAGATCGTCACCTTTTCGAATTCAACGTTTGTATCGTATTCCAACTCGATTTACAATTTATGGAATATCGTCTCAAAATATTATTCTTAATAATCGTATTCGTGTGAATCGTCACCCATGTGAATATATTATTAAGTTAACATATCTGAAATAACATTCACGTTTAATTTATATTCGTGACCTCACCATCGCATACTCATTGTCCAATATCATTTTCATTATTTTAATGAAATATATTTATCAATTATCCATTTCTCAATCCTCAACCCCACTAAATCATATCACTGACACATCCATGATAGACCGAAATAAGTTTATGTATAGGGCATACGTAGGAGTCGGTCGCAACCTATCCAGCCGCCGTCCCACCACCATTTCGATAAAACATGACCATGTGTCCTTGACTATATTTAGTGACCAAACCTCATCCGTTAACCATTCCAAACAAAACCAGATCATATCATAAGTGTTCCACTGCAATAAACACTGTGGTTCAGTCTAGTTGTATTTCAAACCAACTTCCCCATGGTTTACGCTTAATTATCATATGTTCTCATCAATGCATACCATCAATATTATCATCAGTCAAATCAATAATCATCAAATTATCGTAATACATTCTATCAATACAAGTTTATATTGTAAAGACAATACCTGAAAAACAGTGATGTTACAAGTTTTAAATAGTTCGGTTGTTGCTTCGATTGAGGATAAAGATTGTGATTCGTGATTCAGTCATCTCGCGAGACTGCTATCGGATTCAATGTGTTTTTGAGTGTTCTTCATTAAGGTTAAATCTAAACACTCTATGGTTGTGATTTGTTTATTCGTTTTGTAAGTGGATAACTGGTTTTGGGAATTTATTTTAGTAACAAATGATTTTTAACCTAACGATTCCGCATATGCAAATCTGATTTCATAATTAATGTGATTAATTTAAACACCAAAATGGTTACTAAAATGCCCAACACATTTTACTCGGTTATTACATTTTGTGACATCCATTATGATTTCAAGTTTATCTTTGACTTTTAAGTTAACTAATCTAGTGACTTCGTCTGTGATCTCAATTAGTTTTCGCTTGTTTCATGAAAATTTTTACCTCCAACCAGTCAACACATGTCAACACGTGACAAGTGCGCTAGAATGTATTTTTTTTCTAACAAAATGTTGAGTTAACTTTAAAAAATCATAACTCAATTCATTATTATCTAAGTCGAATGATTCTTGTGCCCAAATTTAGTTTATTTATAATGCCTCTTTCTAACCCACTGATGTTGTGTATAAATATATCGTCTATGTTCAGAAA
Organism: Mikania micrantha; assembly: GCA_009363875.1. Classification (NCBI taxonomy): domain Eukaryota; kingdom Viridiplantae; phylum Streptophyta; class Magnoliopsida; order Asterales; family Asteraceae; genus Mikania; species Mikania micrantha. The sequence goes on along the minus strand of CM018691.1, from coordinate 55,216,498 downwards.
CATAAATACGTCGGTTTGTAATTCTTTTATTAAATGCAAATCAAAGGGTTTGTGAATTTGTTTGTTCTTTCACGATATTATATTATCCTTATGAAAACCTTCAATTCAAGGATCTTGGGACGAAGGCCACTGTGGTATCAAAGCATCATAAAGGAAAATTGAAGAGTTGGCTCAAGACGTGACTTAGGCATTCAAAATATGCAATTGAATTCCAAGAATAAGGGTAAACATGGAGGGCCACATTAGTTTGTGAATCAAAAGAGGAGGTTTACAAATAATATTGGAAAGAAGGTTAAGGCATTCATGCCTGGTACATTTGGAAGCAAATGGAATAGACGGTGAGGCGAATCACAATGTGAATTCTCAAACACAAAATCCAGGAGAGGTTTGATTTGGAATTATCGAAGCCATAAAGCAAACCACAATGCGTTTTGCCTTCCAAGTAAGTTTATCGGTAATAAAATTCCCGAAAACTCAAACAATTTGTAATATCTTGTTATGGGTACTGGTTCTGTAAGATGTGATGAAATTTGGGTTCTTAGTCTTGACTACAAAATACATGCGGCAAGAAAAAAAATCTATTTATGGGTCTTAACGATTGTTTTGCTGTTGAGACAAGACAAAGTGAAAATGATATGATTTTCACACATGGAATTGGAAAAATAAAAGCATAAAAAGAAATACTTATTCCTTGTATTCATTATGCACCATCATTAAAGAAAAATACAATTAGCAAGGAATTAATTGTGAATTGTAACACCCCGACCGATGGCGGAAACATCGGGGCGGCACAAAGTGTAGATTGTTCATAGCGCAAGGTATATAGTTGTAAATAATTCCAGCTTCACATTCAATTCCTCATTAACTTCAGCCATTTAATACATTGTTTAAATGTTCAAACCCTAATTATTACATCCATTTACTTCAAAAACACCAAAATAAAATCCAATCCAAGCTCAATAATATAGCTACATGTCATTTCCACCTAAAACTTGTTTAAAAATCAAGTGTCAACTACAAAGAGTTGGTGAGTTATCATAGGTTTAATCATATAACAAAATAGTTTAATAATAATTAAGTTAACACATGTGAATACCAAGCACAAATGCACAAAGATAGTTAATGAACACACAACTGATCAGATAGTTAAGTTTGACCAATAGGGAGCAATCACCGTGGGCTTTCCCCCACAGGGAAAACCCATCCTGGGTGGGCGGTCAATCCAATGGATCCATTATTGCTACCAATAGATAAGTTGTGATCAAATGCAATGCTCAATAGATAAGTTCAATAGATAAGTTCAAAAGATAAGTTCAAACAACTAAGGCCATTTGAGCTAAGTTCACATGGTTTAAATATAAGTTAAGTTCAAAGATAGCATGTTTCATCCCAAAAGTTCAAAACAAGTAAAAGATGGGCTATGAATACTCACCTTGTGATGAGTTTGATAGTCTTGCAATAGATAATCAACTAGTAGCTCAATTTGTCCAACAAGTTCAATATCAACCTATTTAGTTCACTAAAAGTAAATTCAAGTAGCTATGACCTCTACAGAATACTTAATTTCTAAATAGGTCAACGGTTTTCAGTTTTCGTTTCGTTGTATATGGTTTGAGTATTTAACAGTCGTTTTGTTTGAACGATAAGTAAATCTTATTTGGTCTTATTGTAAACGTTTTTCATTAAAGTTTAACATCTTTATAATGTTAATCATTTAAATGTGTTAAGGTTTAAAAGAATTTTAAGTTTATAGATCAAAATAGGTTTAATTTAAATAATTAAAAAGATATAATGAGTTTAATAATTTTGAGATAAGGTTTTTAAAATCGAAGCTAAGATTAATAAACTTATAAGTTTAAATAATTAAAAGAAAAAGATTTATAGTTGAAAGAAAATATTAAAGTTTTAATCATCTTTAAAGAATCATTTGTAAGTTAAGTTGTAAAAACAAATTATGAAATTTATAATGATTTTCATAATTGAATATTATTTGTTACACGTTTTAATATAAGTTATATATATATATATATATATATATATATCAAAATAAAGGGTTACAACATTGTTTATACATATTTGAATACATATATATATATATATATATTTATATATATTTATAATTTGTAGTGCATAATTAAATTCATTTTAAGTATTTAATCAATTGAGATAATATATATCTATATATATATACATACATATATATATATATATATATATATATATATCTATAAGGGAAGGATCAAATGTTAACCCTTCCTTATAGCGTTAACCGCTTAACCCTAGCGTTTTTTGCCCGAATCTTAGTTTTTTTTCATGGTTTTTATTATACATAAATAGGGGGGTTTCTTTTTTGTGTTTTTGCTAATTCATCACCGTTTAGAAGTTATAGTAAGTGTAAGTTTGTCACACCCCCAAATTCCCACTCGTGGTGTCAGTCCACGTGGGTGTGACGTGACCAGGATCACAGCTCATGGTCATATAGAACGACTCTATATGAGTTATACAATCACACAGTTTTTGTAAAATAAACATGTTTTCAACATAAAGCAGCGGGAATGATTATAACAAAAGCAGCGGAAATGTTCTGATATCATAAGTAAATAAAGTTGCAGCGGAAAGTAAATTGTTCAAGACACTACATAGTTTAAATTGTTTTTAAATCAAACAAATGCACACAAAGCCTAGGACATGAGTCTATATGCCCTTCAGACTCCTTAATGCTTTCTTGAGTGCGTCCTAGCGTGTGCTCCATTAGTTACCTGATAATACATGCAAAAAGTGTCAACTAAAAAGTTGGTTAGTTCACAGGTTTAGACAGACAGAAATAGTAAACAGACATATACTGGGTATGTTAAGTTTTGTTGTTGGATACTACGATCCGTGGAGTGTGTCATGTCATCTTACCGAGAGTCGACTGTTTCCGTTTGCCTCCGCGGGTCATCGCTGAACCCGACATCAACATCGATATTACACTCGTTATGACCTCCGGTCAACGTTGTTGCAGAGTGGGGCTAGTCAAACCCAGTAGTACTACGTAATAACGACTCGTTTGTCATACAATTGACGGTAAGGATAAGTGAGGACTTTATGCGATAAAAGTTACACTCGAAAATAGTTTCACAACATACCAGTCATATATCTAAAACAGTTGCATAGTAATCTCACCCCAATAGTTTAGCAAAACAGTTAAAGAGTAAAAGTGGGGCTGTAAACTCCCCTGAGTTTGTGTAGAGTGTTCGTACGAATAGAGTAGCTCACCGGCTAGCAGTCACCTATATCACATAGTTGTTGTAAGTTTGTATTACATATGTGGGTCTCACAGGACCGTGTTGGTGTCTAACAACTCCAAGTTGTTATGTGGGTCGAGTTGACCGTGTTGACCGTGTTTGACCTAACGACCCGTTGGTGACGGTTTTGAATCAAGTGTGTGTGTGTAACGTGCGGTTTAGTGTCGAGTGATGTGTACGGATACCAAGGTCACTTTCGTGAGGAAACTTACTATTTATAGTAAGTTTCTATTCTAGGAAATTTTCCAAATTAGGCAAGTCATGTAAGAAATTATATTCCGATTATCCTAGCATGCATATTTATCCTAAGTGAGCATGTTATCACATAGCACATAGTTACACTTAGCCGATTTAGCACGTTTTGCGCGTAAAAGTTACTATAATTAGAAAGTTACTAAAATAAGCAAATGTGACAAAGTCTAGATACAAATCTTGTAATAATATCATCATCTTAGTTCTAAATAGACATATAACCATAACTGTTATGACTAGCATGCTCCTATTCACAAATTTGTAGAATAAAGTTACTATTTATAGTAACTTGTGATAAAACACATTTTTCAACCATTTTAGGACATAAAATCATTTATTAACATCATAGCAAGTTATACTAAACATGCAACATTTTCCAAATTCATCATTTCTAGCAAACTTGAAATAAAAAGTTTCTATTTATAGCAATATTCATGAATATCCTAATTCTAACAATTCTATCCCTTCAAATGCATCAATAACATCATCAAACATGTTTCTAAGCATAAATCAAAGATTAAATCACATGCATTTGATCATTTCATCAAGAATCACCATTTTACAATGTTAAAGTTTCCATTATTAGCAATAATCACCAAATGATCATTCCTTGACAAAATCAATCCTTCTAAACCATGTAGAACATCATCAATAACACTCATAATAACATTTCAATGTTGAAAATCACATAAAACATCATGGATCATACATGCATGGCAATCTTTCAACACTTATATACAAATCATGAATTTCATCAATACCCAACATCATAAATCATCAAAATATGTCACCATATCACTTTAGATCATCATTAACAGTTGTTAAATCATCAAACCCAGATTCATTATCAAGAAAATTCGTGCATGTGAGGTGATGGTGATTGCATGTGGCCAAAATGGCTTGCATGTGTGCTTTCTAGTGATTTTAAGCTAGATTGGTCATCGAGACTACCTCACAAGGCCTTGGATCAACGAGGTGGAGCTCGAACAGGTCTGTAGCAGGTTGAAAACCTCCTGAGAACAGCTCCTGGGTTGTCACAAGCGATGGTGATGTCGATGACTAGCTCCAAGCTTCACCTCCAAGCTTCCTATCTTCGATTTTGAGTTCCCAAAGCCTCAATAATGGCTTCCAAAGGTTTAAGAGTGATGTTGCAGGCGAAAATGACGAGCAAGAGAGTCTAGAGCTCGAGAAAAGAGTTATAGAGTGGTTATGAAATGATTAGCCTTGGTTTAATCAAAGATCTTGCATGCTGGAGTCGTCGCGTACCGCGACAGGAGTCTCCGAAAGGCTCCGCATACCGCGATGGATTTCGGGATTCAAATTGCCCGCCCATCCATCGCGTATCGCGATACTCCTTATTGTGGCCCTTCGCGTACCGCGATGGGTCCCGGAGGGGTCCATTAAGCCCAATTTTGTTGTTTCGATCCGATTTTCGCGAATTTCTCAATTACGGACATCGTTTCTCGACATGTAAGCATTGTTCCACCTATTCTAGGTTCCCTAGAACCTAAGTGTAGTGAAAGTGTACTGTGGTTTGATCCGTTCACCAACGTTCGTCATTCAAGACACGTGCGAGTGTTGTGCGATAATTCCTCGAATTATCGGTGTGTTCGAACTGTTATGCCACGTGCCACACTAAACATTCATAATTCTAGTGCCACGTATGCATTAATAATACTCTATTATTAAAATAATATAAATGCTGACCTGGAATTTGCGAGGTGTCACATCATCCCCCAGTTAATAGGAATTTCGTCCCGAAATTCAGTTCGTGTTGCTCGTTCCAGTTTGGTCGGAGAATAAGTGAGGGTATTTCTTTTTCATTTGGTCCTCTTGTTCCCAGGTGTATTCCGGTCCGCGCCGTGAATTCCATCGTAATTTACAATTGGTATCTTACTGAATTTAAGCTTCTTGGTTTCCCGGTCCATAATTTCCACCGATTCCTCGACAAAGTTTAATTGTTCATCAATCTGAATTTCCTCCAATGGAATTGCGAGCGTTTCGTCTTATAAGCATTTCTTGAGGTTTGACACGTTAAATACATTGTGTACGCTACTCAATTCATGTGGTAGCTGTAGTTCATAGGCCACAGGGCCTATCCGTTTGGCGATCTCGAATGGTCCGATGTAACGAGGGTTTAACTTTCCCCGTCTCCCAAATCGAATAACTCCCTTCCAAGGCGAGACTTTAAGAAGTACTCGATCTCCCACTTGGAATTCCAAAGGTTTACGTCTTTTATCGGCATAGCTCTTCTGTCGATCCCGAACTGCTGCCATTCTGTTACGTATCTGCACAATTTTCTCGGTTGTTTCGTGCACAAGTTCAGGCCTGGTCAGTTGGCTTTCACCAACTTCCGCCCAACAAAGTGGTGATATGCACTTACGTCCGTAAAGTGCTTCAAATGGTGCAGCTCCAATGCTGGTGTGGTAACTGTTATTATATGAGAGCTCAAATAAAGGTAAGTGAGTCTCCCAGCTGTTACCGAAGTCGATTACACATGCCCGAAGCATGTCCTCCAAGGTCTGGATGGTTCGTTCACTATGCCCATCCGTCTGCGGGTGATAAGCAGTGCTCATGTCCAACCTCGTCCCGAGTGCCTTGTGTAAGGACTTCCAAAAATGTGCCGTGAAACAGCTGTCTCGGTCGGATATTATGGAGATTAGGACTCCGTGTCTGGATACGATTTCCTTCAAGTAGATTCGGGTTAGCTTTTCCAGCTTATCAGTTTCTTTAATCGCCAGGAAGTGTGCCGATTTTGTGAGTCGGTCTACGATAACCCAGATGGTATCGCAACCACTTGTCGTCTTTGGTAGTTTGGTGATAAAATCCATGGAAATCTATCCCCATTTCCATACTGGAATTTCTGGTTGTTGGAGTAGGCCTGACGGTTTCTGATATTCGACCTTCACCTTAGAGCAAGTCAGACACTTACTCACATAAGTCGCGATTTCTGATTTCATGTTAGGCCACCAGTAAGTGGTCTTCAAATCGTAGTACATCTTGTCAGAGCCTGGATGTACTGAGTATCGACTCTTGTGAGCTTCATCCATCACTACTTCTCTCAATCCTCCGTAGTGCGGAATCCAAATCCGATCCACCAGATAGTAAGCTCCATCATCCTTCTGTTTCATCTGTTTATCCATACCTCGCATTGCTTCGAGGGTAAGGTTTTCCTTTTTCAGAGCTTCTTGTTGTGCGACTCGGATCTGATTTGGCAGCTCAGAGTGAATGGTGAGTTGTAGTGCACGTACGCGTTTGGTTGTCTCTTTTCTGCTCAACGCGTCAGCTACTACATTGGCCTTTCCGGGATGATACTTGATTGCACAATCATAATCGCCTATCAGCTCAACTCATCTACGTTGTCTCATGTTTAACTCCTTCTGGTCGAAGATGTGTTGCAGGCTCTTATGATCGGTGAATATAGTGCACTTGGTGCTGTATAGATAGTGTCGTCAGATCTTCAACGCGAACAATACGGCTCCTAATTCCAGATTATGGGTTGTGTAGTTCTTCTCGTGCACCTTTAATTGTCGTGAAGCATAAGCTATGACTTTCTCGCGTGGCATCAGCACACAACCGAGTCCTTGCTTCGATGCGTCGCAGTAGACTACAAAGTCCTCGCATCCGTCCGGTAGTGATAGGATCGGTGCGCTGCATAACTTTTGTTCCAATAAGTCGAAAGCAGCTTCTTGCTTTTCTCCCCATTCAAACTTCTTGTCTTTGTGCGTAAGGGATGTCAATGATTGCGCGATCTTCGAAAATCCTTCGATAAACCGCCTGTAGTACCCGGCCAATCCCAGAAACTGTCGCACCTCCGTCGGTGTCTTAGGTGCTGTCCAGTTCTCGATTGCCTCGATCTTGGCTGGGTCTACGTGTATTCCTTTCTCGTTCACTACATGTCCAAGAAACTGAACTTCGCAAATCCAAAAATCGCATTTGGAAAATTTCGCGTATAGTTGTTCCTTTTTCAGTAGTTCCAAGACACGTCTTAAGCGATCGACATGTTCTTCTTGAGTCTTGGAGTATATCAGGATATCATCAATAAATACGATTACGAACTTATCGAGGTACGGCTTACTCACCCGATTCATGAGATCCATGAATACTGCCGGTGCGTTGGTCAGCCCAAACGGCATAACCAGAAACTCATAATGTCCGTACCGTGTCCTGAAGGCTGTCTTTGGTATGTCCTCCTCTTGTATTCTTAGTTGATGGTAACCGGATCTTAAATCAATCTTCGAATAGTAGCTTGACCCTTGCAATTGGTCAAACAGATCATCTATCCGAGGTAAAGGGTATCGATTATTGATCGTTACCTTGTTCAGTTCCCGGTAGTCTAAACACATACGGAACGATCCGTCCTTTTTCTTCACGAACAAGACCGGTGCTCCCCAAGGTGAGAAGCTCAGTCCGATAAATCCTTTATCTAAAAACTGTTGTAGTTGATTAGATAGTTCTTGCATTTCAGTAGGAGCCAATCGGTATGGTGCTTTGGCTATTGGTGCTGTTCCTGGCGTTAGATCTATCTGAAACTCCACTTGTCGCGCTGGTGGTAGTCCCGGTAGATCGTCAGGAAACACTTCTGGATAATTGCGAACAACAGCGATGTCCTCGATCTTTTGTTCCTTCTTTGGTTGTTCGGTGATAAGTGCCAGGATAGCCATGTACCCCTTCTTCAGGTATTTGCTTGCCTTCATGCAGGACATGATGTTCAACGGTATTCCGCGCCGTTCTCCTTGGATTGAGATCTGCTCTCCACATGGCAACGCAATTCGCACAATCTTCTCGTTGCACGCAATCTCAGCGTTGTTTGCAGATAGCCAATCCATTCCAATCACCACGTCGAAGCTCCCGAGAGTTACCGGCATCAGGTCAATCACCAGTTGGTGGTTTGCTAACGTCAGGACACACCCCTTGATGATATGTTGTGTTTCTATCAGCTTTCCTTCTGCTAACTCTACGGTGTACTTATGGTCTAGTGGTGTTGGTGTCATATTAAGAAGTTTGCTAAAGTCACTAGAGATAAAACTCCTATCGGCACCGGTATCAAATAATATATAGCATAGACATTATTTAAAAGTAACGTACCGGTGACGACGTTCGGATCATCTTTAGCTTCTCCCGAGCCAATCACAAAGGCTCGTCCCCTAGCTGGATTGTCGCCAGCATTCTTGTTTTGCGGGCAGTCTCGGCGCATGTGCCCCGGCTTTCCGCAAGTGAAACACCCCTTTAATGTGTCATTCTTATTGAGATTGGGGTTGGGGTTTGATCGGCATTCTTTGGCCAGATGTCCGTTCTTTCCACAGTTAGTGCACCGGACCCTCCGGCATGGGCCATGATGATGATATGAGCAGTTGCTGCATTTGGGGTTGTTGCCCCGATATCCCCCCTTGTCCTGATTGTTTGGCTGAGTGGCGGTGAAGACCTTCGCAAGTGTTTGCCATTGCTGGGTTGGTTGCTGAGGTGAGAAAGTTCGGTTGTTTCTGGGCTCCCACTTACGCTTGGGTTCTTGGGGCTTCAGATGTTCTCCCCTCTGTGGCAGATTTCCCTGGGCTACTGCCTGATCAGTTAATTTGTGAGCCAAGCGAATTAGTGGTTGGATGGTGGTGTGATCAGAAGCTGTCACTGTGCTCTGTATCTGTTTCGGCAACCACTAATGAATTGCTCAATCTTCTTGTACTCCGGCGTCACCATTGCCGGGCACAGCTTGCACAATTCATGAAATCGAGTACAGTATTTCTCGATTTCGGATCCTACCATCTTGTGCACCCAACTCTTCTTCAAGCTTCCTGATTTCATCACGAGGGCAGTATTCCTCATGAAGCATCCGGGTGAAGTTTTCCCACGGGATGGTATTTGCAGTCTCCAGTCCTAAGGTTTGGACATGGGTATTCCACCAGGTGAGGGCAGGTCCCTCAAGAGTTCCGGTAGCATACTTCACCCTATTTTCCTCGGCGCATTCAGCCATGGCAAAGACCGATTCCAGCTTTTCAATCCAGCGGAGCAGTCCCACTGCTCCTTCTGTCCCTTGGAAATTGTGAGGGTGGCAACTCAGAAAGGCTTTAAACGAGCATCCCTTTGATGTGCTCCCTTGAGATCCTGTGCATCGTAGTTCAATGTAACGAGTTAGTGTTAGCGTTGCCTATGCTAAGTTAGTTACGTTGGGTAGGTGTTAGTACCGTTGTTGGTGCCGCTAGTCTCGCTGGCAAGTCGGTTTGCTTCGTACTCAGCGAGTACTTTGTTGACCTTACGTTCGACCATCATGTTGATCCTTGCCTTTTCGGCCTTACGTTTGAGACTGCAGGCGTTGGGTCCCCTTCCAGACATGATTCTATATGGAAAGGTTAGAACGTTAGTTAGCATGTGTTAGAGTGTTAGCCGATTGTCATGTCAGAGGTCAAGTTAGATGTTATGTTAACAAGCAACCATAGTCAAGACATAATAAATAAAGCAAAACATCATTCCATTAATAATAATAACTTGTAGTACAATGATTTTCAAAGGAGATACTACTTCAAAAGTTTCTATGAGCACATCCCGTTAATCTGAGAGTACAAAAGTAAAATACTGAAAGAAATAAAATACTAAAATAGGAAATTTAACTAGACAATCGTGGAGTGCGAATCTCCACTGTCGGCAGGACCATCATCGTCCTCCTCCTCGGGATCCTCATTCGGATCCTCGTCAAAATCTCCCTCTTCGAGGTCCTCCGCCTCGAATTGGGGCTCTGGCTCGGGTTGTTGTTCCACCAGGAACTGTTCGACCCATGCATTTAACATGGCATCGCTGGCCTGAATCATGGCCTGATTCTCTTCATTGGCGACCTCCACGGCTGCCAACCGTCCATCGTGCCCATGTGTCACTGCGGCCAAGAAATCCTGCTGCTCCTCGAGCAATGTAGTCCTGTCACGGATGTCCGTGACGTCAGCTGCGACCTCCTCCTGTCGCTGGATCACGTCCTGAATCCTAGCGACCAAACCATCCTGTGTCCCCCTCTACGCGTGCTAGTCTCTCCTCTAGCTGCTCCACACGGCTCTGGAGCTGCTGACTATGCTCCAGGAGATCCCTAAACCCATCAGTCATCACGCGTAGCTTGCACGACTCACGTCTATATCGTGAGATCAATGCGGCAAATGCCTGCTCCATGGGCATGCCAATCGGTGGTAGGGGTGGTCCAGTGGATGCGTCGCCTAATAATGGCAACTTAGGTACTCTCTCCTCCCTCGCCCAAACGGCAAGGGTAGTGGGATACCAGTCCCATGGTTCCCTACTGCTCGAGGGTCAGAGTCTCTTGGACTCCTGAGCATGTACCTGCTCCACCATATCCCGTATCCTCTGCTTATCCTCCTTAGTAAGCTCGTACTCATACGGACGCTTCTTCGTGTCCTTCCCGTTCTGCTCCTTGTTGTTGTCCATTCCTGCGTTCTAATCACATAAGTAACAACACATGGTAACAGTAAATATTGTTGTGCAACTTTCAGTGTAGTGTCTAGTGTAGAGCAGTGGCTATAGTCTAAGTTTACTATATGCAAACCTAGTTCTCTATAACCAAGGCTCTGATACCAGTCTGTCACACCCCCAAATTCCCACTCGTGGTGTCAGTCCACGTGGGTGTGACGTGGCCAGGATCACAGCTCATGGTCATATAGAACGACTCTATATGAGTTATACAATCACACAGTTTTTGTAAAATAAACATGTTTTCAACATAAAGCAGCGGAATGATTATAACAAAAGCAGCGGAAATGTTCTGATATCATAAGTAAATAAAGTTGCAGCGGAAAGTAAATTGTTCAAGACACTACATAGTTTAAATTGTTTTTAAATCAAACAAATGCACACAAAGCCTAGGACATGAGTCTATATGCCATTCAGACTCCTTAATGCTTCCTTGAGTGCGTCCTAGCGTGTGCTCCATTAGTTACCTGAGAATACATGCGAAAAGTGTCAACTAAAAAGTTGGTGAGTTTACAGGTTTAGACAGACAGAAATAGTAAACAGACATATACTGGGCATGTTAAGTTTTGTTGTTGGATACTACGATCCGTGGAGTGTGTCATGTCATCTTACCGAGAGTCGACTGTTTCCGTTTGCCTCCGCGGGTCATCGCTGAACCCGACATCAACATCGATATTACACTCGTTATAACCTCCGGTCAACGTTGTTGCCGAGTGGGGCTAGTCAAACCCAGTAGTACTACGTAATAACGACTCGTTTGTCATACAATTGACGGTAAGGATAAGTGAGGACTTTATGCGATAAAAGTTACACTCGAAAATAGTTTCACAACATACCAGTCATATATCTAAAACAGTTGCATAGTAATCTCACCCCAATAGTTTAGCAAAACAGTTAAAGAGTAAAAGTAGGGCTGTAAACTCCCCTGAGTTTGTGTAGAGTGTTCGTACGAATAGAGTAGCTCACCGGCTAGCAGTCACCTATATCACATAGTTGTTGTAAGTTTGTATTACATATGTGGGTCTCACAGGACCGTGTTGGTGTCTAACAACTCCAAGTTGTTATGTGGGTCGAGTTGACCGTGTTGACCGTGTTTGACCTAACGACCCGTTGGTGACGGTTTTGAATCAAGTGTGTGTGTGTAACGTGCGGTTTAGTGTCGAGTGATGTGTACGGATACCAAGGTCACTTTCGTGAGGAAACTTACTATTTATAGTAAGTTTCTATTCTAGGAAATTTTCCAAATTAGGCAAGTCATGTAAGAAATTATATTCCGATTATCCTAGCATGCATATTTATCCTAAGTGAGCATGTTATCACATAGCACATAGTTACACTTAGCCGATTTAGCACGTTTTGCGCGTAAAAGTTACTATAATTAGAAAGTTACTAAAATAAGCAAATGTGACAAAGTCTAGATACAAATCTTGTAATAATATCATCATCTTAGTTCTAAATAGACATATAACCATAACCGTTATGACTAGCATGCTCCTATTCACAAATTTGTAGAATAAAGTTACTATTTATAGTAACTTGTGATAAAACACATTTTTCAACCATTTTAGGACATAAAATCATTTATTAACATCATAGCAAGTTATACTAAACATGCAACATTTTCCAAATTCATCATTTCTAGCAAACTTGAAATAAAAAGTTTCTATTTATAGCAATATTCATGAATATCCTAATTCTAACAATTCTATCCCTTCAAATGCATCAATAACATCATCAAACATGTTTCTAAGCATAAATCAAAGATTAAATCACATGCATTTGATCATTTCATCAAGAATCACCATTTTACAATGTTAAAGTTTCCATTATTAGCAATAATCACCAAATGATCATTCCTTGACAAAATCAATCCTTCTAAACCATGTAGAACATCATCAATAACACTCATAATAACATTTCAATGTTGAAAATCACATAAAACATCATGGATCATACATGCATGGCAATCTTTCAACACTTATATACAAATCATGAATTTCATCAATACCCAACATCATAAATCATCAAAATATGTCACCATATCACTTTAGATCATCATTAACAGTTGTTAAATCATCAAACCCAGATTCTTTATCAAGAAAATTCGTGCATGTGAGGTGATGGTGATTGCATGTGGCCAAAATGGCTTGCATGTGTGCTTTCTAGTGATTTTAAGCTAGATTGGTCATCGAGACTACCTCACAAGGCCTTGGATCAACGAGGTGGAGCTCGAACAGGTCTGTAGCAGGTTGAAAACCTCCTGAGAACAGCTCCTGGGTTGTCACAAGCGATGGTGATGTCGATGACTAGCTCCAAGCTTCACCTCCAAGCTTCCTATCTTCGATTTTGAGTTCCCAAAGCCTCAATAATGGCTTCCAAAGGTTTAAGAGTGATGTTGCAGGCGAAAATGACGAGCAAGAGAGTCTAGAGCTCGAGAAAAGAGTTATAGAGTGGTTATGAAATGATTAGCCTTGGTTTAATCAAAGATCTTGCGTGCTGGAGTCGTCGCGTACCGCGACAGGAGTCTCCGAAAGGCTCCGCATACCGCGATGGATTTCGGGATTCAAATTGCCCGCCCATCCATCGCGTATCGCGATACTCCTTCTTGTGGCCCTTCGCGTACCGCGATGGGTCCCGGAGGGGCCCATTAAGCCCAATTTTGTTGTTTCGATCCGATTTTCACGAATTTCTCAATTACGGACATCGTTTCTCGACATGTAAGCATTGTTCCACCTATTCTAGGTTCCCTAGAACCTAAGTGTAGTGAAAGTGTACTGTGGTTTGATCCGTTCACCAACGTTCATCATTCAAGACACGTGCGAGTGTTGTGCGATAATTCCTCGAATTATCGGTGTGTTCGAACTGTTATGCCACGTGCCACACTAAACATTCATAATTCTAGTGCCACGTATGCATTAATAATACTCTATTATTAAAATAATATAAATGCTGACCTGGAATTTGCGAGGTGTCACATCATCCCCCAGTTAATAGGAATTTCGTCCCGAAATTCAGTTCGTGTTGCTCGTTCCAGTTTGGTCGGAGAATAAGTGAGGGTATTTCTTTTTCATTTGGTCCTCTTGTTCCCAGGTGTATTCCGGTCCGCGCCGTGAATTCCATCGTAATTTACAATTGGTATCTTACTGAATTTAAGCTTCTTGGTTTCCCGGTCCATAATTTCCACCGGTTCCTCGACAAAGTTTAATTGTTCATCAATCTGAATTTCCTCCAATGGAATTGCGAGCGTTTCGTCTTATAAGCATTTCTTGAGGTTTGACACGTTAAATACATTGTGTACGCTACTCAATTCATGTGGTAGCTGTAGTTCATAGGCCACAGGGCCTATCCGTTTGGCGATCTCGAATGGTCCGATGTAACGAGGTTTTAACTTTCCCCGTCTCCCAAATCGAATCACTCCCTTCCAAGGCGAGACTTTAAGAAGTACTCGATCTCCCACTTGGAATTCCAAAGGTTTACGTCTTTTATCGGCATAGCTCTTCTGTCGATCCCGAGCTGCTGCCATTCTGTTACGTATCTGCACAATTTTCTCGGTTGTTTCGTGCACAAGTTCAGGCCTGGTCAGTTGGCTTTCACCAACTTCCGCCCAACAAAGTGGTGATATGCACTTACGTCCGTAAAGTGCTTCAAATGGTGCAGCTCCAATGCTGGTGTGGTAACTGTTATTATATGAGAGCTCAAATAAAGGTAAGTGAGTCTCCCAGCTGTTACCGAAGTCGATTACACATGCCCGAAGCATGTCCTCCAAGGTCTGGATGGTTCGTTCACTCTGCCCATCCGTCTGCGGGTGATAAGCAGTGCTCATGTCCAACCTCGTCCCGAGTGCCTTGTGTAAGGACTTCCAAAAATGTGCCGTGAAACAGCTGTCTCGGTCGGATATTATGGAGATTGGGACTCCGTGTCTGGATACGATTTCCTTCAAGTAGATTCGGGTTAGCTTTTCCAGCTTATCAGTTTCTTTAATCGCCAGGAAGTGTGCCGATTTTGTGAGTCGGTCTACGATAACCCAGATGGTATCGCAACCACTTGTCGTCTTTGGTATTTTGGTGATAAAATCCATGGAAATCTATCCCCATTTCCATACTGGAATTTCTGGTTGTTGGAGTGGGCCTGACGGTTTTTGATATTCGACCTTCACCTTAGAGCAAGTCAGACACTTACTCACATAAGTCGCGATTTCTGATTTCATGTTAGGCCACCAGTAAGTGGTCTTCAAATCGTGGTACATCTTGTCAGAGCCTGGATGTACTGAGTATCGACTCTTGTGAGCTTCATCCATCACTACTTCTCTCAATCCTCCGTAGTGCGGAATCCAAATCCGATCCACCAGATAGTAAGCTCCATCATCCTTCTGTTTCATCTGTTTATCCATACCTCGCATTGCTTCGAGGGTAAGGTTTTCCTTTTTCAGAGCTTCTTGTTGTGCGACTCGGATCTGATTTGGCAGCTCAGAGTGAATGGTGAGTTGTAGTGTACGTACGCGTTTGGTTGTCTCTTTTCTGCTCAACGCGTCAGCTACTACATTGGCCTTTCCGGGATGATACTTGATTGCACAATCATAATCGCCTATCAGCTCAACTCATCTACGTTGTCTCATGTTTAACTCCTTCTGGTCGAAGATGTGTTGCAGGCTCTTATGATCGGTGAATATAGTGCACTTGGTGCCGTATAGATAGTGTCGTCAGATCTTCAACGCGAACAATACGGCTCCTAATTCCAGATTATGGGTTGTGTAGTTCTTCTCGTGCACCTTTAATTGTCGTGAAGCATAAGCTATGACTTTCTCGCGTGGCATCAGCACACAACCGAGTCCTTGCTTCGATGCGTCGCAGTAGACTACAAAGTCCTCGCATCCGTCCGGTAGTGATAGGATCGGTGCGCTGCATAACTTTTGTTCCAATAAGTCGAAAGCAGCTTCTTGCTTTTCTCCCCATTCAAACTTCTTGTCTTTGTGCGTAAGGGATGTCAATGATTGCGCGATCTTCGAAAATCCTTCGATAAACCGCTTGTAGTACCCGGCCAATCCCAGAAACTGTCGCACCTCCGTCGGTGTCTTAGGTGCTGTCCAGTTCTTGATTACCTCGATCTTGGCTGGGTCTACGTGTATTCCTTTCTCGTTCACTACATGTCCAAGAAACTGAACTTCGCAAATCCAAAAATCGCATTTGGAAAATTTCGCGTATAGTTGTTCCTTTTTCAGTAGTTCCAAGACACGTCTTAAGCGATCGACATGTTCTTCTTGAGTCTTGGAGTATATCAGGATATCATCAATAAATACGATTACGAACTTATCGAGGTACGGCTTACACACCCGATTCATGAGATCCATGAATACTGCCGGTGCGTTGGTCAGCCCAAACGGCATAACCAGAAACTCATAATGTCCGTACCGTGTCCTGAAGGCTGTCTTTGGTATGTCCTCCTCTTGTATTCTTAGTTGATGGTAACCGGATCTTAAATCAATCTTCGAATAGTAGCTTGACCCTTGCAATTGGTCAAACAGATCATCTATCCGAGGTAAAGGGTATCGATTATTGATCGTTACCTTGTTCAGTTCCCGGTAGTCTAAACACATACGGAACGATCCGTCCTTTTTCTTCACGAACAAGACCGGTGCTCCCCAAGGTGAGAAGCTCGGTCCGATAAATCCTTTATCTAACAACTGTTGTAGTTGATTAGATAGTTCTTGCATTTCAGTAGGAGCCAATCGGTATGGTGCTTTGGCTATTGGTGCTGTTCCTGGCGTTAGATCTATCTGAAACTCCACTTGTCGTGCTGGTGGTAGTCCCGGTAGATCGTCAGGAAACACTTCTGGATAATTGCGAACAACAGCGATGTCCTCGATCTTTTGTTCCTTCTTTGGTTGTTCGGTGATAAGTGCCAGGATAGCCATGTACCCCTTCTTCAGGTATTTGCTTGCCTTCATGCAGGACATGATGTTCAACAGGTATTCCGCGTCGTTCTCCTTGGATTGAGATCTGCTCTCCACATGGCAACGCAATTCGCACAATCTTCTCGTTGCACGCAATCTCAGCGTTGTTTGCAGATAGCCAATCCATTCCAATCACCACGTCGAAGCTCCCGAGAGTTACCGGCATCAGGTCAATCACCAGTTGGTGGTTTGCTAACGTCAGGACACACCCCTTGATGATATGTTGTGTTTCTATCAGCTTTCCTTCTGCTAACTCTACGGTGTACTTATGGTCTAGTGGTGTTGGTGTCATATTAAGAAGTTTGCTAAAGTCACTAGAGATAAAACTCCTATCGGCACCGGTATCAAATAATATATAGCATAGACATTATTTAAAAGTAACGTACCGGTGACGACGTTCGGATCATCTTTAGCTTCTCCCGAGCCAATCACAAAGGCTCGTCCCCTAGCTGGATTGTCGCCAGCATTCTTGTTTTGCGGGCAGTCTCGGCGCATGTGCCCCGGCTTTCCGCAAGTGAAACACCCCTTTAATGTGTCATTCTTATTGAGATTGGGGTTGGGGTTTGATCGGCATTCTTTGGCCAGATGTCCGTTCTTTCCACAGTTAGTGCACCGGACCCTCCGGCATGGGCCATGATGATGATATGAGCAGTTGCTGCATTTGGGGTTGTTGCCCCGATATCCCCCCTTGTCCTGATTGTTTGGCTGAGTGGCGGTGAAGACCTTCGCAAGTGTTTGCCATTGCTGGGTTGGTTGCTGAGGTGAGAAAGTTCGGTTGTTGCTGGGCTCCCACTTACGCTTGGGTTCTTGGGGCTTCAGATGTTCTCCCCTCTGTGGCAGATTTCCCTGGGCTACTGCCTGATCAGTTAATTTGTGAGCCAAGCGAATTAGTGGTTGGATGGTGGTGTGATCAGAAGCTGTCACTGTGCTCTGTATCTGTTTCGGCAACCACTAATGAATTGCTCAATCTTCTTGTACTCCGGCGTCACCATTGCCGGGCACAGCTTGCACAATTCATGAAATCGAGTACAGTATTTCTCGATTTCGGATCCTACCATCTTGTGCACCCAGAACTCTTCTTCAAGCTTCCTGATTTCATCACAAGGGCAGTATTCCTCATGAAGCATCCGGGTGAAGTTTTCCCACGGGATGGTATTTGCAGTCTCCAGTCCTAAGGTTTGGACATGGGTATTCCACCAGGTGAGGGCAGGTCCCTCAAGAGTTCCGGTAGCATACTTCACCCTATTTTCCTCAGCGCATTCAGCCATGGCAAAGACCGATTCCAGCTTTTCAATCCAGCGGAGCAGTCCCACTGCTCCTTCTGTCCCTTGGAAATTGTGAGGGTGGCAACTCAGAAAGGCTTTAAACGAGCATCCCTTTGATGTGCTCCCTTGAGATCATGTGCATCGTAGTTCAATGTAACGAGTTAGTGTTAGCGTTGCCTATGCTAAGTTAGTTACGTTGGGTAGGTGTTAGTACCGTTGTTGGTGCCGCTAGTCTCGCTGGCAAGTCGGTTTGCTTCGTACTCAGCGAGTACTTTGTTGACCTTACGTTCGACCATCATGTTGATCCTTGCCTTTTCGGCCTTACGTTTGAGACTGCAGGCGTTGGGTCCCCTTCCAGACATGATTCTATATGGAAAGGTTAGAACGTTAGTTAGCATGTGTTAGAGTGTTAGCCGATTGTCATGTCAGAGGTCAAGTTAGATGTTATGTTAACAAGCAACCATAGTCAAGACATAATAAATAAAGCAAAACATCATTCCATTAATAATAATAACTTGTAGTACAATGATTTTCAAAGGAGATACTACTTCAAAAGTTTCTATGAGCACATCCCGTTAATCTGAGAGTACAAAAGTAAAATACTGAAAGAAATAAAATACTAAAATAGGAAATTTAACTAGACAATCGTGGAGTGCGAATCTCCACTGTCGGCAGGACCATCATCGTCCTCCTCCTCGGGATCCTCATTCGGATCCTCGTCAAAATCTCCCTCTTCGAGGTCCTCCGCCTCGAATTGGGGCTCTGGCTCGGGTTGTTGTTCCACCAGGAACTGTTCGACCCATGCATTTAACAAGGCATCGCTGGCCTGAATCATGGCCTGATTCTCTTCATTGGCGACCTCCACGGCTGCCAACCGTCCATCGTGCCCATGTGTCACTGCGGCCAAGAAATCCTGCTGCTCCTCGAGCAATGTAGTCCTGTCACGGATGTCCGTGACGTCAGCTGCGACCTCCTCCTGTCGCTGGATCACGTCCTGAATCCTAGCGACCAAACCATCCTGTGTCCCCCTCTACGCGTGCTAGTCTCTCCTCTAGCTGCTCCACACGGCTCTGGAGCTGCTGACTATGCTCCAGGAGATCCCTAAACCCATTAGTCATCACGCGTAGCTGACACGACTCACGTCTATATCGTGAGATCAATGCGGCAAATGCCTGCTCCATGGGCATGCCAATCGGTGGTAGGGGTGGTCCAGTGGATGCGTCGCCTAATAATGGCAACTTAGGTACTCTCTCCTCCCTCGCCCAAACGGCAAGGGTAGTGGGATACCAGTCCCATGGTTCCCTACTGCTCGAGGGTCAGAGTCTCTTGGACTCCTGAGCATGTACCTGCTCCACCATATCCCGTATCCTCTGCTTATCCTCCTTAGTAAGCTCGTACTCATACGGACGCTTCTTCGTGTCCTTCCCGTTCTGCTCCTTGTTGTTGTCCATTCCTGCGTTCTAATCACATAAGTAACAACACATGGTAACAGTAAATATTGTTGTGCAACTTTCAGTGTAGTGTCTAGTGTAGAGCAGTGGCTATAGTCTAAGTTTACTATATGCAAACCTAGTTCTCTATAACCAAGGCTCTGATACCAGTCTGTCACACCCCCAAATTCCCACTCGTGGTGTCAGTCCACGTGGGTGTGACGTGGCCAGGATCACAGCTCATGGTCATATAGAACGACTCTATATGAGTTATACAATCACACAGTTTTTGTAAAATAAACATGTTTTCAACATAAAGCAGCGGAATGATTATAACAAAAGCAGCGGAAATGTTCTGATATCATAAGTAAATAAAGTTGCAGCGGAAAGTAAATTGTTCAAGACACTACATAGTTTAAATTGTTTTTAAATCAAACAAATGCACACAAAGCCTAGGACATGAGTCTATATGCCATTCAGACTCCTTAATGCTTCCTTGAGTGCGTCCTAGCGTGTGCTCCATTAGTTACCTGAGAATACATGCGAAAAGTGTCAACTAAAAAGTTGGTGAGTTTACAGGTTTAGACAGACAGAAATAGTAAACAGACATATACTGGGCATGTTAAGTTTTGTTGTTGGATACTACGATCCGTGGAGTGTGTCATGTCACCTTACCGAGAGTCGACTGTTTCCGTTTGCCTCCGCGGGTCATCGCTGAACCCGACATCAACATCGATATTACACTCGTTATGACCTCCGGTCAACGTTGTTGCCGAGTGGGGCTACTCAAACCCAGTAGTACTACGTAATAACGACTCGTTTGTCATAGAATTGACGGTAAGGATAAGTGAGGACTTTATGCGATAAAAGTTACACTCGAAAATAGTTTCACAACATACCAGTCTTATATCTAAAACAGTTGCATAGTAATCTCACCCCAATAGTTTAGCAAAACAGTTAAAGAGTAAAAGTAGGGCTGTAAACTCACCTGAGTTTGTGTAGAGTGTTCGTACGAATAGAGTAGCTCACCGGCTAGCAGTCACCTATATCACATAGGTGTTGTAAGTTTGTATTACATATGTGGGTCTCACACGACCGTGTTGGTGTCTAACAACTTAAAGTTGTTATGTGGGTCGAGTTGACCGTGTTGACCGTGTTTGACCTAACGACCCGTTGGTGACGGTTTTGAATCAAGTGTGTGTGTGTAACGTGCGGTTTAGTGTCGAGTGATGTGTACGGATACCAAGGTCACTTTCGTGAGGAAACTTACTATTTATAGTAAGTTTCTATTCTAGGAAATTTTCCAAATTAGGCAAGTCATGTAAGAAATTATATTCCGATTATCCTAGCATGCATATTTATCCTAAGTGAGCATGTTATCACATAGCACATAGTTACACTTAGCCGATTTAGCACGTTTTGCGCGTAAAAGTTACTATAATTAGAAAGTTACTAAAATAAGCAAATGTGACAAAGTCTAGATACAAATCTTGTAATAATATCATCATCTTAGTTCTAAATAGACATATAACCATAACCGTTATGACTAGCATGCTCCTATTCACAAATTTGTAGAATAAAGTTACTATTTATAGTAACTTGTGATAAAACACATTTTTCAACCATTTTAGGACATAAAATCATTTATTAACATCATAGCAAGTTATACTAAACATGCAACATTTTCCAAATTCATCATTTCTAGCAAACTTGAAATAAAAAGTTTCTATTTATAGCAATATTCATGAATATCCTAATTCTAACAATTCTATCCCTTCAAATGCATCAATAACATCATCAAACATGTTTCTAAGCATAAATCAAAGATTAAATCACATGCATTTGATCATTTCATCAAGAATCACCATTTTACAATGTTAAAGTTTCCATTATTAGCAATAATCACCAAATGATCATTCCTTGACAAAATCAATCCTTCTAAACCATGTAGAACATCATCAATAACACTCATAATAACATTTCAATGTTGAAAATCACATAAAACATCATGGATCATACATGCATGGCAATCTTTCAACACTTATATACAAATCATGAATTTCATCAATACCCAACATCATAAATCATCAAAATATGTCACCATATCACTTTAGATCATCATTAACAGTTGTTAAATCATCAAACCCAGATTCTTTATCAAGAAAATTCGTGCATGTGAGGTGATGGTGATTGCATGTGGCCAAAATGGCTTGCATGTGTGCTTTCTAGTGATTTTAAGCTAGATTGGTCATCGAGACTACCTCACAAGGCCTTGGATCAACGAGGTGGAGCTCGAACAGGTCTGTAGCAGGTTGAAAACCTCCTGAGAACAGCTCCTGGGTTGTCACAAGCGATGGTGATGTCGATGACTAGCTCCAAGCTTCACCTCCAAGCTTCCTATCTTCGATTTTGAGTTCCCAAAGCCTCAATAATGGCTTCCAAAGGTTTAAGAGTGATGTTGCAGGCGAAAATGACGAGCAAGAGAGTCTAGAGCTCGAGAAAAGAGTTATAGAGTGGTTATGAAATGATTAGCCTTGGTTTAATCAAAGATCTTGCGTGCTGGAGTCGTCGCGTACCGCGACAGGAGTCTCCGAAAGGCTCCGCATACCGCGATGGATTTCGGGATTCAAATTGCCCGCCCATCCATCGCGTATCGCGATACTCCTTCTTGTGGCCCTTCGCGTACCGCGATGGGTCCCGGAGGGGCCCATTAAGCCCAATTTTGTTGTTTCGATCCGATTTTCGCGAATTTCTCAATTACGGACATCGTTTCTCGACATGTAAGCATTGTTCCACCTATTCTAGGTTCCCTAGAACCTAAGTGTAGTGAAAGTGTACTGTGGTTTGATCCGTTCACCAACGTTCGTCATTCAAGACACGTGCGAGTGTTGTGCGATAATTCCTCGAATTATCGGTGTGTTCGAACTGTTATGCCACGTGCCACACTAAACATTCATAATTCTAGTGCCACGTATGCATTAATAATACATTATTATTAAAATAATATAAATGCTGACCTGGAATTTGCGAGGTGTCACAAAGTTACTTACACTTACTTACAATCCCTATCTGATGTAAGTAAATGTAAGTAAGTGTAAGTAACTTACACTTACTATAACTTTTAAACGGTGATGAATTAGCAAAAACACAAAAAAGAAACCCCATTCTATTTATGTATAATAAAAACAATGAAAAAAAACTAAGATTCGGACAAAAAACGCTAGGGTTAAGCGGTTAACACTATAAGGAAGGGTTAACAATGGAACATTCCCCTATATATATATACTATGTATATAACTACTACTGATATTATTTATTTTATTTTATTTTTATATCAGAAAAATATATTTTTTTATCATCTTATAAATTTTAATTTTCTGTAAAAACAGAATTTAAAAATAGTTAGTTGATTAAAAGATATTAAAAAAATCTGAAAAATGGTCAAAAACAGCCCACGAATGGTCTCGAACCCTTGACCTTTTTGATTGAGACTATGTGCATTATCTGGTTGATCTAGGTCCTTGGTCCCATTAAGGTGACCATTTAAATTATACTTAACAGATTCGATAGTTCCAATGCCGTTCATATCACGAACCCTAGACCCATTCCTCATCAAATTCAATCGTGTAAAGCTTCGATTGAACCCCAAATCATAGGGCTTTGCTTATAGATTTAAAAACGAATCAAATGGTGTATGAAACACTTACTGGTGTTTAAGATGGAATAGATATCGACTGCAGCACAGTAAACGAACGAGCCGATGGTTTTGTGGTCTTGATTCGTGCCTATTGTGAGTCTATAGCTTGTTTTGTGTACACAGAACGCTTCGTAATGATTCAATGTGATTGTGTGTTTGATTAATTTTATTTACATACTCGTTTGCACCAGTTTTGGTTAAAGCATTTTTCATTAGTATTTTTGGTAACAATTTTGATTGATCCGGACATTATTTGGATTAATTGTTGATTGGGGATGTTATAACGATCATAGGCTTTTTAAACTTGAGCTCCATCGTTTTGGAAACAGGTTGTAAACGTGTGGTTGTTAAAACGGGTCGAATGAAGGTGTTGGGTCGGACACAAATGGGTAACCGGGTGGAAGGGGGGATAGTTTGAGGACTTGACAGAGATAGTCCCTCAACGTTTTCTTTTATTATTTAGTTTTAGTTTTTGGCAATTTTACCCCTTTAACTTATTATTAGCCATTTAGTTGTACAATTTATTTAAACTATATATAAGTAATAATAGGTAGTTATTTATTTTTATAAATCAACAAGCCCTGAAATTTTTTTTGGTTCTTGGGACCGGCTCTGATCAAAACGTAATAGACTTGGAATTTATTTCGTCAAATGAAAACACAATATATTTTACATAAACTATCTCCTAAAATAATTTACGTTGAAACGTAGACTAACATATGTATAAAAAGTAAGTACGAAAACATGCTATATTTGACCCAACTTGTTTTCCAAAAATTTTTATATTCAAACGTGTATCAACACCGAATTTATACAGACTCCTATGTAAAACTAAACATCTAAGAAATTATTAATTTTAGCTAAGGAACAAAATGGGTAAATTAAAAACTTTTTAAACTTGAGGAAGTTAAAGTAACATTTTACAAAGTTTTTAGAAAATTGAGGTAAAGTGTTAACTCCGAAAGCATATGATGAATTTTAAAGTTTAGATATCAGTTGTGACAACAGTGACTCGTTTGTGGGGGAGCGATTTGATAACGATGGATTGTAAAAAAATGAAAAAAAGGCAATGAAAAAAGAAAAAAAAGGGTTGTTGAAAAGAAAAATAGGAGAAAATGAAAGATGAAAAAAACGTAGGGGGTTCGACCGGGATTGGAACCCACGCCCCTTATCATTAAAGGTAGTTTTCTACCAACTCACCTACATTAACAATAGCATTCAAATGTGAAGAGAATTAATATTAAACCAATAAAATAAAAACAATTCCAAAAAGCAACGTCGGTTGCACCGACGTTGGTTTTTATTATATAGGTAATGTTTTGATATTATATTTA
This sequence comes from Mikania micrantha, assembly GCA_009363875.1. Lineage (NCBI taxonomy): Eukaryota > Viridiplantae > Streptophyta > Magnoliopsida > Asterales > Asteraceae > Mikania > Mikania micrantha. Next base: position 55,191,825 of record CM018691.1, on the reverse strand, counting down.
ATTTATAAAATTCAAAACAAGGTTGTTTATATTTGTTTAATTAGGATTAAAGTTAATAGTTTGTAAACGTTTTATTTGTCAAGTAATACAAAAAAATTTATTAAAATTTCATAATTTAAAATTTATTTGTTTAAGTTATTTATTTATAAATAAGTTCTAAATCTTATGAGATTTATTATAATTCTATTAATTTTAATTATATATATATATATATATATATATATATATCTTTAAATTGAATATGTATGGATAAATTCTCATATATAGATACATATATAAATTACCTTTTTATTTGTTTTGTATATTTTTATAAATGAAAGTTTCAAATGACGTCATAAATTCTATATTAACTATAATGGTTTATTACGAATTACACGAATGTTACATGAATCAAGGCTTGAAGTTGTGTTAGAAAGGGGTCAGTTTCTTTAAAAGAAGAAGGTAAGGGTATAATGGAATATGATCAAGGTGTTGATGAAAATAATTTCCAAAAATGTGAAAATACTTATCTCAATGCATATTTCAAACAACTTGATCGAAACACTCAAGATACCTTCGTTGTTCAATATAAAGTTAAAGAAATGGGTCAAGAAGAATTGGTAAAGGCATAAGTTGGTTGTTATGGGGTAGATGAATTGTGGAATTTTTTGGAAGATGAAGCATTAAAAAAAAAACTCCACATTAAGTAAGTCAATGTTTACATTGAACATGCCAACTTTGAAAGGTCGTGTCTTTTTTTTTTTACACATGCATAAAATTCATAACCTTTTTCTAAAATATAAATTTGTCCTTATAGATTATTTCAAGACTGGAAATAAGAACCCACTCCTACCAAAGTTAGAAGATAGTATGGAGTTGGATCTTTTTAATTTATACATGAGTGTCAAGACGAAAGAGGTTATGTGAATGTTGCACAAGAACATAAATGAAAAGTTGTAGCTGAAAAACTAGGTTTTAGTTTGGATTAAGCACCAAACTTGCGAATGGTTTATGTCGAATACCTTGTTCTACTTGATTGGTATTACGAAGTTACGAAACAAAAGATGCACATATGAGGAGGGAATGGTTTACAAGTTGAAGAAGGTGAATCCAACAATCCAAGTAATCAAAGTTTTAAAATAAGAAAGGTTGAAATCATGAGTGACTTCCACCAATGTGTGAACCGAGTTTTGATTTTGCAGGTCTTAACATTTCAAAAAACAAGTTAAAGGAAGTAGTGTATGAATCTGAACCAAAAGAAGAATGTTTAGAAAATGAGAATGATTTTGCTACTTAAGATAATGACAAAGATTTCAAATATGTTGGAGTTCAAGATGCAACAAGAAGAAGTGAGAATTTGCAGATTTAAAGATCATTTCATTGCAACATAAGGAAGTGAAGACCTTGTCTTTATAAATGACAAGGATTTCAAAGAAACTGTAGCATGATTATATGATTTATGTTTTAGGAGGATGAATGTTGACATCTAAAACATTTAATGATATAAATCAAGTTGATCTATAGTTTGTATAAAATGGGTATTATAGTTTGTAATTAATGGATCTATACGTTTGATTGTTTTAGTGGGGTTGGAACAAGTTCTAAGCCCATGTCGTGTGGTTGTCCAATGTCCAGTACGTTATTAGGAGATCAAAATAGGTTATTGTTGAAACAAAAAGTCAACAGCCACAACATGAGATCAAAATATGTTATTTATTGAAATAAAAATGTTCTCAATTTGTTGTCTGTGTAATTCTTGTATTGAATGCAAATAAAAAGTGTTCTCAATTTGTTTCTTCTTTCACTGTTTGATTCTATATTGTTCTTTTGAAAACCTTCAATTCGGGGATCTGGCCATTATGTTACAAAGCAAACAATATAAAAATCAAATTATCACACAAAAATAAATGCTCCGGTTCAGGTTGCTGCAGACTTGTCTTCCTTCTGCAGGTACCTTTGTTAAAAACACAAATAAAAAGAGTAAAAAATGCAAGTAAAACCAGTAGAGCCAAAACCTGCTGTGCATTCGGTACTGTTCTTGGTTTGGTTATGTCCGTTTCATTTAAAACTTGAAAGAACACCATTTGAACAGACAAAACAAAAGAAGCAAACCAAAACCACCTATGTTTAGCATGGTTCTTGGTTTGACTAGGTACACTCCGGTTTGGTTTAGTTTTGGTTTGGTTTAAGTATCAAGACGGGGAATTAAAATTGTTTCATTTATTTTGAAACTAGAAACAACAGTGCTTTATGTTTGTATTTTTGGAAGGACATTTTAAAGAATGGTCAAATATTGTCATTTCATTAAATACACAAAAATATTGAAGAAATAATATAAAAACTAATAATTTAAAAAAATATATTAGCTTTTTTTCCCATCAAAAGTAGCTTACCCTTGATGCTTTGCCCAACGTGAAAATTGATACATCTGAACCGTTTCATTTGAGGCATGACATGCTAGAAGTAGATAATTACGAGGCTGCACCATCCATGCAAACCTCATGAATAATCCAGAATACACACACATAGCTGCAACAAAATTTGAGCGTAATAACGTAAATTACTATCTTGTTAATAATCACATTTTTTTAAAATGAGTTAGAGTGGAAAATGGACATGTTGAGCGGATTGAATAACATGTCAACAGCTTAAAACGGGTCCAGGTACTCAGGTCAACCTACATCATTTTTATCCAAAAATATACTATATGGGTAATAAGGTAATAGGAATCAAAAACTATATTATTTGTTACTACTAAATTTTCAATAAAGAGATATGGGACTATGGGACGTTACATTGGTCAACTTTCTGCCGGTTTGACCTATTTGAACCTTTTTCTTTTAGTTTAGCCTGCTATACATAATAAAATAAGTATAAAGAATCTTAATATATAATTCCATATAAACACATTCAGAATTTAAACCAGGTAGAGTGAAAATTTGGGCAGTTTCTGCAGGTAAAGTAACAAGCTGAAACCAGTAAATTTTTTGTGTGGGCTGGATCAACAGACAGGTCATCACCCTTAAAAGACTTTTTGTCCAAAGATCAATTTAAATGGCTAATTAGTGTTCTCAAAGAGGATTAAGAAAACTGTATCATTTCAACAGTAACCTAATTTCTAATTTTCTATTTTCCTTTTCAGTTTTAGCCATTTGGCACCTTACAGGCGACAAGATGATCCTAACCTCCATAACCGGCTAACAGCAGATATTTAAATGAGATACAGATCCAAGAGTAACAAAATGGGCAGGTCGTGTTGAGAAAATATTTTGTATAGAATAGGGTCAACCTCGGAAACAATTTGCCCAAAATTATGATTTTATTATTTTAATAAGATTACAAGATTCAGAATGAAAATAAGAAATTAAATACATCACAGAAATGTGAGAAGCAAACAGCAAACTGATCCACTAATCTAATTAATTTTTTTCACAATTTTGCAAGTGTGCTCAAATATGTAAATATTTTGAAACATATAAAATTAGTGAATCAGTGATACCTATTTTTCTTTTTCATTAAATAGATTTTACACACTAAAAATTCACGGTCTACTTTCAACCTGTTCAACCAATTTGACTTGTTTTCTTCAAGGATTTTTTTTTTGTTTGCATAACTGGTTTGAACTGTTAGAGATCAAAGATTATCAAAGTCAACTCAACCTATTGCAAGTAACAAAACAAAGGAGATAAAATTGCCACCTCTACAACAAGGGGTCACAAACCTGCAGTCATGTTACCAGATATCATCTCTGGAGGTTTCTGCATGTCCACCAGCCCCTGTCATTTTCACCAACCAAAAAACTAAATTAATTTAACTTTCAAGTATCATAGAAATCTATTATATATTTATTACTGATGCGGTAAAAAATGTACCGCAACAACAAATCCCCAGTTGGCTACAGGACCCCAAAAATGAGTAGTTTTAGGCCCAACAGGACTGTTCAGGAATGCTCGAAAAGAAGCCATGCAATTGTCTTCCTGCTAAAATACCTCTGAAATGATCTATTTAATGCAAATTATAAACAGCCCAATAGCCCATTGGCTTTAATGCATGTGGTGAAACTAGAAATGGTAACATCAAAAACAGATATAAAATAAAGAAAATTGTCACTTGGACGTTACTGTAACATAATGCGATATAAACTAGTTACAAGACTACAACTGTATGTAACATCGTAACATAATGCAATACACTGATATAAGCTGATGTGTAAAAAGTTTATACTTATTCGACACACAAATTTGTACCGTTAACAAAGAGGATAAAAGACTGATGAAGGCCAACTTGTGAAATGATCTTTCAACCTCTTCATTAATATTATTTGAGTTTCAATGCACAAATTAACGTTACTTCCAAGTTCCAGTCACTTGTGATTAACATGTAGAATTAGTTGTGAGAGAATAACGGTTATTGTGTAGGAATCTTGACACATGTGATCATATAATGCCAGTTGATATCTTCAAAACGTAAACAAAGGACAAGCTTCCTAGTTTCATATGTCAAATTATTTGCTGCTTACATATCCATTTGAAGTCTTAGTACCTCCAATTTTAACAAAACACCATTAATGTAACTTTGCAAATAAAACTTTTTGATACTAATTGGATGCTTATCTGCAGATTGAACTTGAGGAATCTCAACAGACAACAGTTTTAAGAATAGTTTTTATGTCAAAAGAACAGCTCAAGCAAGATACTACAGCATATCATCACTAACAAAAACCCTATAAAACACAGTATCCTGCAACCCCTACAATCAGACCAACAATAACGCCTTTACTCACCAAATTTGTGAAAGAAAAAAAAAAAAAAAAAAAAAAAGAACTGAGCTATAACCTCATACTCATCTACACTGATTTCAACAGTAACACAACTCATCAGCACACCCAGAGTATATCTACAAGCATGACTAAATTTAAACGAAAATCCACTAATCAATCAAATCGTAAATCGTGTACGAACAATGCTGGCATGTTACAATCGAAGTAAAATTACAATAGAGATTGATGATAGCGTGCCCTAATTTTCAAAACAATTGATAATCGGATGCAGCAGATGGAAATCAAATCGCATAAAATCATGAGGAATGAGTGATTAGATATGAACGGAGAATGTAAACCCTAACCGTCGCCGGCGACCAGTGGTTGATTGACAGGAAAACTCGAAGACCCTCTCGTTTGATGCCACCGGAGCAGGTACTGTTTAGTTGATGCGTCTCATTGTTCCAATCACAAGAAATTATTTGTTTTTCTAAAGTAAAAATGGTTAATGCAGTCATTTTTTATTTTCACTGTGGTATAGCATGTTTAATATAGTAAATTGAAGAGATTAAGGATTTAACAACATGGGAAAACCGGTCTTTGGTACCTTCTTCCCCTTTCCAAAAAAAACTCGGGGAACTCATCGATTCATCTAGTACTAGTATTAAAATATATAAATCATTTATCAATTTACTAGATTGAAACTTTATCACGTTCAAAAATGGATAGATCCAATGTCGCATTCAGTAAAGATTTATGATACATGTATCGGGTGTACTCAATTTGTCCGAGCCTGTCCTACGGATGTATTAGAAATGATACCTTGGGACGGATGTAAAGCCAATCATTTTGATGAATCCATTCCAAGACATAAAACTCTAAATAGAGACAAAAATAATTCTGATTTGCTTGTTCCTGAAAAAATTTTATCGTCTAGACGTCGTAGAGAATTGAGAATTCTAATTTCTTTCAATTTAAAGAATCAAAAGAATGTGCATAGAAATCAATTATTTTGCAAGGAGAACAAGAAAAAAAACTGGGGTTGTTTGGTAGTGTCTGAATCATTAAGTGCTGAATGATTAAGAGGGTCTGAATGATTAAGTGCTGAACCAGTTAAGAACGTTTGGTTAAACGAATAAAAAAATTACCATTTAATTGGAAAAACCCTAAAAAACGAAAATTAAACCTCCCCCCCCTTCCGGTCGACGAATCCGTTCACCCCTCCTCTCGTCACCGTTCCGTTGCTGCTTCTCCTCCGTCACCGCCTCCTTCCGGTCATCGACCTCACCATCGTCGAGGTTCCCAAGGCCAATCGTGGGTGAACTTGCGATCGAGGGTGCTAGCAAAATCAAGGAAATCAGGGCCGATCGAGTGAGGGAACGGGATGTGTCTTCGACCGACGGCGAGCGGACGAGGGACGACGGTGATGATACAGTCGAGCGAACGAACAGGTGACGGCGAGCGAACGAACGGGAGGTATCTTCGACCGACGGGAGGTGTCTTCGACCGACGGTGAGCGAACGGGTGACGGTGGCGACGATGTCTTCGACCGACGGTGGTGGTGGTGCAGTGGAGCCCCAGTCTCTCTTCGAGCGACGCGGTGGTGGTGACTTCGAGCAAGGGTTTGACCGGCGCTGCCCAGCCGAGCCCCTCTTTTCCAGTTTTCCTTCACGTCTGAATGGTTCAGACTCTCCCCCAAGTCTGAATGGTCCAGACCTCCATTCAGACATTTGGTTTCATTCAGATGTGTGTTTTTTCGCGAAACAAACGGTCTGAATCTGAACCATTCAGATTCAGACCCATTCAGACCTATTCAGACCCAAACAAACAGCCCCTAAGTCAATTTGTGCTTCTCTTTCTGGACCTTGGTTAGTATGAATTTCATTTAAGAATAGAGCAAAACTAGAATAGTTAGATTGGAAAAAATGAAGTAGATTCTCGGTTTTAAATTTTATGTAATTTATTGGTGTGTTGGTGTTTTTGGCCTAGCATCTTGTTAGGTTCTATTTTTATAGAATATTCATCGTTCCAAAAAAATCTAAAGAGTTAAAAGAATTGCATCAAAAATAATTTCGATGCACATACAAAATATTATTTTAAATTACTCTCTCTCCCCCTAAAATCATACAAGGAATAATGATGTTTTTATTCATCTTATTTGTTAAACGGACCCATGCTCCATCATTACACTCTATTATTCACGCATTTGGTTTTTAAAATTATAGGTCGTTCGGGTTATCTCTTTTGTATCAATTGTGTTGAATGGTGCATGTTTCTTTTTTTTTTTCTGCTTGGAGTTTCCTTTTTACATTCACCCTCTTCCTCTTATGGATACTCAAGAGATTGTGTCAATTTTGGAAGGTATGTCTCATCATATTTGTGTTTGATTCAACCTGATTTTCTTGTCTGCTTGTGTTTTTCTATTAGTGATTATTTGTGACATCTTTTTGTGTGTGCTTATGATCTAAATTATCTCCTCAAGTCCATTTGATTCGACCTTGTTTTCTCACTTTGTTATTAGTAGTTGTTTGTGCCTATGATATTGCAAGCATCTTGAATATTTTCTATTTTCTTTCATGTAATCAACTTTGTGGATTTAACATAATTTTTCTATGTGCTTTTGTTTTATTTTTTGTTCATGGTTTATTTGATGGTTTTAACACACACAAACACTTGAATATTTAATAAGAACACAATGAGATTACAGCCAACTATCGTTTCTTTTATTAACTGATAATTGTTGCTTACAATGAGAATTACAAGAGAACTATATATAACAAAAAAAAAACAAGAATGCAGGAAACTATCCTATAGACCCAGTATGAGATAACAAACCCATACACACGATCACTTATTTAAAAAATAGATGTTAACTAAAAAGAATGAACTAACGAATGGAAGACTTGTTCTCTTAGACAAAGGTTTCGTTAACACGTCAGCTGGTTGATCATTAGTGTTGTGATATTCCATATTGACCTTTCCTTTTCAACTAACTCACGAATGAAGTGATGCTTTAATTCAATATGCTTTGTTCGAGCATGCATAACTGGATTTTTTGATAAGTTAATTGATGAATAATTGTCACAGGACAATATCATAGGCTTTGATTGATTTACTCATAAATCATTCAAGATTCTTTGAACCCACATTGCTTGACAAATTGCATTTGTAGCTGAAATATACATAGCTTCATTACTTGATAATGCAACATTGTTTTGCTTCTTTGAACTCCAAGTAATAGCACTTCCACCTAGAAAGAAGATGTTTGCAGATACACTTGTTCCATCATCCAAACAAGTTGCCCAATCACTATCTGTATATCCAATCAAATCCATTCCTCCATTTTTTGAAAACCAAATACCATACCTGCTAGTACTTTTGATATATCTTAATACTCTTTTAGCTGCACCATAATGAAATTTTGACGGAGATTGCATAAATATGGATAAAACTCTAACTGAAAAAGACAAGTCTGGACGAGTATGAGTTAGATAAATAAGACTCCCAATCAGACTACGATAAAGAGTCTCATTTACTGTGTCCTCACCATCATCTATAGACAATTTATCCTAAGCATTCATTGGAGTACTTTCCATCTTGCATTCCTTATAACCATACTTTTCAAGAAGATTAGAAGCATACTTTTCTTGACAAATAAACACGCCATTTTCAGATTGCTAAACTTCAACTCCCAGAAAATATTTCAGCAAGCCCATATCAGTCATTTCAAACGTATCTTTCATCACTTCTTTGAATTCAACAATAAGATCTGCACTTGAACTAAAACAGATGATATCATCTACATAAATAATATCACCTGTATCATTTTGCTTCATGTAAAAAGTGGGCTCATGTGGGCTTCGCTTGTATTCATTTTCAGCAAGATAGTTATCAATTTTCTCGTACCAAGCACTAGGTGCTTGTTTCAAACCATACAAAGCTTTCCTCAATCTGTAAACTTTATCTTCCTTCCCAACAATCTCGAACCCTTCTGGTTGATGAACAAATATTTCTTCAGTTAAATCCCCATTCAAAAAAGTAGTTTTGACATCAAGTTGATGAATCTTCCACCCTTTATGTGCAGCAACTGCCATAACAATTCTGATTGTTTCAAACAGTGCCACTGGAGCAAATGTCTCCTCATAATCTATACCCTTTTTGTTAAGAGTACCCTTAAGCCACCAATCTTGCTTTATGCCTCAAAACTTTACCCTTTGGACCCAATTTAGTTTTAAACAACCATTTCAACCCAACCAGATTTTTACCTTCCGGTAATGACATAAGTTCCCATGTCCTATTCTTCTCTATAGCATTCAATTCATCATGTGTGGCATTAAGCCACTCACTACGGTTCGAAGCGTCAGTAAAAGAAGTCAGATCCACAAACATATTTAAAGCAAACTAACATTGAGTGTGATCAGTCTCATCATCAGATAAACCTTCATCAGACTGATAATCTCTCATCCATGAGGGAGGCTTTGTTTGTCTTTTAGAAGAATTTGTAGTAGGACTTGGTTCATCAAATAATTGAGGAGTAGGAGTTGATGAGGATGAGTTGTGCATAGGTTGTGTATTAGATGAGTGAATGGGTGTGGAATTAGTAATATTTTGAGTGGAAGAAAGTGTGTGTTGATGAGTAGGTGACAGTGGATTTTGAGGTTCATTGGAAGGTACATCACTTTTTTGTGAGTTGTCATTTTTAAAATCAGGTAATGGGTCAACATAAGCATATTCTGTAGACTTTCCATCACTGTCTTTCCAAGACCTGTTTTCTAAAAATAAGACATCCCTGCTAATCATGAATTTTTTCTAAGGGTAGGTAGATTCTATAACCTTTACTTTGACTAGAATAGCCAAGAAAGATTCCCTTCTTGGATTTCTCATCCAATTTTCGTCTCCTCTATGCAGGGACTAGAACATATGCTAGACTTCCAAACACTTTTAAATAAGAAACATTTGGCTTTCTTTCATACCATGGTTCATAAGATGTTTTGTACTGTAAAACACTTGTGGGAGAAATATTAATGTTGTGAACTACAGTTGCAACACTTTCAGCCCAAAAAGTGTTTGGTAATTCTTTGTTTCTACTACCCCATTATGTTGGGGAGTAAATGGAAGAGTTAACTCACGTTTGATTCCATGAGTTTCATAATAATAATTAAACTACTTTGAACAGAACTCAACACCCCTGTCAGTACTATGTATTATAATCATTTTTTCTCTTTGTTTTTCAACAAAAGTTTTGAATAATTTGAATTTTTGAAATACTTCTAACTTTTTGGCTATAAAATATATCCAACACATTCTTGTATGGTCATCTATAAACAGTAAATAAAACGACTTCCACCTAGACTAGATGTCTGCATAGGACCACAAAGATCGGCATGAACCATGCCTAAATCTTGAGTGGCATGTGATGAATGACGTGGAAATGGAAACCTACTTTGCTTGCCCATTATGCAACTTTCACACATATTATCACTTTTAATTAGGGGCAGTCCATACACCATATGTTTTTCATGCAAAGTCTTTAAACTAGCATAATTTAGATGACCATTCCTTTGATGCCATAGTTGACTTTGATTGGTTATGACAGGAGAGGTGATCTCTTCCACTTTGGACACATCAAGAGGAAACATGTTGTTGCTTGCCACAGGAATCTTCATAATCATTCCTTCTTTTGATGTGATGACACATTTGTTATCATCAAAATAAAGCGAGTAGCCCTTTTTCATGAGTTGTACTCAAGTTTAGGGGCAAAGTAAACATCATCTAAAACCTTGAATGAGTCCTTTCCAATGGGTATTTTAACCATGCCCTTGCCACTGACTTCCATCTTCTTCTTATCACACAATTGAACTTTTAATTTAAAGGATTCATCAAGTGTAGTAAACATATCCTTCAAGCCTGTCATATGGTTTGAGCACCAAAATCAATAAACCAAAATCAATAAACCTAAAATCAAGCGATTTTCATTTGAAAAACTTGCAGTGCATGCTCTTCAACATTCTCTTGTTTGTCATTTAATTGACTGTTAATTCTTTCTTCTTGTGACTGGAGAGACCCCATAAGTTTCACTGGAGTAAGAGTATCAAGATCCATTGTTACTTCAATCAAAGGGACCACATAATCAAATTTTGAGGTTAGGCTTCTCAAAATCTTTTCAACAATTGCTCTATCAGTAACTCTTTTTTTCCAAATGCCCTTTTTTTGGCTTACTATGGTCATTACCCGATAGAAGTAGTCACCCACTAACTCTCCTTCATTCATTGATAAATTCTCAAAGTCTCTTCTCAAGCCTTATAGTTTGACTGCTTTGATTTGGTTATCCCCTTCATACTCCATCTTCAAAATCTCCCAACTTTCTTTGGTTGTATTTGCAAATGCTATTCGAGAAAAGAGGTGATCATGTGTGGCTTGATGAATGAGAGCCATAGCATGAGCATCTTTTTTCCTTGCAGCCTTCAACTTATTTTGATCCGTTCCGCTTCATTCAACCCATTTACAATGCATTCCCAAAGATCTCGTGACCTTAAGATGGTCTTCACTCGAATACTCCAGTAATCGTACCCTTCTCCCTTAAAGATAGGGATTGGGGCTACTGCGGTGGGAAAAACAATTGCATGATCTGCCATTACAGTTCTTTGAGATGAATCTCACAACTTTAGAGCAATCACTGCGCTTTGATACCATTTTTGATGGTATTAATACACACAAACACTTGAATGTTTAATAAAAACACAATGAGATTACAACCAACTATCGTCTTTTATTAACTGATAATTGCTGCTTACAATGAGAATCACAAGAGAATTATATATAACATATAAAATAACAAGAATGCAGGAAACTATCCTATAGACCCGTTATGAGATAACAAACCCATACACACGATCAGTTCTTTAAAAAATAGACGTTAACTAAAAAGAGGGAACTAACAAACTGAATAGAAGACTTGTTTTCTTGAAAAGATTATGATCCTCATACTATCTAACTCACGTGGCTTCCTCATGCAGAATACTATTCAGTATTTGGATCGCTTTTAATATGATTGCAGTGTCCTTATATGCATGTTTATTTATTACGATATCACATTATTTTTGCAATCTTGTGGGTCTTTTTGATGCCTAGATTGATTAGGATTCTTATTAACTAAGACAACTTGTCACACCCCCAAAATCCCACGTGTCGAGTCAGTCCACATGGGTGTGACGTGGCCAGAATCGCAGCTCATGGTCATGCGTTTTCAAAATACATTAATTGACATAAATACAACCAATCAGGTTGATAATTAAGTAGCAGAAAAATATAAGTTTTATAATGCAGCGGAAAATAAGATGTCAGACATTACATCGTTTCAAAATACATAACATAAATAAATATTGTTTGATAATAAGGACATGACATAATGTAATGCAGATCCTAAGCTCGTGTCCTTAGGTTCGTCCTGAATTCCATAAGCAGCTAGTTACCTAAGAATACAAGTTTAAGAAAAAGTGTCAACACAATGGTTGGTGAGTTCACAGGTTTTGATATACATAGATAGTAAGAAAACATGTGTCATGTTGTTTATTAAAATGTTAGTCCCGAGCCCTAGGCTCCAAGTGTCAGTGCGTCACTACCGAACTAGACTTGTTAGCCCTTGTCTCCGCTACGTCTCGTAATAACATAGCAAGATAGGTCGAAATTTCACATGTCCCGCACATTGAGAAGACATATTCTGCCTTCTCCACCCATCGAAGCATCCCAACGGCTCCTTCTGTTCCCTTGAAGGTATGGGGATGGCAGTTCAGAAATGTCTTGAATGAGCACCCCTTGTTGGTGCTGCCATGCGATCCATTGTTAGTCCCACTAGTCTCCCTGTGCTGGCGACTTGCTTCGTACTCAGCAATCGCCTTGTTGACCCGACGATCAACCATCATCTTCATGGTTGCCGCACTGATTGTTCGCTTGGGATGGCGGGTATGCGCTCCTCTTCCGGTCATAGTTGGTTTCTATACGGAAGGGGTAGAGTGTTAGTCATCATGGGTTAGAGTGTTAGTCAAGTGTCATGTTAGATGTCATGTTAGTGATAGTCATGATCAAGATACAAGGTAAATAAAGACAAAACATCCTTTCATTAATAATAATTTGAAGTACAATGATTTTCAAAATGTAATACTACTATCAAGTTCATATGAGCACATCTCGCTCATCTAGGCATACAAAAAGTAAAATAAACTGAAATAAAGAGATCTAACTAATCCGAAGCTATGGTGGAGTGTGAGTCTCCAATGTCTGTTGGACCGTCATCCTGGTCCTCCTCAGGGTCCTCATCGAAGTCACCCTCTTTGAGGTCCTCGACCTCGAACTCTGGCTCCTGCTCCTGCTCAGGCTCCACAATCAACTGCTCCCTAAGCATCCTGGAGTATCACGTGGTTCTCCTCGTTTGCGACCTCCACCGCAACTAGTCTCTCGCCTTGGTTCTGAACCTTCGCAACGACCTCTCCCTGTCCCTCCTCCAGTTGCGCTGTCCGGTTCCGGAGTGCTGCAATCTCGTCCGCTACTTGCTCTCGCAAGTAGTCCATCTGTCCCCGAAGATGTTGGTTCTCGTCATGGAGAGCTCTGACCTCCTCACCCAGCTCGTGCGACCTTCGGCCTCCCGAGCTGTCCGAGCAACATGGGCCGCGAAAGCCTGCTCAAGTGGCACACCCAGTGCTGGAAGTCGATGAGAGCGAGGTCATCAGTCCTCAGTCGTTGGATAGGTACTCTCTCCTCTATAACCCAGTCCCATACCGTGGGAGGGTACCAGCTCCATGACCTAGCGCGTTTCGCTATACGCGCTCTTTCAGCCTCCTCAACATCCACATGTGATACGATGTCCCGTGTCTTCTGACGGTCCTCCTCCGTCAGCTCGTGTTCCGCGGGGCGTTTCCCCGGGTTCCTCTCCTCCTCATTGTTGTCGGCCATCCTGAAATCTTAAATTAGTAAGTAACAGTTAATATTAACATATTATTGTGCAATGTCTAAGTGTAGTGTCTAATGTTGAGCAATGGCTATAATCTAAGTTCACTACATGCAAACCTAGTTCTCTATAACCAAGGCTCTGATACCAGTATGTCACACCCCCAAAATCCCACGTGTGGAGTCAGTCCACATGGGTGTGACGTGGCCAGAATCGCAGCTCATGGTCATATAGAACAACTCTATATGCGTTTTCAAAATACATTAATTGACATAAATACAACCAATCAGGTTGATAATTAAGCAGCGGAAAAATATAAGTTTTATAATGCAGCGGAAAATAAGATGTTAGACATTACATCGTTTCAAAATACATAACATAAATAAATATTGTTTGATAATAAGGACATGACATAATGTAATGCAGATCCTAAGCTCGTGTCCTTAGGTGCGTCCTGAATTCCATAAGCAGCAAGTTACCTAAGAATACAAGTTTAAGAAAAAGTGTCAACACAATGGTTGGTGAGTTCACAGGTTTTGATATACATAGATAGTAAGAAAACATGTGTCATGCTGTTTATTAAAATGTTAGTCCCGAGTCCTAGGCTCCAAGTGTCAGTGCATCACTACCGAACTAGACTTGTTAGTCCTTGTCTCCGCTACGTCTCGTAATAACATAGCAAGATAGGTTGAAATTTGACGTGTCCCGACCTCCAGTCAGTATTGTGCCACGTGGGGTTTGTCACACCCAAATAGGTCTCTTCAAACTCACCTCGTTGTTTGTACATTAACGGTAAGACTTTGTGAGGGCTTGTTTCAATTACAACACTTAATGTTTGTCTAATAAACCAGCATACACATAAAATGTTTGTACAGTAGTAATGTTTGACTCGATTCAACAAGTATTATCCCCCTATTTGAAAAGCTTGTAAAAGAGTAAAGAGGGGCCGTAAACTCACCTTAGTGAAAATAAGAGAATGCAAGCGTAAGCTCCTTCATCACAGAGTGGTCGGTCACCTCGTGTAAGTGACCGTGTTCGTGTTTGTGCTCAACAACCCTCGGTTGTTATGTTTGTCCGTGTTGGTCCACATTGACCATGTTAGCTCGTGTTTTACCGTGTTTGATCGTGTCAAGTCAGCGACCGTTGGTGAACCGTGTGTCGTTTGTGGATCGTGTAACATTCGTGATTGTGCTTGTCGTGTGCAAAACGCGCAAGTCGCGTTCATGGACAACTTACTATATATAGTAAGTTTCTATTTATGGAAAATTTTATAACACATATAGTTTTTAAGGTTCTAGCATGCTCGTTGATCCTACATGATCATGTTAACACATAGCACATTATCATAGGTGGACAAATAAGCATACAAATCGTTTTCGCACATTAAAGTTTCCTAAAAAAGGAAAGTTTCTAAATTTGGCATGTTCATCATCGGAAACCATCTAACTTATCATGCAATAATCACATCATGTCATATTAAGTCATTTAGCATGCTCAAAACATATCTAGCATCCTTAGATCGAAATTTCACTAAATAAAGTTACTAAAAACAGTAACTATGACGATTTATCATTCAAATGGTTATTCTAAACACACCTTAGCCATTTTTATATCACAAACTGTCATATAATACCATTTAACATTATCCAATCATGCTCAGTTGGTCAAAACTACTGTTTATCAGGTATCGGTTTGCAAAAGTTTCTATATTTAGTAACTAGGTCAAGTATGACCACAATCAAGTCCCAAATCCATTTCTAAGCATCATAATCATCATGTCATCATCATAGTGACAAATCTACATCCATGCATGTTCATAATCCCATCCATATCACCATTTTGTAGCTTAAAAGTTACTAAAATTAGTAAGTTTCATCAAAGATCCATTTTTAACCATTTCAAAGGTAACAAATCATGTAATACACCTCTAATATCATCAATAACACATTTGAGTATCCAAAATCATTTAACAAATCATAAATCATACATGCATGTCGTCATTTTGATCATCAAAGAACAAATCATGCATTTTACACATACACATCATCATGGATCGTTATAAAACACCAAAATACATCACCAAATCATCATAGATCATCAATATTAGTGGAAATAACATCAAACCCAGATCTATAAGTCGTGCATGTGTGGTGATAGTGCTTGCATGTATGATCTAGTGCATGCATGTGAGTATATGGGTGTTGTATGTGTGTATGAAGACATAAAACAACCTCTCAAGGTCTTGTATCACCAATATGATGTTGGAACAACCCTAAAAACTCTCTGGACAACAGGTTTTTGCAGAGAAGAGATGGTGATGGTGGTGGTTTGAGCTCCAACTCTCTTCTTCTTCAAGTTCTTGGTAGTCCTCAAGCTTCAAAGCTTCAATGAGGGTCTTCAATGGCTTCCAAAGGGTCAAATCAGGAGATTGTAGGTGTTTTGGGGCAGAACAAATCGAGGGGTGGCTTCTACAACCGGTTAAAATGAGTGTGTAGGTGCAATGATGCGTTTTGGGAGTTTAAAAAGTTGTTTTGCGATTCTGGGCTCCCAGGTGCATCGCCTGGCGGGCGGGTGTGGCTCCGGTCGTAGCGCGCGAGGCGTCCGGATGAGAGGTGTATTGTGTTTCTCGCGCGTATCACCAAGGGCTAAGGATTGGGCTCAGGCGTACCGCCTGACCCACTTGACAAGCCCAATTTGCCAATTTTCATGTCTCGAGCCCGTTTCTCGACGGTAACGCGTGTTTGGGCATAGTTTGAACACAAGTTGTCAATTATTAGTCATAATTGACTCATGAAGTGTTTTTGTGCCTAAATGTTGTGACGTTCACCAACGTTTGTGATTTTTGACATGTCTGTGCGGTTTCTCGATAATTCCTCGAATTATCCTATTGTGTGTCTGTGTTTGTACTGTCGTGCCACGTGTCACACTAAATTAAACTAATTCTAGTGCCACGTATGCAATCATAAATTAAATAAACATTTAATTAAATAAGATGCTGACCTAGATTTTACGGGGTGTCACAACATCCCCTTGTTAGAAAGAATTTCGTCCCGAAATTCAGCTCGTGTTGCCAATGTTTGTTTGTTCCGCGAACAGGTGTGGGTATTTCTGTTTCATCTGATCTTCACGCTCCCACGTGAATTCCGGTCCGCGTTGCGTATTCCATCGCACTTTCACTATTGGTATCTTGCTGAGTTTAAGCTTCTTAATTTCCCGGTCCATAATCTCCACCGGTTCCTCAACGAAGTTTAATTGTTCGTCGATCTGTATCTCCTCAAGAGGAATGACAAGTGTTTCATCGGATAGACACTTCTTGAGGTTCGATACGTGAAATACATTGTGTACACTGCTCAGCTCGTTTGGCAGGTTCAGTTCTTAGGCCACGGGGCCTATTCGTTTGGTGATCTCGAAAGGTCCGATGTAGCGAGGATTCAACTTTCCTCGTTTGCCAAACCGAATAACTCTCTTCCAGGGCGAGACCTTGAGCAACACTCTGTCTCCCACCTGATGGAACGTCTTGTCCACGGCTAGTGATACTTGCAATAACAACAAACTGTTAGCCTCACAACATGGAAGGCTTCCCTGCAATCAGCCTCTAGCGTGAGAGGTAAGTACATGTTTCGTGTGGAGTTAAGTGTGAGAGCGAGAGAGAGAGGTTTTAGCGTGTCTTACATTGTGGTCTGGACTTGGTATTTATAAAGGAAATGAGAGGGGTGGCTTCCTGGTCTTCCCCCACGCCACTTCCTATTTGGGTAAGGGTGACAACCTTGGAGAGTTCCCCTTTTCTTTTAAACTATTTGTGTCCTTCTGAATGACATCCATCATCTTTTGTCCATCTTCTCTTTTATGAAAACTTGACTTCTTTCTCATGACTTCTTATCCGTGATTGATAAGCTATTTCTTCAAATCTTAGTTCCATTCCCCGATGTGAGCCTTGTTGAAGAAGTCGAAGATCAATAATGGGCTGGATGCCTAGATATGTTATCATGCCCATATTGGTTATATTGTGTATATGAACAGGTTCTCTTGTGGACAAGACACATTTTTGTGTCAATTGGTGCTATTCCTATAATGTATGTTTCCCTTTTGCTTTCATGTTATCATCTAAGGAGAATATTAGCACATCTAATTTAATGTGATTTTTATACATGTTGTTTACATGTCTACATCTATTATTGGTTGTCTATTTATTTTTTGCTGGTATTTTATAAACTGTCATTAGCCCTTCCTTTGTCTAGGATGCTTCTATTTTATATTGCTGATGTGATTAATCCTTTGTATATACATGTTTATTGCTTGCCATTTTTAGATGTTTGTTACGATTTTTGAAAAGAAATTATGGCTTTTGGTTTTTTGTTGTAGTTGCCCCATTGTTTATGGGTGTCTTATAGGTGATGATTTTATATGTTCAAAAGAATTAAAAGGAGCTTAAAAAATGCACACAAGACAATATGGGTGTGTTTGCCAAAAACATAGATAGAAGAATATGGGTAGTTTTATATATTTTCTCTTTGCTTTCATGTAATCATCTGCGGAGAATTTGTGTAGGCCATGATTTTTTAGTGGGGAAGGGAGGGTTGCAAAATGGGTCATGAGCATGGGTATGATTGAGAATTTCAGACAGGGGCACGTTAACATAACATTACACGACATTAACATATTTCGTGTCTTAAACAAGTCGAGAAGTTAAGTCATGTTTATTTTCGTGTCTAAATATGTAAAAACCCATTAAGATATGTAAAGACCCGCTTAGACCTGGCTAAAATAAATAATATAATAAAAAGGGTGATTACATATATCCCCCTAAAACTTCACAAATTACATATATACCCGACTTAAAAATAAATTACATGTATCCTGTTATCTAACCCTTTAAATTGCATATCCATTCACATAAAGTTTTAAATTACATATATCACCTTATCTAAAGAGGGAAAATTATAAAAGAAGGATATATATATATATATATACATATATATATGTATGTATATATATATATAGGAGGCAGATCCGATACAAAGGGGTTTTAACGTGAGAAGGATATGAATGATTTCTGGCCCTTGATCAAATTAATCAATGGTTAGAATCTTGTGGTCCTCACTTTTCATTAAAAAACTTGCATGATTTTAAAGATGAAAGGGCAAAAAAGGAATGAACTACATTTGTTGACTTTTTTTATGTTTAAATCAAGTTCCAACATTTTTTTAAAAATCGAATAACTTTTAAACGGTTAATCGTGTTTTTAAAAAAATTACATCGTAAAATAGAGAATTTTATTATCTTTAATTTGAGTATAATATTGTTGTAGTTTTTTTTTGATTTTTTTACGTGGTACGTTATTTTAGTGTTTAGTACGTGATTATTGGTACGTAATTATGCAGTTGGTCCTTTGATTATGCATGTTAAATGACGGTTTGTGATTTTCATATAATGTGGTACGTGATTATGCAGTTGGTCATCGATTACGTGTCTTAAATTACGGTCTGTAATTTGTTGAATCACAATCTGTAATTATATATGGATGATATTGCCCTTTACCCTGATGACACATGTCAAAAGCTTGTGACTTCCTACGCTTCTCACGTTAAAATCCTTTGTATTATAACCGTTCTCTCATATACATATATATATATATATATATATAGGGTAGAAATTTTTAATAACCCTTATCTTTTGTTACAACCCATTAACTATCATCCAATGGTTACTTTAAAAAGGTAAGTGTATAGGATCGTACCACGTGTCAATTCCCTTTTTTTAATATGAAGGGAATTTAGGACATTTGTCATTTATGTAAAGTTTACCCCCTTTTTTAAACATTCATAACTTTTTTATTCTATATTATTTTTTATAAAAAATTGCACCATTATATTCGTCTCATTTTTCTCTTTAATTTCGTTATAGTCTCGACTAGTTTTTTTTTGATGTCATGTATTTACATCATTGTAACGAGCTTAAAGATATCAAATTAATTAAAATTTTTTTCTAATAATGGTAAATTACAGTAATATAACACAAAATGAAGTAATGTAACACAAAATGAAGTAATTTACAATGACATAATTAACGGTGACGTAACACATTATTTGCAGTGATGTAATTTTCTCTTTAATTCCCGTTATAATGTTGACTACTTTTTTTTAATTTTTTTCTTCTCATTGTCCATTATTTACATCAATGTAACGAGCATAAATATAGCACATTATTTTGAATTTTTTTCTAACAATGATAAATTACAGTGATGTAATATAACACATTATTTTATTTTTTTATCTAACAATGATAATTACAATAATAAATTATAGTGATGTAATATAACACATTATTTTGATTTTTTTCTTTAACAATGATAATTATAGTGATGTAATATATCATTGTTCGAAAAAAACTCAAACTAATTTGTTGTATTTAGGCTCGTTACAAATTAGAGATGAACAAAAAGCAAAAAAAGAAAAAAACCGAACCGAAACCGAATTAACCGAAAAAACCAAACCGGAACCAAATTAACCGAAAAAACCGAACCGGAACCGAATTAACCGAAAAAACAAAAACCGAATTTTACGTCAATGTAAATTATATCACGGTAAATTACGTCAATGTAAATTATATCACTGTAATTTCTCATTGTTAGAAAAATTTTTAAATAAATTTGTTATATTTAAGCTTGTTACAATGATGTAATATAGGGCATATAAAAATAGTAAAAAAAATTAGTTGAGGCTATAACGAAATTAAAAAGAAAAATGAGACGAATATAATGGTGCAATTTTTTTTTAAAAAATAATATATTATAAAAAAGTTATTAATGTTTAAAAAAGAAAGGAGAAAAACTTATAAAAGTAAAATAATTATGATGATCTTTTTAATATTTTAATGAAAAGCTTATGTGTAAGTTTATTATTGGTTGAAATGTGTTTTGTAGTTATAGCAAAAAAAAGGGTTATTTTTTATACCTTTCCCTATATATATAATTTAACTTTTGACTTGGACATATACATGTAATTAGAGTTGTAAATATGATATATATATATATATATATATATATATATATATATATATATTTATTCCAATAATATAATAGGTGGATAGTCGATTACTTTCTAAAATTTCTAATTCTTTAACCCTAGTTCCTTAACGGGTTATTTAACATGTTCTTTGACGTATCATATATAGTGTTAACTGTTAACATGTTGCTTAACGGGTCATTTTGTGCTTACGCATTTTACACGGTCATATTCATGTTTGAAATAACATAAATGGTAATTTTTCGTGTCGTGCTCGTGTCTACTCATTTCGTGTTTTAACATGGCAGATCTTAACATGTCATGTTTGACCCGTTATGCCAGTCCTAGGCATGGGGCATGGGTTGCCTTGATCCATGCTTGACTCTTTTTTGGCTTAGGTGCATATCTAAGTTGGTCGTTTTTTGAATATCAGAGTTTGTATAAGGAAAATTTCCAACATAAAAGTTGTTTGTAATGAAGAAATGAACATGTTAGACAAATACTATTACAGTTTAGCATAGCTGAACGACTGATTTAAGCTCAAACGATCACACATCTAAGGGCAGACCCAGTCATCACCACTCTACCCACCATATAAGCGAAAACAGGATAAATCCGTAAACCTTCTCTCCTGCTTAGGTTTGAACCCCTTACCTCAATGATGTTCAACTTCTCTCCTTATCGTAATACAACTAGCCTAAAAGCATATGTTCCATAGTTTGTGGTTAGTCATGATAAATGATGATTAAGACAGATTCTGTATTTTTGAATCACACTCGGTTTAAATAATTAGTTTAAGAATGCAAAAAGTTGCAAAAAGGCATATTATGCGATATATTGATATTTAACAAAAGGCATATAAGCATATTTGACTATTTGTGGGCTCATAAGGCAGTCACTCACTTGCAACCTGTTATCATACGAATCACGCACACCCAGGCTCCGACGATTATCCCACGATCAAATTCATGGCGAAGGAAGAAAGCGCAGTCGCCGCCGATCTTATCGACTTCTTAAACGCTTCTCCGACAGCCTTCCATGCCGTCGGTAACTTTCTCTCAAAATTTTCGTTTGATTAATGACAAATTTCAAAAAGAGTAAGATATAGAAAGGGAATTGAAGCCTAAAAACCCTTATTGATTGTTTGGTTGATGCTGTTCTTGAGTTTGAAGGAATATGTTGTTAAGTTAACTACAAATTTGAGATGAAGCAAATTTAGTTAGATAATTGATGACAAATTTTAAAGAGAGAAAAACAAGATAGGGATCTAAGCCTAAAAAATCCCTTACTGATTGATGCTGTTCTTGATTTGAAGGAAAGTGTTAACAACTGATAACCACAAATGTGAGATTAATCGATTTAGTTAGATCATGGTATTGCTTGTTTGAATAATGGCAAATTTCAAAGAGAGAAAAACAAGTCAGGGAACTGAAGCCTAGAAACCCTTACTCATTGATTGATGCTGTTTTTGATTTTGAAGAAAATTGTTATTAACCGATAACCACAAATTTGAGATGCAGCGAATTTAGTTTGATCATCGTATGTATGTATTGTTTGTACTTATAGTTAGATCATTGTGTTTATAATTTTTGTGTGAATTCATTGCATTGCCTTGCAGACGAAGCAAAGAGGCGATTGAAACTTGCAGGGTATGAGCAAATTTTTGAAAGGGGAGATTGGAATTTACAAGCTGGAAAGAAGTATTACTTTACAAGAAATTACTCTACTATTGTTGCATTTGCCATTGGTAAAAAGTATGTGTTGACTTTGTTTCATTTTTATTTGTGATTTGATGAGCAGCTAAACTCGTGCACTTGATAATCCAGAATCCATTTTAAGCTGATATTGCAGAAGAAATGAAGTATTTTAGTTTCCCTGTGTTGAGCACATAGTTTTGAAAGTTTGTTGTCATGATACATGTCTAGCTTAACATATTTCAATGTAGTCGCAATCTCCAATTTATAGTTTTTGGGTACAGGAAGCCTAATTTTGTTTAGTAAAGCTATCTATGAGTCAAATAATTTAATTTTAAAAATTTAGGCCAGAAGAAGATATAAACAGGTTTTGTTTACATTTATGAAATCAGTTTTGTTGTATATGAAACTGATTATCTAAAATTAATCATTTGATTCATAAGTTCTTAGATAATCGGACTTGGCATTTTCTTTTACTAAGGGGCTGTTTGATAGCATCTGAATGGGTCTACGGGGTTGTTTGTTTACCTCTTAATGGAACCATTCAGCACTTAACCATTCAACGCGTTTGGTTTAAATTAAATTACCTCTTAATGATTCAGTTCAGCACTTAACCATTCAGTACCAATACCATGCTGAATGGAAAATACATACCATTCAGCACTTAATGATTCAGTTCAGCACTTATCCGTTCAGTTCAGCACTTATCCATTCAGTTTAGCACTTAATGGTTCAGACACTCTTAACCATTCATATATCTTAATCATTCAGCACTTAATCATTCAGATTTACCAAACAACCCCTAAATCTGAAAGGTTCAGATTCAGATCGTTTGTTTCAACCAAAAAACACATCTAAATGGAATGAAATCATCTGAATGGGGGTCTGAATAAATCATACTTGAACACAAGTCTGAATGGAAAAAAAAGCTCCCCTCCGATTGTGGCTTCGATGGCGTCTGCCTCACCTCAGACCGACCTTAACCAGTGTTGTAAAAATCGCTAATCGGTAGTCGGGCGGCGAGGTAGGGACTAGCGATTAATCGGGATTAACCGGGATTAATCGGGATTAATCGGATTGTAAATTTATATATAATTTTACAAAATTATATATATACACATAAAAATTTATATATAATTTTCACTATGCTTATTAATTTTTCAATGCTTCAAAATATTTCATAAAGAAAGTGTATTTAATTTTAAAGTTTGAGGGTATCAATGGTAATAATGCAAAAAAAAAGGGGGAAAGGGTAACTCAACCTGTACGATTTATATATATAAAAAGATATATACATGTGCGATCAATCTGGAGGTGAAGTAGGGCACCGGCGACATCAAACGACTGAGCAATCGGTAGGAGATGGAGGATCGGGGACTACAAACGACTGGAGGGCTACAATCGGTAGGAGATGGAGGATCATGGACGAGCAAGAAACGGCACGTGATGGAAGAAAGATGATCGGCGACGACAGACGACCGGAGGAGCCACAATCGGTAATTCTAAGCTTCAATTTGTGTGAAATACTCATGGTAATCACCTGTTCTTGGTCTCTGGATCACCGTAGATCTCTAAATCGCCGGAATTTGGCCTATTAGGACCTCTAGTCACCGGAATCGGTTGAATCAGCGTCGGCCGATTAGTCCGCTTTTGACCGATTTTGACCGATTTGGACCGATTTGGACCGACTAGCGATTTTTGGTCCGACTAGGTCAAAATTAATCAGGACACTGCCGACTAGCGATTAATCACCGATTAATCGGTGACTAATCGCGATTTTTACAACACTGACCTTAACACTTCACCGCTGTCCAACCGTCACATCTCACTGTCTCTCCGCCAGTCGCCGCCCCATCGCCTCATCTGAACCAGTCGTCACGGTTCTGCCTGTCGTCGCCTCACCTCCGACTGACCTTAACACTTCACCTCCAGACCGTCAGCTTCATCATTGTTGCCACATTCATCCGTCACCGGCTTCATCTGCTGCCAACAACCGTGGCTGTGACGGTGGGAGATCGACATGGTTGTGGGAGATCGCTGCGACCGTGGTTGTGGGAGGCTGCGATAGCGGAGGGGTTGTGGCGGAGGCTGGGGTTGCAGTGGTGAGGTTTACCGTGGGGGGTGGGGTGGGGGTTTGATCTTTTAGGGTTTTTTTTTTTTTATAAAAAGGGTTTTTGTATTTTCCATTTAGACTCTAAAACAAACGGTCTTAACCGGTTCAACACTTAATGGTACAGACCCTATTAACCATTCGGACATTTTAACCATTTGGTACTTAATGGTTCAAACGTTACCAAACGGCCCCTAGAACACAATAACTGGTTTTTTGAAACTTAAATAGGTAATTTTTTCTTACACTTAGATTATCAGTTTTGCTGCAATTCATATTAAACTGATTTTCTATTAATTATTGCCGAACACTCAGTATCATCAAAATTGGTTACTACATCTGTTTTGATTATCTGCTATCACATAATCATTCTCAAAATGCAATGCACATCCAAACATCCCCAAGACACTATGAGAGAATTGATATTTTGGATATTAATTTTCCTGTTCCGAGAAATCTTTTGGCTGCTTCATTTTGAATTTTTGGGAAATATACTTTTTAAAGCATTCCCATTGTTCCACAAATTTAGGTTACTATAGCTCAATCAAAGGCTTTTTGAAGACATTATTGCACAATTAACTTTTCAGCATATCAATTTTCATCTTATTGCGTAGGTATGTTGCTGGAAATGGGTTCCATATAGTTGGTGCACATACCGACAGTCCTTGTCTAAAATTAAAGCCTGTTTCAAAGGTACTATCTCTTATAACAGTTTAAGGTATGGATCTACTTTTTTTTTCCAGTTACAGAAATTGAGAAGCATGATGTGATATATCTTGATTAGGTATCGAAAGGTGGTTACTTGGAAGTTGGTGTTCAAACATATGGAAGTGGTTTGTGGCATACATGGTTTGACCGTGATCTGACGATTGCTGGAAGAATGATTATTAAAGAAGGAAAAGGTGACCATGTATCATACTCACATCAGCTTGTTAGGATTAATGAGCCCATAATGCGAATTCCAACCCTAGCTATCCACCTAGACAGGTAAAATTTTCTATATGGATTGTAACAAGATTGGGTGATTGACCTGGAAAACTTTATATTTAAAATGATTATTGTGTCAAATTTGATTACAAAAAGTAACTTTTGACATATCAGCCAACTTTCATCCTTTTTTGACCCCTTTCCTTTGAAGCTTTTTTATTTACCCCTTTGACCAAACTTAACCCGATGCACATTATTCGTGAGTGGGTCAAATATTATCTGATGGTTGTGTTGCCTTTTGTTTGATAGGGGCATTAATGATGGATTTAAGGTGAATGCACAAAGTCATCTGGCTCCTGTGTTGGCAACATCTGTTAAGGTAATCATTTTAATTACTTTAAGTTTAGTTAACGTAGCGAGACATTCTGTTAAATGATTGGTAATGCATATATGTTTGTTAGGCGGAGCTCAATAAAGTGGCTGCTGATAATGGCCCAGATGGGAAGCCCAATGAAAGCCCAAATACTAGTAATAACCCGAAGCATCATTCTCTTCTTTTGCAGGTAATGCACTATTGCACTTTAATACTTTATTAAGGGTCAACTAATCTTATATTTTTTTCTTAGTTTTTTTAATAATTTTATCATTTTTTGTCCTTTTGTCATCATTTTGTTAACTAGTGGGAATTTGCCAAATAATTTGACTGATTATCTGATTATTAAGGGTCAAATTCTCCAGTTTTGGACAACCAATTAACTGATAATCACAATTTCAAGCAACAGAAACACATATAAACACCATCTCCTGCTGCAGGCTTGGTTATAGCTGATCATATGTTTCTGATTATTTATTAGCACATAATCAGTTTCAACATTTACATCCAAACACCTGAAGTTCTTGGTATCAGAAGCTCAACACACAACTCACCAAAAATCAGAAGATAACTCCTCCTGGTTTTCTCTCTTATTCAAATTAATTAAAACAGATTACAAAGCAAGGCTTTTATAGCCGACTCAATCCTAATACTTTTAGAGGATGCTAACAACTTTTCCTAATCATCCTTCTATTAGGATTCCTCATAAATAGGGTTTATCCTTTATAATCTGATAAACATAATACAAAACAAAACAGAAACAGACTCGATAAAGATGAAATTAAACATTAAAAATACTTGCTAAATTACGGCCTTCTAATTCAGCTAAATTACAAGTTTAACTAACAACACCCCTTGAGATTTGTTACAAGTTAATTTACTTGAGTATACTAATTGTTCATCTCAATTTTTGTAGCTGCTTTCAGCTCAGGTTGGGTGTAAACCAGATGACATTTGTGACTTTGAGTTACAAGCATGTGACACTCAACCAAGTATAATTGCTGGTGCAATGAAGGAATTTATATTCTCGGGAAGGCTTGACAATCTTTGTATGTCTTTCTGCTCTTTGAAGGTAAGAATTACTATTTTGCCCCTTGTATGTTTCCAAAAAATACATGCGTGTGTGGGGTTTCTAATAATTTCATTATTTAATTCAGGCATTGATAGATGCCACAGTGTCAGAAAAAAGTCTTGAAGATGAGAGTGGTGTAAGAATGGTGGCATTATTTGATCACGAGGAGGTTGGATCTAATTCAGCACAAGGAGCTGGATCTCCAGTTATGTTTGATGCTCTTTCCCGAATTACAACCTTCTTTTCTTCAGATTCACAAGTGAGAATAACTTTCTATCCTACCTTTTTTTTTTTTTTTTTTTTTTTTTTAATCTGTAATGGGCGGGCTTGGGTAATGGGTCAAAATTGGTGATTTTGGTACGAGTTTTAACAGGGTGAGTTGATTTGTAAACACTTTTTGTATATTTTGTCAGATTTGTTTTTGGATATTAATCATTATGTTAAATGCTTCTTATCATATACGGGTCGGGTAATGGTTCCAAACTTGATGATTTTTTGTATGGGCTGAAACAGGTTTGGTTGACTTGAAATCACTCTTTGAAATCACTCTGTCTATGTTTTTTATCCTGTAGTGGGCTGTTTGAATAGTACAAGGTTGGGTAATTGGTCAAAAGAGGTTGAGTTTACTTAAATGCACATTTTCTTTTATTTTAATTTTTTCATAAATAGTTAACATGTTAAAGACGGTTCCAAAAACTATATATCTTGTTCTAGTTCTTATTTTTGATAATAATTAATAAAGTTATTTAGGAGTTTGAATGAATCATCTAGCTAAATGTTTTATTTTGCCAATTTCATCAATGAGAGATAAAACCTACACGAATACTCCAAGTGATTTGATATTATTGGTACTTCAAAACATATTTTGTTGTTATTTTGATCGCTGTTTCGCGAAAATGGCAATAAAGTTGGGTGGCCTCGGCCCTCTAGGGAGTTTTTCCCCAAAGAAGAGTGGGTGGAATAAGTATTTATCAAAATGAGTGATTTAAAAACTATTTACAAAAAATCAAAAATGGGTGTTTTTCTCTTATTCTTCATTTTTAAATAATCATTTTATTCATTCAACCTGATATCATTTTCTTCCTATTTTTTCTTTAAACAGCTCATTGTAGTTATTTTATTTTTAAAATAACTTCTTATAATTCTATTCCTTTATTTTTAATCAAATGATTTATTCTTCAACCCATAATTACAATGTTTAAACATCACTTCTAATGCATTAAATAAAGGGAAAACGTCATACAAATGTAACCAACTTTCAGCTTTGTTCCATTTAGGTCACTCATACTTTTTTTTGTTCCGATTAAGTCACTCATACTTTTTTTTGTTCAGATTATGTCACTCATACTTTTTTTTTGTTCCGATTAAGTCACTCATATTTTTTTTTGTTCCGATTAAGTCACTCATACTTTTTTTTTGTTCCGATTAAGTCACTCATACTTTTTTTTGTTCCGATTAAGTCACTCATATGAGTGACCTAATTGAAACAAAATTAAAAGTACAGTGACTTAATCGGAACAACAAAAAAGTATGAGTGACTTAATCGGAACAAAAAAAAGTATGAGTGACGTAATCGGAACAAAAAAAGTATGAGTGACCTAGTTGGAACAAAACTGAAAGTTGGTTACATTTATATAAAGTTACCCCTTAAATAAACCAACGTTCATTTAAAAAATATAACTATACTAATTCGTTACTGAATTTGTTTTGCATAAGATTATTTTCAGTTATACCACTAATAAAATAGTCTTAAATCTAATTTGAAGTAACTAAATTGTCAAAAATCTATAAAATATTTCAACTAATATTACTAACATAGTAAAGAATAAAATAATATTATGTATTTGTTTTGTAATCATATTATTTGCAGGAGGATTGTTGATTGACAATTTAAAAAAACAACATATATTTATTTTTACATTAAATTATATCTACCAATAAAACCACTTTAAATATAAAACAAACGAGTGTTATGCCCCTGTGCTTCATGCAGGGCGTCTCTGAGAGATTAGGTGCCCTGTGAGAATGCTAAGAATGGAAACACAACTCAATTTTGTATGGAGTTCATGTTATGCCGCAATTCAAACTGAAAGATAAATCATTAACTGAAAGAATAAATAATATACAAAACATTATATAAAAAAGAAAAACAGGGACAAAATTTAACGTCTAAAATATGAATAATTATGCTAAAAACAAAACCTTCGCAAACCCTCTAAAAATAAATCATTAAAAAGAGTTGACCTGCAGAAAGTAAAAAAAAAAACTATAACGAGTTGTTTGAGAAAATAAAAGTATAAAATTTGATAATAAGTTGGTTGAGTAAATCAATAAAAAGAATATAATTATAGTAGAATGCTTAATAATAAATGTTTAGTGAAAACCTCTGTTTTGGTAAATGTTTTTCAAATTACCTATTTTCGGTAATTATTTTATCCATCAACACCTTTTTGGAAAAAAAATGACTTCTAGGAAACAATGTTTGAAATAAAAATTATTTCGACTAATTGATTTCTGATGCTTTGTTTCCATTTAATTCTATGCAGTTACTAGAAAAGGCCATTCAAAAAAGCTTTCTGGTGTCTGCTGACATGGCACATGGCTTGCACCCAAATTACATGGTTTGTTTGTCTGTCACCAAAAATTTCAGTAATTAATATTCTTTTTGTACAAAAAACTTAACATTATATATTATCTGTTTATCTGTTTATTTATTTATTATTATATTCAGGACAAACATGAAGAAAACCATCAACCAAAGTTACATTCTGGGCTTGTGATTAAACACAATGCAAACCAACGATATGCTACTAATGCTGTTACCGCATTCATATTCAGGGAAATAGCAGCCAAACATAATCTTCCTGTTCAGGTTAGCTCATTATTCATTTTTTTTTTTTATTTTCTGTATAGTTAAGCAATCGTGTTTATTTGTTTCTAGTTACATCTTCACTTTCCCACACTGAATGTTAACTAAAGACCTTTTTTTATTTGTTAAGCACGACACGTTGAAAAAATATATACGTGGTAATAGGTGAGACGGGTAATGGTTAAAATGAGGCAGGTTGATTTAGGGTCCTGTTAATTATTATTTTTTTCCTTTATTTTTGATCTTTAGTAGGATCACAAAAACTATCTAATTAATTTACTAATTTGTTTTTCAGTAAAGTAATTAGGGTTTTGTAAGCATGTGATTACACTTTGGGCGACTTTCAGTTGTTTAACCCATTAGAGATAAAATACAACCCAAAATGATATATTCACCCCTTTGCAGGTAATCGGGCGGTCGGGCCAAAAATTGTGATGAATAGATTGGTTAAAACATGAAAAACAGTTAGAAAAAAAAGAACTGGTCAAATAAGTTTATCAGGTGGAAAACCCGTATGAGTTATTTTTAATGCGTATAAGTATATATAGCTGCCCACCAATCGCGTTACCAAATGAATTGCTGTAAATTATATAGTAAATAGATAAAATATGAAGAAAAAGTATTTTGGGTTGATGCGACATGACCTGTTTTAACCCTACAAAAGGTTACCTATTTGACCCGTTGCACATTTTGCCACCCTCTATTGAAGATTTTGTATAAAGTATTTTTTTTCTTTTCTAATTATTATACATAACCAAGAAAGCTTTTATGTAAAACAGGACTTTGTGGTTCGAAACGACATGCCGTGTGGTTCAACTATCGGACCGATTCTGGCCAGTGGGACCGGGATCCGCACCGTTGATATTGGGGCCCCACAACTGTCGATGCATAGCATCAGAGAGATGTGTGCAGTTGATGATGTGAAGCATTCATACGAGCATTTGAAGGCATTTTATGAAGAGTTCACGTGTCTTGATGCCAAGATTGCAGTTGACATCTAGGTTCATCAAGCGGTTTATTATTCAAAAGCTCATCAGTTTCAGCTGTTTTTTTTTATACATGCTTTCTTAAACAAGAATTTGCTTTTGCATTGGTCTAATATTTGGTTCAAAGAATTGATGACTTGTAGTTGTATTGAGTTGATCCAGTTGGTTGCTAAAGAATCATTTCTTAAACGGGTTTGGATCCCCACAAAACAAACAAGCAAATCAGGCTGAACTCGATCGTACCTAGAGGTGCACAAATTAACCAGTTTATGAACCGAACTGAAGCTAGTCTAGTTTAAACCGAGGCCCTGATACTCAGCCAAGCATTGCATAGACTGGGTATTCACTTCATCAATATATCAAATCAATGATAGGGTGTGTTTGGCACCTAATTGGGTTCAACAGATGCACACAGGCAACAGCTGGTTTGAGAGGGGTTCGTGAATTTCATGTCTGTTAACCAGCTAAAATATCGGTTAAAACTGGAACCAAACTGAACACTTCCTCCGTTGAAATTTGGTTTCAAATCGTTGAGTTGGTGAGTTGACTCAGGTTTTATGACCGGGGTGGTAATAGGGTGTTTCACATGGTGCCAACAATCTCATGATGGGTCTAGTATGAGATGTTAGTGTGCTGTATTGGCGTATTGCTCCTTAATGATATTAAAAAAAAAGTATTTCTTTAATGATTAAACAAAAACTTCATGAAAATTACCTAAAAGGAGCCAATATTCACCCAAAGACGCTAGAGTCCTCTAGCCTAGAGCAGGGCAAAAGAACTGCTTCTGAAACCGAACCCAACTACCTGAATTGAAAATGTTTCTAGTCGAGCTGGCGGGTATAAGTGGTTCAGGTTTCTCAAAAAAAAATCATAACTGGAACAGGAACTAGTTTCACCTTTACTCGGCTAAAATCGGAACTGGAACCGGCCAAAACCTGTGTCTAACCTAAATCGGTTTTTAATTTTGTTTACTAATGCCGAAATCAATCAATTAAAATTTTTTTTTTGTGCACCCAGTCTAGCATTTACTTTGGAGCTCTTTGATGTGTGATGGGTTGTTCCTCATCTTGTAAACTCATTTTGAAGGGTCCTGGCAACTGCAATCCTTTGTCAATGACCAATTTACCAACCTCTGACTGTCAAGTTAGAAAATCTATATTAATAAATAACTAATTAAAAAAACATATATCATTTTGTAAATTAATCTAAGCCATTTTTCTTACACCTTTTTCCTATTAAAATACGTGTCATGTTTTGATTTTTTTTACTTTTATTTTTCTCACTTATCTCTTTAATTAAATAATTATATTAAATAATAGTGATTTTAAAAAATATATTTTTAAAATTTAATATAATTTTAAATATTTAATAAAAATTTAATATTGAAAGATTATATTTCAGACTCAAAATTTCGTTTATCATCAATTAAAGTGTTCAATCATTTTTGTAATTTATAAATCATCATTACTAATTACTATTCTGTTTTTTCTTTAGTCAATCCGTGTTATACACATAGTTGTTAATTAACTTAATAAGTAATCTATCTTATATAATAAAATAAGGTTTTTCTTTGCCACATGTCAACTTTCTAGACCACCTAAAAATTGTTTTCTCACCTCTCTCTCATAATAAATAATCTTATGTCATTTTTTCATTAAATTTTGATTTTTTTCCTCTCTCCTATTAAATTATAATGATTTTGTTTAGCTTAACAAATAATATGATTAAATTATAAATCAATTTTTAATTTTTTATAAAACATCTTTGAAAAATATATAATATAATATTTTAAACAAACAATTTTAAAATTCAAATATTTAACATGCATAAGTGTGTAATACATCTATGTTTAATGTTATATATATATATATATATAGGGGAAAGATCAAATAAAAAGTATATTTTGCCTAAGAAGGCTAAGAAGGATTTTTAAAATCTCCAAAACCGACCCAAACGAACTCCGATTGAACTCATTTCGATGGCATTGGAACCGTCTCATCGAACCCTACAATATTAGATTTTAAGTTTTCGTTTTAACAACTAGATTTAGATTTTGGGCTTGGCTTTTAGCTTTTAAATTGTATCTTTATGTTAAAGATTTGTTTTTAAAGTTTTGGTTTTAGTATTAGGGTTTATTGTTTACGATTTAAGGTTTGGGTTTTAGGGTTCGACAAGCCGGTTCCAATGATGTAAAAATTAATTCAATCGGGGTTTGTTTGAGTCGGTTTTCAAGTTTTTAAAATCCTTCTTAGCCTTCTTAGGCAAAATAGACTTTTTAGGGGAACCTTCCCCTATATATATATATATATATATATAAACTTTTTTTTTAAATTTTTATTTTTAAAGTTTTATTGTATAAAAAAGGTATAACTAATGTTATTAGTTTTAATATAATCATTTAAATTCAAGATGTAATAAAATTATTTTAATTATGTAAATTATGATGACATATTTATAAAATCACATATTTGTTATACGCAACCCGTGTAACACACGGGTGTATATCCTAGTAATAAAATAAAGGACAAACTTGTTTGCTAAAAATTAGTCTTTTTTTGAAACAAGTTAAAATAAGGCTGGTTGATCTACAAACACCTTTTTGTCCATCATATATACTTTAACTAATGTATTAGTATGTGAATTATTATGCAAGAACAATATTTATTGAAATAAATCATTATATACTAAATTAAATCTTAAAATAAGGTGATACACCAAGTTTTATGTGCTAAAAATACTCTCTCTAACTTTCAAGTTTTAACAAATTCGACACGTTCACTCATTAAACATTTCTTTTTAAACTGTTTTGAGTTAAAATACAAATCAAATCGACCTATTCATAAATAAATTGGTTGAGCAACACACAACCATACACCAAAATCTTTAAACACTAATCTTCATTTGTAGCAGTTTCCAAAATCAGCTTTCACGAACTCAATATTCTTGCAAGAAGTAACACCAGTCATTCACAAGATCAAAGGCATTGTCCCACTCGTTCATGAGTTAAATTAAGGATTTACTAAAACAATTTTCTTTTTTATATAATTTATCGTATTTAAATATAAAGTTAGCATAGTGAATAAAAGACAAGGTGAGAGGCTTATTAATCCCACATTGGATGGTTAAGAGAGGAACAAATGGAAGAAGATGGTTATAAAAATAGCAGTTGGTATAGTTGAAAGGAATGCAGCCATGTAGTGAGCACAAAGCGAACTATTCCTTCGCCTTTTACTAAAGAATACCGTGTGCTTGTTACAGTAACTGGCATACATGTATTTTTGGAGAGTGCCTTCTATTATTGAGGGACTCTAAACCAATCTTTTAGTTTAAAGTTGTACCCATGCTAGCGTGTCATTGTCGATATAATCTCACTTTTTTTTAAAAAAAAACTTGCGTTTTATTTAAATGGTCGTCTGGTTCAATTGTCGATCTAATCTCACTTTTTTTTTTAAAAAAAACTAGCGTTTTATTTAAATGGTTATCTGGTTGAACCAAATGACGTTTGAATACTACATGCTTATGTCAAAGACATCATTGCGGCGTTTTGTATGTTACAATAACCTAGATTTCATACCCTAAACCAAAAAAGAATGCAGCCTAAATCGCCTAGAATGTCAATGAGAATGATCAAATCATCTACAAAATGGAATTCATGTCAAGAACATCATCTCATAGTAAAATCATGATGCCAAACATAATTTCAAATCTTTAATGAAGTGTTGTAGTAGTTTAAGTAGAGGAAGGACAAGCTACATGTCTTAAGTTAAATTCTCATCAAAGTCGATTTTTCTTAGAGACCACCGATCCATTTTTTCTGGTCATGCTTTACATGTTCCTCTTGGTTAAGTAGGGTATTGGAGAGGCCTAGGGTTTATCACGTAAGTGGGTTCTTACGATGATAAAAATTGAGATTCAAATCAAAAAACAGTATATTGTACACACATGATGGCAATGGTGAGATCCTTTGTGTTATGGTAAACGCATAGGCAAGTAACAGTGTAAAACGGGTTTGTTAGGATCATGTATAATTCAATAATAGATCCTTTCATAAATTATTTAAAAGCACAACTTAAAGAATAAAATTAAAAGTAAAGTAATTCTTACCAAAAATCATGGTCCATAAATCCCAAAAACAATATGATACTTTGTCCACATTTACATAAGTTACTACAAAAGTGTGTAATTGTTTGAAAAGAAATAACAATTAACATACTTTCTCTTTTAATAATATAAGAGGACTTTTTTTTTTTTTATTTCCATAAACATAATACGACAAAACTAATAACTTTAACTTCTAAAAACATATAATTTGAACAGTCGGTACCATAAAAGTTTAAAGGTTTTAGATGCTTGCCTCACATTTAACATGAAGGAGCCGGCCTTGCCTAAGGGGTCCATATCATTATTTTAGAAAACTATATCACATTTCACTAGGGTTGTCATAACGGGTCAGACACGACCCGTTAAGACACGACACGTTAAGACACGAAATGGTTAGATACAAACACGACACGAATTCTTATCGTGTATGTTTTTACAAACACAAACACGACCCGTTAAAGCATGTAAACACGAAAAGACCCGTTAAGGAACCTGTTAACAGTTAACACCATAAATGATCTGTTAAACCCGTTAAAGAACCTGTTAAAGATCTATGGTTATACAATTAGAAATTTTTTGAAGCTAATCGGTTACCCATATGGCCATATATTTTATTATATTATTTACTAGGCTATTACCCCGTATGTTACATGGATTAAATATAAAATATTAAATAGTTAGTAATAAAATTTATAAGTTTTGAAATATGAAATGTTTAAATACGTTTTAACAGCTATTTTAAGTAACAAACAATATTTAAAAATTTTAATAACAATAGGAATATCATTTAACCTTCTTGATTTGTAATAATTGAGTTCCTCGAACTAATTAACTTTAAATTCTTAAAGTTAATATTCTGTTAAAAACTAACTACTTTTAAATTAGTAAGGTAAGATAATATTTTTGTAATTATTAAAGTTAAAAAACCGAATATGAAATTATTTATAAACATACAAGACAAAAATGTAACTTGTATTATCATTTTTATTAGTTTTGGTTGATTTTTTTTTTGGGGAAAAAAATTGTTTTTAAGAAAACTTATATTTTTATACAACTTTTATTTCTAAAAAATTTTACATATCTTTTAAATTTTGATTTAAAAAAATTATAATATATTAACATTTTCATAACTATGTTTTTAATAAAATGTTTTGATTTTTAATTTATTAAAAACTTTTATTTTAATTTGTAAAAGATAAATAATATCATTAGTTATAATTATCATTATAAATATTTAATATGAGAGATAATATAATTATTTAAGAAGAAAGATAATCATGTGAGTACACAAAAAATTGACAAATGGCAAAATGATCTTAAAATATGACAAGTGGCAAATGAGGATTTTTGTTTATTATAATAGTAAGATTTTAAATTTTAAACCAGTCTTAACAGGTCTTAACATGTATTAACTGATCTTAACAGGTCTTAATGGATCTTAACAGGTCTTAACGGATCTTAGCGGGTTTTACATGTTTAGACACGAAAAATAAACAGATCTTAACATGTCAACATATTTTAGACACGAAACATGTTAATGGTAAACTTGAAACATGTTAAAGTCGTGTCATGTCGTGTTAACATGTTCGTGTCTGAAGTTTTCAGCCTCACATTTCAGTTTTCATTGATAAAAACTTACTTTTTACAATTAATAATTAAAAAAAAAATTGGATAAAGTGTGTCCATAAATGGAAGAATTCAATCACAAAGTTATTGTAATAAGGTTTTTTTTAAAGCAAATTGATATTCTTACATAATTTATCATATTGAATATAAGACCATTGCAAATCCATTTCTGTCTCTAGCAATGAGACATTAGAAAAAATATCCAGATAAGTTGTTCTAGTGGTAGAAGACCCATCTTTCAACATGAAGGTCAAGGGTTCGACTCCCACTTGGGACACTTTAATGGATACCAGGCGAGGAGATGAATCTTGAGTTTAATCTCGAGTTCTTAACCGATGAGGGCGCAGTTTTTACAGCAAATAAGCTGGTTTTTGCTCATCAAATGCAACTCTTCTGAGGATGGCGCCCGGTAAAACGGGCTATCGCTCTCTTGAGGAAGGGGTCTTCCAAGGCCTGCTGACGTGATGCATATGCCATGACGTTACGTTCGGTTGTTGTTGTTAAAAAAAACATTAGAAAAAGTGTCAATTTTTTTTTGAACGGCAGAAAAAAGTGCCAAATCACTAAACGGGTGACAAGAAGTTAGGTTGCCCTGCAAATGTTTTTTTTTTTTTTTAAATGAACATTGTAAGCTTAATTAATCTAATATAATAAATGAGTGAGTTTGTGAATATTTGTCAAAATTCTAAACTCTCTCTCATTCATTTTTCTCTCTTAAAAATTCTTTTTTAAACAAGGATATAATATATACAGTTTTATTATTTAAGGCTTAAAGCAGGTATAACATTTGGTAATCTTTCTAAAAGAAACATGTGTACTACACTATGAATTTAAACAAATAAATTTTATATTTATTTATTTTAAATACCATATCATATATTTTTAAATGTTTTATAAAATATAAAAAATATGATTTATAATATAATCATACTACCTACCAAATTGAATAAAATCATTAATATTTAATAGAAATTTTTAACCAAATGACTGTATAAGATCAAAGGAACAATCTAAAGGAATTTTTAGTCAATGAAATAAATAATGTAAGAATAAAAAATCAATTACAAGACAATATTATTATTACAAAAATAAAATATGTTGAAAATAAATTTAAAACAACATTTGTTCTGATATTCCTAATGATTTTTGGCAAAGAAAACAACATATAGTAAATTGACCTTATATTAAAAACTTCAGTAAAAAAGATATACCCACAAAATCTAAATCAATCCATATAAATCAATAATTAGAAGAACATTGTAAAAAATAAATAGCAGAATTATTAAATAAAAAATTAATTAGACCCTTTAAATCACCATGGTCATGTACCGCATTCTATGTCAATAACAGTGCTGAAATAGAAAGAGGATCACCAAGATTAGTAATAAATTATAAATCATTGAATAAAGTTTTAGAATGGATAAGATATCCTATACCAAATAAAAGAGATTTGTTTAAAAAGATATATGAAGCTAAAATATTTTCAAAATTTGATATGAAATCTGGATTTTGGCAGATACAAGTAGATGAAAATGATAAATATAAAACTAGATTTAATGTTCCATTTGGACATTTTGAATGGAATGTAATGCCATTTGGTTTAAAAAATGCACCATCTGAATTTCAAAACATTATGAATGATATTATTATTTCTATAGGAATTTTGGTATAGTATATTATATTGATGATGTTTTAATATATTCAAATTCCTTATAACAACATTTTAAACATTTAAATATATTTTATAATATAATTCATAAAAATGGATTAGTAGTTTACTTACTAAAATGAATCTTTTTCAAACCGAAATAAGGTTTTTAGGACACAATATTAAACAAGGAACGATTATACCAATTACTAGGAGTTTATAATTTTCTAATAAATTTTCAGATGAAATAAAAGATAAAAAGAAACTACAAAGATTTTTAGGATGTCTTAACTATATCCATGACTTTTTCAAAGACTTATGAATAATATGTAAATCATTATATAATAGATTAAAGAAAAATCCTGGACCTTGGTCACAAGAACACATAGAAATAATAAAAAAAATATTAAAAGTAAAATAAACAATTACCATGCTTAAATATTTCATATCCTAATGCTAAATTAATAGTCAAAACAGATGCTAGTGATTTAAGATTTGGTGGGATTTTAAAACAATCATTAAATAATAACAAAGAACAATTAATTAGACATTATTCTGGATCATGGAATGATACATAAAAGAATTATTCTACTATAAAAAAAGAAATTTTAAACATTGTTTTATGCATTAAAAAATTCGAATATGATTTATATATGAAACCTTTTTTATTAAGAATTGATTTTTTATCTACTAAGTATATTTTAGAAAAAGATATAAAAAATTTAATTTCTAAACAAATTTTTGCAAGATGGCAAGCATTATTAAGAAATTTTGATTTTCAAATAGAGTTTATAAAAGGAGAAAATAATTCTTTACCTGATTTTTTATCAAAAGAATTTTTACTAGGAACATGAGTTTAGATTCGAAGAAAATTATACTCACAAATCAATGAATCAAGTTCCTCTCAAGCTTCACCATTGCCTATTATAAATATATTTGCTCCTTTATCTTCAATTCCTAAACCCAGACCTCCTTATGCTTCTATTATTCAAACCAGGGTTTTACCTAAATTTATAACTAATCCTAGTCCTTCAAAATTAACTCAAACCTTACCTACACCCTTCATACATAAAATTGAATCCAACCCATATTCAATAAACCCTAATTATAAAATTATAAAGATATTATAAATATTAGAAGTTGAAAAAATATCTCAAAGTTTTCTAAGTCTTATTGACTATTTATATCCTATAAATTGTCATTTTTATAATACTGATCAGAAAACAAGAGAATATTATCAAGCTATACTCATAGATACTGGATCCGTCGACATTCAACAAATCTTTAATTCTCTAGATATCTCAAAAATTGATTATTCTAAGTTAAAAATTAGAAGACTAATTTCTCCAGAAGAATGAAAGTCAAAACCATTCGCTCAAAAGACTCTCTCTAATTTTCCTTCATATCCTCAATACAACTATTATGATCATCAAGAAGCCTGGGATAAAGCAATTTTGTTAAGAAATTTTAATCATTCGTGGTTTTTCCATTTTGACGACCAATTTACAAATACTTATCCAAGATGGTTTATCAAGTGGTTTCAATATATGGGTATTATTTCGGAAGCTTTTCCAAAGGATATTTCTACAACATTTAATAAATTTATAGATTATTTTAAACAAGAAGGAACTCCAATTTTTGAATATACTTTACAATATTTAAGTATTTTTAGAATTCCATGGATTTCCTCATGGACTTACTACTATCAAGAAGAAAATCTAACAGAACTATCTCCCCCATTATTAATAAGGCATTATCGAAGTAAATGATGAGGTAAATTCTCAATCAATAAAACAGACACAAAAGCTCATGGACTTACTATTATCAAGAAGAAAATCTAACAGAACTATCTCCCCCATTATTAATAAGGCATTATCGAAGTAAATGATGAGGTAAATTCTCAATCAATAAAGCAGACACAAAAGCTGTACAGGATTATTATAAGGCTATCATCAGACATGAAGATAAAATGTTAAAGACCCCAATTTCAAATAATTTGGAAGACCAAGACTATATTATCATGTTACAAATATGTTCAACACCAGAAGAAATACAAAGAATTATAAGTGAAATAAGACATTCTTCATCTCTTTCAAAGAAATCAACTACAGAATATAATGATCTATTTCAAGATTCTCAAGATCCCTATTATGATGTAGAAATATAAATGTAATTATAAATTTTAATTTTCAATGTAAAAAAAATTATTATTTTTATGTTCAATTATCCAGAGACATTATGAAGAACCCATTATCTCCATTATTTTCAAATTGGGCATAACATTATGGACAATTTTATCTCCATTACTATTATGGACTCTATTGGCATCCCATGTGCTATTCCATTAATTTCGAATATTCCTCTATCATTGAAGACTCTCCAAAGGTTGGAAACTCACTAGAAAAGGAGAACAAGCTCAAAAAAATACCCAAGCTCTTCTTTTCAAACCATAAATGTTTGAAAAACCCCTCAAAACCCAAACTTGTATTATCAACCTCTTAATGTTCAAGATCTTTAGATTATCAAATTATTATAGCTCCTCCCAATTGTAAAGAAATTGTTTGTAATCAAGATTTTTAAGATTTAACAGAAGGTATTTTTTAAGAATTTCATGTTGTTTAATTTCTGCTTACGCCATCTTTATAATAATATTTTGTATCATTATGTTTAATAACATTAACTACATATATACTCTGATGTTACTATCTAAATCTACATCTTCATCATACATATCCATATTAAATCCTCATGCTCTTCGATTCATGAAATATATATATATATATATATGTATATAGGTTATGTTAAACTAAATAAGCCTCTTAACCTAAAAAGTCTAAGAAGGATCTTTAACCATTAGATCATTAATCAATGGCTATGACTAAATCAAGTTGTTGAAGGGTGTTTTAGTCATGTCTACTTTTGTTAACTTTTTATCAAATTCTTTCATATTCTTTAAACGTTCATAACTTTTACATATGAAATTATTTTTTGAAAAAAAATATATCATAAAAACGAGTATTTTTTATCTTCAAAATTAGTATAATTTTGCTATATGAAAAAAATTTGTTTTTTTTACTTCATTGTGTCTTTTGTACAGGTGATTGTGTCTTTCGTATATGATATTGTGTCTTATGTCCAGGTCATTGTGTCTTTTGTGTTTTTGATCAATGGTGTGTTTTCGTGAACAATTTAAGACACAATGATGTTGCATAATACATAATGGCAAGCAAGGATGACAAAATGACAAATATAAATAACACAATGACGAGTATAAATAACACAATGATCTTTAAAAAAACATAATTAACTGTAAAAAAGACACAATGACGAGTATAAACAATTTTGTACAGGTCATTTTGTCTTTTTATATACACTGTGTCTTTTGTATAGGCGTTGTGTCGTTTGTATGGACTATTGTGTCTTTTGTGTTTCTACTCAATATTGTGTTTTCCAAACCAATTTAAGACACAATAATGTTGCAGAATACATAATGTTAAGAAATGATGACACAACGACAAGTATAAATAACACATTGATATTTAAAAAATATATAATTATCTATAAAAACAATTAATTGTAAGAAAAACATAAAAAAATAGTTATGCACAAAAGTATAAAAAGACACAATGACGATGATTAGACACAATGAGCTGAATAAATTAATTTTTTGTAGCAACATTATACTCATTTTAAATATAAAAAATGCTCACTTTTATGATGTATTTTTTTTTTGAAAAAATAATATCGTATGTAAGATTTATGAACGTCTAAAAAATGGTGGGAGAAAGTGGTTATGACTAAATTACATTCTAACAACTTTTCCTTCTAAAATTTAAAATTTTTTCTCTTAAATTTGATCTTATAATCTAATAGTCAATAATCCTTCTTACACTTTTTAGGATAAAGAGACTATTTAGTTGAACGTAATGCATATATATATAAAGACATTTTCTATAATTTTTTTATTTTTAAAGTTTTTAAAATATAAACGTATAGCTAATATCATTAATTTTTATATAATTCTTTAAAAAGAAAAAAAATATATTAATTTAATATGAGAAAGAGTTGCATTTTAGATTTGGTTAACATGTCAAGCAATGAAAGTTTAAAATTAAATAACAATATCAATAACCAAGGGCTTCTAGCCTAATGGTTACCCCCTTGATTTCCCTATGGGAGGTCTTGGGTTCGAATCCGGGCTGAGGCATATTTGCTGAAGCAAGGTCAGGGGGTTTACCCAGTTGTGGGGTTCCTCCTGGGGTAGGCTCGGGCATACGCCCCAGAGTGTCAAATCCGAGGGGAAGGTTGAAATCCCGTCTTGGGTGTTGTTGTACCAAGCCGTTTAAAAAAAAATAACAATATCAATTTTTGAATACAAGAAAATTAAATAATGTAAGAACTGTTAGCCGAGTAAATAACGGTATATCATTATCTATTTTTTGTAATGATATTGTGACATTTGTTTTAAAAATAGTATTTTAATTTGTAGTTATCTTATTCAAATACTTATTACAATACACAATTTGCATGTTTGTGTGAAGAAAGAGATAAAGCTAAAAGTTAGTTAACGAGTTCCTTTTAACAATGTTGTTTGTTAAAGCTAATGAAAAAAATAAGATATAGAAATAACCACGGATTGAATCCTATGAAAACTCAAATCTTATAGAGAAAACCCTTAAACCCTATGTAAGCCATTGATTTGAAATCTTGAGAATAAATATGTTGTCTGAATTAATCCTGAATAAAAAATTGGGGTTTGAATAAAAAATCATTTTTAATATGGATTAATGTGTACTATATTTTTAATTTTAAGATTGCAAATCAATGGCTCACATAGGATTTAAGGTTTTCCCTCTAACATTGAGTTTTCATAGAAATTAATCATAAAAGAACTATATGTAATAATAAAGTTGAGTTATCTCCACATAATATATTACATTTCAAGTTTGCATATATTTGTATGAGATAAATTTTGTTTATATTAGCATAAAATATTATCTCTCATTCATTATATATTTGATTCGAAATATTAATTTAATTAACAACTAATTACAAAATTTTCCAACTAACAATAACTTTCTTAATTTTTAAATTATTAGGAAAAAACTTAAATGCAAAATATCCAAAAAAAGTGTTTTTTATAAATTTATGAAGACATTATAAAATTATATAATTTCTATTCACATACTCATGTAATATACGGATCTAACCTTCCATCAAATATATATCAACATACTAATTATTATCATATATTAAATTATGATAAAAAATTAAATAAATTAGTCAAGTTCAAACCAATTTCAAGAATGAAAAACTAGCAATGAGTCAAAACTTGAGCTTTAAATAAAGCTGAAATAAGTTAAGCTCGAGCTTTCAATAAATTGAATAAGCCAACTCGAACATAGAGGCTTGACTGAGTCATTTACATAATTTCATTCTTCTTGTGATAATCAGTTGTTTCAACATTAAGCTACACTATATACAAAAGTAACCTATAAATGATAATATACAACTTTTAAAACATGAAGTACAATGCTTTTCTGTGTTAGTTTAATGGTTTTTAGTTGAATTCTTTCTGTATATATATATGTATTTGTTGAACAAAATTTAAGCAA
Organism: Mikania micrantha; assembly: GCA_009363875.1. NCBI lineage: Eukaryota > Viridiplantae > Streptophyta > Magnoliopsida > Asterales > Asteraceae > Mikania > Mikania micrantha. Next base: position 55,148,118 of record CM018691.1, on the reverse strand, counting down.
AAAAATCTTATGTCTCATTCATCTGGCATGCCTCCTAAAAGCTTTGCCATCTTCCAACGTAGGTTTTGCCTCTTGCCACTTTTTTCAACCTTTATCCTGTGGTTGTGTTCTTGTTTAAGTTTGTTTATATGTCCGTTCGCTCCAACACGAGTTGGTGTCAAACAAACTCACGTTTGCCGCATAGCCGGCCCAGAGTGTCAAAAAAATTCTGGGGCCTGGGGCAAGAAAAAAATAGGCTATTTTTATGGACGACTCCGAAAATTGAGGTTGAATTTGGTTTATTTGGATCGGTTTATTCGGTTTTTACCGGTTTATTTGCTTTTTAATCAGTTTATTCGATTGAGTTCGGTTTATTCAATTTTAACCGGTTTATGTAACATCCATACCCGTTTACCACCAATATTGTCTGCTTTATCCACTCGGAACTCACGGATTTGCTTTTGGTTGCTCAGATGAAAACTTCCCAGGTAGGTCACCAATTCTTGATTACTGCAACACGAGCACGCTTAACTGTGAAGTTTTCATGTGCTAATTTCTTCCCTAGCCGAGTGTGAACAACGGAAAAAGGAAGGAAAATCCATGGAACGGATTTAACTACCCCTTTCCTTTCTAGGGGAAGTCTTCTTTCGTTTCTCGACAGTGAAGTAAGACCAAGCTCATGAGCTTAATGGGTCCCATTCTTCTAGCCTTTCTGCGAAGTCGATGACTATTTATCGCGATTACCTTGATCAAAATAGGAATAATTTTCTAATTTGATTCTGAGAGAATTAAGGATACCCACCAGAAAGACTAACCCAACCGAATCTTTCACATAGTGCTTTTAATTGGGAACCCTAGGAGAGCCGCCGACTCCAACTACCGTCAGCTAAACCCAAAACGCATTGGTGATATAAGAGACATATTATTACTTATGAAACAGGAATCTCTCTCATTCATGGGCGATGCGAGATTTGCCTAAGATGTTACAATTTATTTGGTTTTTAATCGGCTTATTCAGTTTGTTTGGTTTTACAGAAAATCAACCAGAACCGCTTCTCAAATTTGGTTCGGTTTTTGGATTGAAAAAAAATTGAATGCTAATTAAACTGAACCGAACAAACCATTAACCAAACCGAGGAGCACTTCTAGTTTAAAGGGCATGAAAGTAACTCCCTATACTTTAAAAGAAATTACTTTTTGTACCCTTTAAATCATGTGTTTTTAAATGATTATTTTCTGTTCACTCCAACTTGTTGGTTATCATTTGAATGAATCTTTATATATACATAAATATCAAAAATTTTGTGCTGCGTGTTAGAAATAAATAAATAAATAATATATATGATCCTCATGATTATTTAATTAATATATCAATTACCTAAATACCCCTAGCAGATAGATAATTGTTTAATGGATATAATTATCCTTATTTATCCTAATTAGAGTTCCCCTTGAGTGTATATATAAATGAGCTTAATGTAATCCCTGTGATTTTTGTTGTAAATTTCAAATGTTTAATAGTGTCAAAATTCATATAAATGAAAGTTAGGGGATTTCTTTTAAACTATTTATATGTGTGTGTGCCTATATATATTTATATATATATAAAAGGTACAACTGTTGGGAATTGAAATAACCATTTTGAGCTTTTAATTAATCATATTAATTATAGAAATTAGATTTGCATATGCGGAAACGTTTAGGTTACAATCTTTTGTTTCATAAACAAAATTCCCAAAACCTGGAATCCAATTACATGCAAATAAACGAAAATCAACCATAGGGTGTTTAGAATTGACCTCAATAAAGAACTCCCAAAAACACACATTGGATTCGATATAGTAATCTCGCTAGATGACTTGAATCACGAACCACGAACCACAATCTCCACCATGTATCACTGCAACAACCCGATGCTATAAAACGACCTAGGGTGGTTCGACTATGTGGTGGTGGTGCTTGGTGGTGTGTTGTCACACCCCGAGCCGGCGGGCTGGATCGACTTTCCCGTCGGGCGGAAGGTTCTCGGGGCGCGATATCGTTTGATAATCAAAGTGATCAGATTGTTTACTTGGCACATGATATATAAATGAGAAATGCTAATATGACATCGATATAGAATCACAAAGTTTGTTAATTACATTGTCACGTTCATAATTTAACTAAGTATATCCATTCGAAGGAATCGTTGAGTTTTCTATCTTGTATTTCACAAGATTTACAAAAATGATTCACCAAAATATGTCATCAAAAGTTATGCACACAAAATGTAGCTAGGTCCACTATAAAAGTCCACTAGCTAGTGCATCCTGAGTCTGGTGACTAAACCTGTTCGTCACTTGAGAAAACATGCATTTAAACAAAGTCAACACTAGGTTGGTGAGTTCATAAGGTTAGTAATTGAAAACCATGGATTTGTTACATTCCCAATCACAATGTCATACAAGAGTCTTGTTAATGTTTGATTCATCTGTCTCACACAATGACCTCTCCTTGGTCATATGTACAAGTAATGTTTCATCCTACTAAGCATGCTTATATATAGGGCATACGAAAGGGTCGAGCCTACAACCCGCCCAGACGCCATCCCACCACATGCTCAACAGAATTCGACACCACTTGTAATACAATTAAGGATATCCATTTCCTTCTCACATGTGTTCAACCCATTTGATGTTCTACTCATATGTATTCGTGTTTCATCCGTTTCACCCAATGTCCTCTCCATAGTTATACTTAAAAATAGTGTTTTACTCGATCAAGCATGCTTATATATAGGGCATACGAAAGGGTCGAGCCTACAACCCGCCAGACGCCATCCCACCACATGCTTAACCGAATTCAACACCACTTGCAATACAACTATGGATACCCATTTCTTTCTCCCATGTTTAGTCACGCGTAGGCTTATTCACAATCAGAGTTTCCCATATGATGACCCATTACATTACCATGACATCATCATGGCATAATAGGTATCTAACTAGTACAATTCTCCACAGTTATAAACGGAGGATTACCACAGTTATGAATGGTGGTATGTACTTTTACGTTGTAGAGAGTAATCATATCCACAGTTATGAATGGTGGATTACCACAGTTATGAATGGTGGCATTACTTCTATGTTGTGAAGAGTATTGATATCCACAGTTATGAATGGTGGATTACCACAGTTATGAATGGTGGTATACTCTTTGACTTACTATTACTCACATCTGGTTAGGAAGCGAGAGTAAGTCCGACACGTAGTCATGTTCCCCTTGGAGATCAGGATTTAATTGACCACATTGCAGCCACCACAAAGGCAAACCGCAATGTCCTCAATTAAATCCGGATTCATTAGTTTTCCGAGACCTCACAACTATCTGCCACCAGCTTGTGACTCGAGAGAGGTCGGTCTCTCAGTCTATCGGTCCACATAATAGAAGTGGTGCAATAATTAGCAGACACTATCTACTCTTATCACCCGTGTCAGCAATGATAGAGTTGGAATAGGCTGGCTAAAAATCAAAAGAGTTCTTGTGTTCCTCATCCCATAGTCATCATCTCTGTGTCATCTGTTCTCGATGTTATGTGTTCTCTGAGTCTTTAACAATGTGTTATAAGAACTTGTCTTATTACACAATGTTTGTAAATGTATGAATGATGTTATTATCGTGAATTTATGTTATCATGATTATCATTCTTATTGTCACTTGTATTTGTCTCAATGTTATCTCAGTGTCATCTCATTGTAAATAACAAAGTGTTTTAAGATTACATCTTAGTACACTTATGTTATTTCAGTGATTGGATGATATCAGGAAATTATGTTATCTTGACATCATCCTTGATAGGTTGTATTGTTATAATCAAAATAAAATGAACACAATGCTATGATTTCTAGTCTTTAACAATGATGCATAAGATCTCATCTTATCATACAATTTTAGCATATGTGAGGGGTGATATCTTGAAATCATGTTATCATGATGTCAACATAGATATCCCAAGTGATTGTCTCCATGTTGTCCCAAAGTTATGTATACTCGCTGATTTTAACAGGGTGAAATAAGAGCTCGTCTTATTACACAGTGTTAATAATGTAATGAATGATATTATCATCATGAAGTTACGTTATCATGGTATCATTCTTGTTGTCTCAGTGTTATAAGCTCGTTGTTATGAGATCTAGCCTTGATGCATTGTGTCATTTATTTTGATGAGATAGTATCATGAAATTACGTTATCATGATATTATTCCTGTTATGTTTTACATGTTATTTCACACACAAGCACCCGTAATGATAATAATATGACAATAAAATGATAATAAGATAAAATCATTATTATCTGAATCATCTGATATTTGAATTAATATACTAAAACTTTTAAATAAATAAAAGAATTAGCACGTTTCTCAGCCCCGAAGTTAAATCAGAAGATTAGAAAAGGGGCATATAAACTCACCTTGTAGTTGTTGTGGTTGACTAAGTAATGCAAGAAATGCACGAGCTCGTTGTCGTTCTTGATGTTGTTTTCACGATCCTGTATTAATTTCACGTTGTTTGTAACTTATAAGTAGAAGTTATAGGTATGTGTTTGGGTTGTGTTAGCCCTAAAGTTGGTTAACACTTGAATGTCTCGGTCATCCTTTGATCCTAACTCACTTGCGATGGTATATGCTAACACATAGCCAACTAAGTTAACTTAGCATGTTATGTTGTTAATGTTTGTGTTTAACTTGACATAAAATCATAATGTAGTGAGATTTTGTACCCAAAATAGTTTTCTAAGTATAAAACTTAGGAATTTACATTGCTTTAAACTTCCATTGTGATTCATTTGAGAGATTTATCATTCCTTTTTATCATGTTAATGTAAGTAACCATTTGCAACTTAGTTAATAAATAACAATGTTACAATCTTTGTGATAACTCAAGATTTTAAGTTTTATGAAGTTCATTAAACCAAACCCTACCACCTTTCTAGTAATTCCATTAGCATCATAACCCCATAACCATGCATGCTATTCCAATTGAGGTTGATTCAAAGGATTGTTCATGGGGTTTAGGGTGTTAAGCCAGGTATGCCGAATGGGTGCTTAGGCCGAATAAAAAGGCCTTGGCCGAATGGGACATGGCTCGTGCGAATGATGTATTGGCCGAATAAGGTGGCACTGAGCGAATGGGCTGGCTCCTTCGACCGACTGAACACCCTGTCCGAATGAGACCTCCCCCTTTGACCGAACGAATGAGTAGCTGCCGAGAGAATGGAGCCTTTCGTACTTGGCTATTCGGCCCTGGGCCATGCGGCCTAGCTGGTCGCTTCCCCTTCGGTCATTCCGACCAAGGAGCGTGCAGCCCTCTCCTCTCGACCTTTAGGCTAGGGTAAGACATTATCCAAGTTCCTAAGAGGTTCTAATGGGATTCCCCTAAGGTTTTGGAGTGAATGAGGCCGGTTTTTGAATAGGGTTCGACCAAGGGTTACAAAAACCCTAAAAATCCGAAACTTGCAGACCATATACCTCGATTTTTGTTGTTTTTTACTCTAGATCGGCTGTACTTTCATGTAGAGGATGATTGTAGCTTCGTTTGGACACCAAGAACGCAAGATTTCGTCAAGAATCGAGGGAGATCCAAGGGTTTGAAGTTCAAACTTTTAGAGAGAGAGAACCGAGAATTTGGGTGTAGAGAGAGAGTGGGGGTAATAAATGGGGAAGATGAACTCTTTTGGGGTTTATATACCCCGGGTGAGTTCGGGTCCGTTTCGTTTGCTCAGTTGTCGTTTTCGTTACGTTTCCGGAATGTAATACGCATGCTCTACGGTTACACACTAACTGATTAAACGTGGGATTTAGTTTTCTTGGATTGTTTTGATGAGTTTCAAAATTGTAAAACGTAAAATATTAAATTTTACCTATTTTTACTGTCTCGATCGCGATTCGTCCGTTAAACCTTGTTATTTTGTTACGAAACGTGAATTACATGTTGTTTTACTAAGTTGATGTTATAAATTAGGGTTTAGGTGTTAAATTCTAAAATATATTATTTTTATCGAAATCGTTTGTTTTCGCCGTTTCGTCATAAAACGTCACTTACGTGCGTTTTCGTACAGAGCGCTAACTGTACGAATACGATCGTACATTTCACTTTCTAATTTGGTTTTCTATTTTTTCAGATGTCGTTCAGAACGTTAAACCCACAGATATGTTTGTGTGAATCGTCACCCACGCAAACACACTGTCAGTTTATTATTTCGAAACGATACTGAATTTTGGTTTTGCATTGAATTTCCTCACTGACGGACTCGACTAAACACACCTACTTGCACATAATCACACTTGTTTCACCTTGTTTACACATAATTATCGGCCATCTGATTTCTGTTATTTATGAAGATCAGATCGCAACCGATATGGTTTCGTTACTTGTTCTCACACTGTTGTTTCATCCGGATTGTTGTATTTACTGTATTTAAATTTTCACTTAAACACGTACAACTGTTATTCACATTGTATTGCTCTATTTACATTTCAGTTCTCATCGAAACACATATAGCTGTTAATTGTTTCCACTGATTTGTTGTCACATACTGTTTATCACATAATGTTCACACATAGTTAAGGTGTAAGTACGCACACCGTATGGATTAGTCGTACGGTCAGGTACTTGTTGTCACAGTCTCCCCTTGTTAAAGAAATTTCATCCCGAAATTTAAGCATCATTGTTGGGTACTACTTTTTCTATATCCAGTTAGAGATGTTTTGACCTCATGTGTTCTACACGCTCCCAGGTGAACTCGGGGTTGCGTTTGAGGTTTCATCTAACCTTTACTATAGAGTACAACTTCGTTTTCAGTCTCATGATTGTACGACTCGTAACATTCAAGGTTCCTTGATAAAGTGTAGTTCTCTTATAACTTATGTCTCCTCAACGAGCATAGACTTTGTGTACATATAGGAAGTGAGCAGACTTAATCCAACTGTTTAGGGTGATCCAATAAACATCCGGTCTGCTGGAAGTGTGAGGTAGCTTGGCATTGAAAATCCATAGTTATTCGTGTACACTCCCTTTGTGCTATCTTGAGTTGTTCCAACAATTTCATAGTTTCTAGTGCTCTCTATAGGCATGCAATGTTCTAATGTGAATACTCTATTAGTGCCGTTATGATGGCTAGAGTATTATGAATGTGAGATATAAACTTCCGTTCCATTTCACCGACAGTGACTGGATTAGTTTATTTCACATCCTTTTGGATTTATGTCTTTCGATTTCTTGACCATTCTCTCCGAATAGTGGTTGACTCTGCAGTCCCCTTAAATTCCGAAGAATTTCTGCAGTTCCTGCAAAGTTCACATGTTTACCGTATATTTCAGTTAGAAGATTGAGGTCTTCCGGTAACTCATAGCATGGTTTTAATTGTATATGATTTAGTTGAGTCGTCCCTATCTCAATTCCTTGATGTCATGGGAATTGTGAGCGGACTTGATCATGCAGGTATTATATACTCGCATGTTTTAGTATCTATTAGGAGTATAGGATGAAAGCTTGGTGATTTAATCATAGCTATTTGGTAATACTCCCTTAGAAGTGTCTCATGTTGTTCTCGCATCTCCAGATCTCGATTGTTCGATCTCGACCTTTAGGTCATCTATAGCATATCCTAGATCATGCATGTATGACCTTATACTCAACATATCACCTATATATCTGTTTCCAGAGTCTCGGTGTGTGTTTTTAATTGTTTGAGGAAACTACCTAAAAGTAAGGTAGCTTTGTCATGATTAGGGTAAAGATTCACCTATGAGGTAAACCCATGCATCTATCCAAAAGTAATGCACAGTAACACTTTTCTCTACTCAAATGTCATTTGACTTATGTGATCTCATTGTAATCTTTGTTCCACGTATTATTCTTCATTGTCTTTGCTACACGAATATATGTTTCACATTATCTGTTTCAAGATCTTAGTTGTTTTGTCGACCTATTTCAGATAACATTTAACTACCACCTCTGAATCTGTTTCCAGATTCTAGCGTATACCCTAAATGTCTAAGGGAATTACCAAAGAACATGGTAATTTTCCCTATGACAAGGGTACAGATTTACTTTGGTGGCGAATCTAAGCACATCTCTAAGAATGAATCTGTCATTATTCATCATCCTTATTACGCACGTATTTACCTCACATCATCGATCACGAGATGTTAGTAACTCTGTCAGCTTCGGTCGGATGATGTTGGAGTGCAACTCCATTATTTCAGGGAATCTTGGGGTTTACACCCCAAATTCAATGTTACAATACAAAGGAATAAAACAACAAACAGTTGACAATGTGGTGGACACTGACTCATCAGAAGGGTACCACCAATACAAAGTCAATAACCACGAAATTGTAAGTCTTCGGAAGTTTTCGGTTCTTCCGAGGTTGAGATTTTTATATAGGGTTTCAGTGGTTATTCCTTCTGAAGGTGTTCATCGGTAGTTGATTAAACAGTAGTTACTATTTAATCAAAGGTTATCTTCCGAACCTTGGTTGTCTTCCGAAGAGATCAGGCCCAACTGTTATCTTCTGAAGTCAAGGGGTTCACAGTAGTTCTTTTACGAATCTTAAGCTGTTGAGCTTCCGACGCTGAAATTCAGTAGTTCTGTATTCGGAAGAGGAGGTATCCATGTTTGGTCAATCTGTGGTCTTATTTATTTGTCTGTCTTCAGTGGTTCTGCTCATCAGTCCTTATTTTCCACCACTAGGTTTCGAATATCGGTCTAACCACTTAAATCGTCATTTCTTACAACTATAGTGTGCTAATCTGTATAATTGTCTAAAGCTGATATTATATGGTCACACATTTGTTATGAAACTCTATCTGATGTTTAAGGAAAATTACCGGCAAATCTCGAGGATTATATCAGTAGCTTTCCTAATAATTAAGACTAGATCGTTTAAGAGTAAACTAGTCTCAATTGGTTTAAGGATTTCCTAGTATGTTCTTTGAATCTATCTCTTCTGGAATAATGGTTCTCAAACAAAACATGGTAATAATTATCCTAATTCCTATTATCTAATTGGCACTAAATAAATCTATAGTTACTTTAAATTATTTTTCTAAATCTACAATACAATATGTAATTATAACATTACACATTATTCAATACACAAGGTTAAAATGACATACCTTCGAAGTCACCCGACTCCGAGTGTACGTCTGGAGATGGTAAAGCAAGTAGTTCCTCGGTAGCTGCCAGTGTAGTTGAAACTGTTGGCGCTGTTGGAGGCTTCCTCCTAGGGCAGTCTCTTGCGAAATGTCCAAGTATTCCGCAGATGTAGCAGTGGTGTTTGTGTTGAGAGGAAACAGGTGCTTTAGCTCTTTTCCTCGTTTTCTGTTTTGAAGTAATACGACACTCTTGAGTCCAGTGTCCATTTCTCCCACGTTTCAAACAGTGTCTACACATCTTGTCTTCCTTGTGGTGAAAACCACACTTAGTGCATAAGGGAGAGGTACCAACATACTGATGGGGAATTGGAGCTATTGGTGTTCTGCACTGCTGCATCCAATGGCATGCCTTCCCACAGTGGGTACATTTTACACATGGAAGTTCAGCCCTGTGATAATTGTTACAAGCTGAATAGTGAGGGGCCTTTCCCTTGTAGTGCCCACTAACTCGGGTCAGGTCTGGCATAACTTGACTGATAGGAGTAGCTTTCGTGAAGTTCACGGGTCCCTTTCGCTTTTTAGCAGGACGGTGTTTGGGTTTCTTACTGGTGTCACCTTCCACAGGTTCTTTTCCCTTGGTGGTGACAGGTGGGAAACTCCTCGCATACTCTTCACTGCTCCTGATCCTATTGATGATCTCAGGAATGATTGCAACCAACTGCTCAGTGATCAGGGTTTCCAATGTAGCAGTCGCTGGTTCCACCTCGGGTGGAGGAGGATGAGGCGGTGATGGTGGTTGTCCCTGTGACATTTCGATCTTAACCGAAAAAGTATCGGTTAGTATTTATGATCAAATGATGTAACATATGCAGATAAGTCCTGAGTCTTGTGTTCTCTACAAGAGGGTCCCCAGGTTATAGTCTAGGCCAAACCGTTTGAAACAAGATGACTTATATTTCTCTATAACCATGGCTCTGATACCAATCTGTCACACCATGAGCCGGCAGGCTGGATCGACTTTCCCGTCGGGCGGAAGGTTCTCGGGGCGCGATATCATTTGATAATCAAAGTGATCAGATTGTTTACTTGGCACATGATATATAAATGAGAAATGCTAATATGACATCGATATAGAATCACAAAGTTAAATTACATTGTCACGTTCATAATTTAACTAAGTATATCCATTCGAAGGAATCATTGAGTTTTCTATCTTGTATTTCACAAGATTTACAAAAATGATTCACCAAAATATGTCATCAAAAGTTATGCACACAAAATGTAGCTAGGTCCACTATAAAAGTCCACTAGCTAGTGCATCCTGAGTCTGGTGACTAAACCTGTTCGTCACCTGAGAAAACATGCATTTAAACAAAGTCAACACTAGGTTGGTGAGTTCATAAGGTTAGTAATTGAAAACCATGGATTTGTTACATTCCCAATCACAATGTCATACAAGAGTCTTCTTAATGTTTGATTCATCCGTGTCACACAATGGCCTTCCCTTAGTCATATGTACAAGTAATGTATCATCCTACTAAGCATGCTTATATATAGGGCATACGAAAGGGTTGAGCCTACAACCCGCCCAGACGCCATCCCACCACATGCTCAACAGAATTCGACACCACTTGTAATACAACTAAGGATATCCATTTCCTTCTCACATGTGTTCAACCCATTTGATGTTCTACTCATATGTATTCATCTTTCATCCGTTTCATCCAATGTCCTATCCATAGTTATACTTAAAAATAGTGTTTTACTCGATCAAGCATGCTTTATCTATAGGGCATACATGCTTTATCTATAGGGCATACGAAAGGGTCGAGCCTACAACCCGCCCGGACGCCATCCCACCACATGCTTAACCGAATTCAACACCACTTGCAATACAACTATGGATACCCATTTCTTTCTCCCATGTGTCGTTACGCATAGGCTTATTCACAATAAGAGTTTCCCATATGATGACCCATTACATTACCATGACATCATCATGGCATAATAGGTATCTAACTAGTACAATTCTCCACAGTTATAAATGGTGGATTACCACAGTTATGAATGGTGGTATGTACTTTTATGTTGTAGAGAGTAATCATATCCACAGTTATGAACGGTGGGATTACTTCTATGTTGTGAAGAGTATTGATATCCACAATTATGAATGGTGGATTACCACAGTTATGAATGGTGGTATACTCTTTGACTTACTATTACTCACATCTGGTTAGGAAGCGAGAGTAAGTCCGACAGGTAGTCATGTTCCCCTTAGTGATCAGGATTTTATTGACCACATTGCAGCCACCACAAAGGCAAACCGCAATGTCCTCAATTAAATCCAGATTCATTAGTTTTTCGAGACCTCACAACTATCTGCCACCAGCCTGTGACTCGAGAGAGGTCAGTCTGTCAGTCTACCGGTCCACAGAATAGAAGTGGTGCAATAATTAGCAGACACCATCTACTCTTATCACCCATGTCAGCAATGATAGAGTTGGAATAGGCTGGCTAAAAATCAAAAGAGTTCTTGTGTTCCTCATCCCATAGTCATCATCTCCGTGTCATGTGTTCTCGATGTTATGTGTTCTTTGAGTCTTTAACAATGTGTTATAAGAACTTGTCTTATTACACATTGTTTGTAAATGTATGAATGATGTTATTATCGTGAATTTATGTTATCATGATTATCATTCTTATTGTCACTTGTATTTGTCTCAATGTTATCTCAGTGTCATCTCATTGTAAATAACAAAGTGTTTTAAGATTACATCTTAATACACTTATGTTATTTCAGTGATTGGATGATATCAGGAAATTATGTTATCTTGACATCATCCTTGATAGGTTGTATTGTTATAATCAAAATAAAATGAACACAATGCTATGATTTCTAGTCTTTAACAATGATGCATAAGATCTCATCTTATCATACAATGTTAGCATATGTGAGGGGTGATATCTTGAAATCATGTTATCATGATGTCAACATAGATATCCCAAGTGATTGTCTCCATGTTGTCCCAAAGTTATGTATACTCGCAGATTTTAACAGGGTGAAATAAGAGCTCGTCTTATTACACAGTATATGCTAACACATAACCAACTAAGTTAACTTAGCATGTTATGTTGTTAATGTTTGTGTTTAAGTTGACATAAAATCATAATGTAGTGAGACTTTGTACCCAAAATAGTTTTCTAAGTATAAAACTTAGGAATTTACATTGCTTTAAACTTCCATTGTGATTCATTTGAGAGATTTATCATTCCTTTTTATCATGTTAATGTAAGTAACCATTTGCAACTTAGTTAATAAATAACAATGTTACAATCTTTGTGATAACTCAGGATTTTAAGTTTTATGATGTTCATTAAACCAAACCCTACCACCTTTGTAGTAATTCCATTAGCATCATAACCCCATAACCATGCATGCTATTCCAATTGAGGTTGATACAAAGGATTGTTCATGGGGTTTAGGGTGTTAAGCCAGGTATGCCGAATGGGTGCTTAGGCCGAATAAAAAGGCATTGGCCGAATGGGACATGGCTGGTGCGAATGATGTATTGGCCGAATAAGGTGGCCCGGAGCGAATGGGCTGGCTCCTTCGGCCGACTGAGCACCCTGTTTGAATGAGACCTCCCCCTTTGACCGAACGAATGAGTAGCTGCCGAGAGAATGGATCCTTTCGGCCTTGGCTATTCGGCCTTGGGCCATGCGGCCTAGCTGGTCGCTTCCCCTTTGGCCATTCGGACCAAGGAGCGTGCAGCCCTCTCGTCTCGACCTTTAGGCTAGGGTATGACATTATCCAAGTTCCTAAGAGGTTCTAATGGGATTCCCCTAAGGTTTTGGAGTGAATGAGGCCGGTTTTTGAAGAGGGTTCGACCAAGGGTTACAAAACCCTAAAAATCCGAAACTTGCAGACCATATACCTCGATTTTTGTTGGTTTTTGCTCTATATCAGCTGTACTTTCGTGTAGAGGATGATTGTAGCTTCGTTTGGACACCAAGAACGCAAGATTTCGTCAAGAATCGAGGGAGATCCAAGGGTTTGAAGTTCAAACTTTTAGAGAGAGAGAGAGAACCGAGAATTTGGGTGTAGAGAGAGAGTGGGGGAAATAAATGGGGAAGATGAACTCTGTGAGTTCGGGTCCGTTTCGTTTGCTCAGTTGTCGTTTTCGTTACGTTTCCGGAATGTAATACGCATGGTCTACGGTTACACACTAACTGATTAAACGTGGGATTTAGTTTTCTTGGATTGTTTTGATGAGTTTCAAAAGTGTAAAACGTAAAATATTAAATTTTACTTATTTTTACTGTCTCGATCGCGATTCGTCCGTTAAACCTTGTTATTTCGTTACGAAACGTGAATTACATGTTGGTTTACTAAGTTGTTGTTATAAATTAGGGTTTAGGTGTTAAATTCTAAGGTATATTATTTTTATATTATTTTTATTATTTTAACGATCGAAATCGTTTGTTTTCGCCGTTTCGTCAGAAAACGTCACTTACGCGCGTTTTCGTACAGAGCGCTAACTGTACGAATACGATCGTACGTTTCACTTTGTAATTTGGTTTTCTATTTTTTCAGATGTCATTCAGAACGTTAAACTTACAGATATGTTTGTGTGAATCGTCACCCACGCAAACACACTGTCAGTTTATTATTCCGAAACGATACTGAATTTTGGTTTTGCATTGAATTTCCTCACTGACGGACTCGACTAAACACACCTACTTGCACATAATCACACTTGTTTCACCTTGGTTACTCATAAAATTATCGGCCATGTGATTTCTGTTATTTATGAAGATCAGATCGCAACCGATATGGTTTCGTTACTTGTTCTCACACTGTTTTTTCATCCGGATTGTTGTATTTAATGTATTTAAATTTTCACTTAAACACGTACAACTGTTATTCCCAATGTATTGCTGTATATTTATATTTCAGTTCTCATCGAAACACATACAGCTGTTAATTGTTTCCACTGATTTGTTGTCACATACTGTTTATCACATAATGTTCACATATAGTTAAGGTGTAAGTACACACACCGTACGAATTAGTCGTACGGTCAGGTACAAGTTGTCACATGTGTAGCCAAAACCATGAGGAGAGGGGAGAGGGGGCTACGACTAAGGAGAGGGAGAGGGAGAGTGGAAGACAGAGTTGTGTGAAACGTGGGAATTTCTTCTAGATTTAATAGTCAAATTAGATACACATTTTTAGGATCTTGGAATTAACAATTCAAAATTGGAATTCCCACCTTTCATTTCACATTTAATTTAAATTAAATGCTTTTAATTTGATTAAACTCTTTTAGTAATTAAACCATTTAATTACTACTCTACAATATTACTAACTAACAATTAGTTAGTAACATTTAATTAAATGTCTAAAGTTTAGCTAATTAAACTTTATCTATTTAATTCTAATTAATTATCACTATAATTAATTCCTCCAATATTATTATTTCATAAATAGTAATAACACACCACTTTATATAATTCGTTAAACTGAATATGGCTAAAACAAATTTTAGACATAATCTCATTACTATCTTCCAAGGTGTAACTCTTTAGATCGTACCCTGATAGTAATGTTGATATTATCGATGATCGGACATCACACGTCCAACAACAATATATAATAATCTTATTATGATGAGTTAATTATGCCTTATCCTTTTTTAAGATTGGTTATAAATATTTATATGTGCAAAGATATAGAAATAAAAAAAAATGGTCAATACAATACAAATTATACTAATATTTAATCAAAGACAAACAATACCTAATAAGGTGAATTTGTGAATTTATAAGTTGTTATAAAAATTTATAAGCTATACAATATTTGATAAAAGTTTTAGAGACTTTCTAAAGATCTTTTTGCATAAAAAAATAAGTATAGATAACTGAGGGGCTAAACTGTAATTATTATTATTTGAAATAAGTTAGAAAAGGATTAAGTCAGAATTGTTAAACTCAACACCAAAAGGGCTGAAAATGCCATTCTTAAATATGCTTCCCCTCTACTCGGTTCCCCATTGCGTCCAATCTATAAACCTTTTCGAAACCAGTTTACAATCCAGCTCGAATTGACGCATATCCAGCTCGATCGATGATGTTTGTAGCAACTTCTTAACTACCGTAGTTAACCTCAATCAACAATTAAAGCCATAAACGATCCAATAACTCGAGATCGTTTTCAAAATTACTAGAATCGTTTTCAAACTCGGACCAGTAGATAACCTGTATAAATAGGCCAATTGATCGATCACATTGCTTCTTTTGCTTCATATGAGTATGTCTGGGTAAAGAATGATCTCTAAGAAACCTCTGGCATCACAAATCAAAGCATCCAGATGTTACGGTCGATACATACTGGACTAGCATTCAAAATTTACGAACTAACAACCAAAGTAAGTAATCTATACATATTTTGATCCGTTTTTCAATCACAAACAATAGCCCCACGTTTTTTTATCAACTGATCCTCTGATCAAACGAATTTAGTGAAAATAGGGTTAGGGTTCTATGGCTCAAGAACCATAATTGGAAACACAGAGACAAAGGGCTGAGCTTTGAATATGAAAAAGAGTGGATCTGCAGGTCCCAAATGAATTGGGGAATTTCAGGTGGAGCGGTGAAATGCGTAGAGATAGGAAAGAACACCAATGACGCCTTCATTGCTGCTCCTCTAGTAGTAGAAAACGGACGCATACATGTGATGCAATCAATTGGATACCAAAAGAAGCTTAGAGAAAAGAGAGATTGAAAGTGATCAATTTCATTGCATAATCTGATCACAACTGATTACAACAACTAATAATGGCTAATCTCAGACTGTTATCACAATTACATTTTCAGTCCCTACACTATCATTTATTAACAAAAACAACTCTTATTTACACAGCTAATCAAAACAACCCTTACACCTTTGACACGTAACAATACTCCCCTGATTAAGGGCTTTCTTGACCCCAAGAAAGGAAATCTGGAAAACGAAGCTGCATATCATTTAAAAATTCCCATATAGCATCAGCTTCAGAAGAATTACACCAGTGAACCAACACTTGTATTGCAGCTTTATTTCTCCTCTTCACCATCTTCCGGTCCAACACAGCATAAGGATAATGAATAAAACGAAAATCAGTAGGCAATGGCACAATATGAGTAGGAGGACAAGTAGCCGACTTTAGTTAAGAAACATGAAAGGTGGAATGAATTAAAACATCAGTAGGCATATCCAATCTATAAGCTACTGACCCAATCTTTTCCAAAATTAAAAATGGACCAAAATACTTTGGAGTTAACTTCGAATGTTTATGTATTCTCAAAGAATTTTGCATATAAGGTTGTAGACGCAAATAAACCCATGAACCCACTGGAAAAGAACGCTCAGAACGTTTCTTATTAGCTTGGAAGCACATCCGAGCCCGAGCTTTTTTTAAATTGTATCTTAACAATTGAATTGTATCCTCACGATTACGCATAAAAACATCCACCACTGGATCAGAAGAATCCTTTGGAACATATGGAATATGTAGGGGAGGATCATAACCATAAAGAGCACGAAATGGTGTCATCCCAATAGCAGAATGAAAAGTGATATTATACCACCACTCTGCCAAAGATAACCAATTAAACCATGTATTAGGCCTTTCCATCACCATACATCTCAAATATTCCTCAATACATCGATTAACCACTTCCGTTTGACCATCCGATTGAGGATGAAAGGCTGTAGAAAAAGCTAAAAAAACACCTTGTAAAGACATTAATTCTTTCCAAAAGTTACTAAGGAAAATGGCATCCCTGTCCGATACAATAGAAGTAGGGCAACCATGCAGTTTGTAGATATTATCCAGAAAATTTTGAGCAACGTCCAAAGCAGAAAAAGGATGTTTTAAAGCTGATAAATGATAATATTTAGTCAATCTATCATCAATGACTAAAATTGTATCTCTTCCTCTTGATTTAGGTAAACCACCCACAAAATCCATTGAAATATTAGCAAAAATGAATTGAGGGATAGGCAATGGTTGCAATAATCCTGGACTAGCCACATTTTCTCCTTTAGCTCGCTTACATGTATCACAATTCCTTATAAAATCTCGAACCTGTTTTGTCAAGCCCTTCCAATAGAAAATACTTCGAATGCGTTGCAAAGTAGCGTGCATACCCTAATGACCATCCATTGCTGAAGGATGAAACAAGGATATAATATCCTTCCTTAAAACCTCTTCATTTCCCACTACTATTTTGTGCTTGCGTCTAAAAGAATTACCATCCCAAACAAAAGAAGAATGAATCTGACCCTCTTTTAAAGAATGGATTAAAGTCGATAATACCTGATCATCCCTCCATGAATCCATAATTCTTTGTAATAAAGCTGGTTCTACTTGATAAAGATGAATATGAAATAATGTAGCACCTTGAACTCTAGAAAGTGCATCAGCAGCTGCATTTTCGCGGCCTTGTTTATACACAATCTCATAATCATACCTCATTAATTTCGCCAGCCATGTATGTTGTAATGGAGTTGTGATTTTTTGACTCAAAAGATGCTTTAAACTTTGCTGATCCGTTCTAATAATGAAATGAGCAGGTAACAAATAATAGTGCCAATGTTTCACAGCCATCAAAATTGCTAATAACTCCTTCTCATACACTGATAAAGTTTGCTGCTTTGATGATAAAGCCTTGCTAATAAAAGAAATGGGATGATCATTATGCATAAGAACTGCCCTAATCCTTTATTAGAAGCATATGTTTCCACTACAAATTGCTTAGAAAAATCAGGCAAAGCAAGAACTGGAGCTGTTGACAGCGCTTGTTTAAGTTCTTCAAAAGCATTTTGGGCTTGCTCATTCCATGTAAAACCATCTTTCTTAAGTAAATCCGTTAATGGACGAGCTAATACTCCAAAGCCTCTTATAAAACGTCTATAATACCCGGCCAATCCCAAAAATCCCCTCAACTGCTTAACAGTGGTAGGACTTGGCCAAATTTTAATAGCCTCCACCTTCTTAGGATCTGTATGAACACCCTGTGAAGAAATCACGTAACCCAAATATTCCACTGCTTGCCCAGCAAAAGGTTCACTTAGAATGCTTGGCAAACAAGTTATTTGATCTTAAAAGTTCCAAAACTTGTTGTAAATGAGATAAATGAGCCGGTACAGATTTACTAAAGACCAAAATATCATCGAAAAATACCAACACACTCTTTCGAAGCAAAGGTTTAAAAACATGATTCATTAAAGATTGAAAGGTAGCTGGAGCATTTGTAAGGCCAAAAGGCATTACCAAGAACTCAAAATGGCCTTCATGAGTTCTAAAAGCAGTTTTATGTATATCATCATCATACATTCTCACCTGATGATAACCCGAATGAAGATCCAGCTTAGAATAAACTGCAGCCTTTCCTAATTCGTCCAATAACTCTTCAATCAAAGGAATTGGAAACTTGTCTTTAACTGTAGCTTCATTCAATCTTCGATAAACCATGCACATACGCCATTGACCATCCTTCTTTTTAACTAGTACAACAGGAGCTGCAAAAGCACTATGGCTATCTCTAATATTTCCTGACTCCAACAATTCCCGAGTCATTTTTTCGATAATACCTTTTTTTCCGGCTGGATATCTATAAGGCTTCTGATTAATAGGATTAGTACCCTCCTTAAGAACAATTTTATGATCAAAAACCCTTGAAGGAGGCAACCCAATTGGTACTGCAAAAACATCCTCATACTGCTGTAAAAGATTTTCAATACCCTCATGATGTTGTTCTTGCAACACTTTTGAACCATAATGAGATACTTCATCCCCCTCCAATAATTGCACATTACACAACTGTAATGAAGTACACAGTTGCTTATCCAAAAACTTCTGAACTTGCTCAATATTACATATAGACAACTTGTTGTCTACAATTCCTTTCAATTCATGTTGTTCATTATTAATACAAAACTACATTGTCATCTTCTTAAAGTTCCAAAGAATATCATTTAAAGGTAACAACCAATGCACTCCTAAAATCATATCATAATTTCCCAATGGTATGAGCAACACTTCAGCTGTGAACCATTTGCCTTGCATACACCACTGAAATTTAGGACATACATGAGTACATAATAGCTGTTTACCATCAGCAACACTGATTTTTATAGGGGTAATATTCTGCACTTCACATTGCAAGTATTTAGCCAATTTAACATCTACAAAATTATGAGTAGATCCTGAATCAATCAGAATATGTAATTGTCTACTAGCCAATTGACCACTAACTCTCATAGTTGCCAGCGAATTTGCCCCCATTACTGCATTAACAGAAAAATGAGGTTCATGATCATCATCCGCAGAATCATCTAATTCATTTTCTTCCCCATCCACTTCAATGACAAACACTTGCTTCTTACTGCATTTGTGATTTGGGGTATATTTCTCTGTACACCATAAACATTCACCATTCATTCGTTTGACCTCTATTTCTTTACTAGATAATCGTTTAAACCCAGAAGATACACCCTTGCCATTATTAACAGAACTACTACCCACACTGTTAGTAGCAGAAATGGAAGGTTTAAAAGTTGGAGTAAGCAATAACGACAATTTTGAGGCATTATTAGGAGGTAAAACCTTGGGCACTGAATTCCAAGATTTATATGTGCTTGAACTGGTTGAATTAAATCCTCCATACAACTTTTTCACCAAATTCTTATGAGTATTGTTTTGAATTTTTTGCTAATCCATAAGCTTCATGAAGAGTTTTTGGTTTAACATTTTAACTGGACCTTTAATTTCTTCCTTTAAGCCTTTCAAAAACAAGCTAATAGCATAAGACTCAGGTATATTTACCTTGTTCAACACCGAATCAAATTTCTTACAATAACTTTCCAGCAAATCTAAATCACCAGATTGACACATTGAAGCTAATTCTTCCATTGGATCTTCATACAAAGTATTAGAAAAATGATCAGTGATTGCTCGCACATAATCGGTCCACTGCAATTCCGCAATCATTGCTCCCCTTGATTTCATAAAAGATTTATGCCAATGCAAAGCATCTTCTTCCAAATGCATAACAACATATCGCAGCTTCAAATTCTCCGGAGTATCATCCACCGAAAAGAATTGCTCGCAACGGTACAACCAACTATCTACATCTGCGCCATTAAACTTCGGAAAGTCTATGTTCCCCAAACGAGTCATCGTCGACTGATGATGATGATCATTAGCATGATGATTAGTCGATCCTCCTGAACCAGAAGAATGATCGCTCCTTCCATTTAACATCAATTGCTCCACCAAATTTCTCAATTCAGCAATCGATCTATTAATTTCAGCAGTGGATTCTTTTAATTCCAGAAATGCTCGATTGTGATCCTTCAAAGTTTTTTCAATTTCCTGATTTCGAGTATTGTTCGCCATAAAGATCTATGTCAGAGTGGCGCCAGAATGCGTTGCCAGAGGATTGAACAGCTCTGATACCAATTGATGCAATCAATTGGATACCAAAAGAATCTTAGAGAAAAGAGAGATTGAAAGTGATCAATTTCATTGCATAATCTGATCACAACTGATTACAACAAATAATAACGGCTAATCTCAGACCGTTATCACAATTACATTTTCAGTCCCTACACTATCGTTTATTAACAAAAACAACTCTTATTTACACAACTAATCAAAACAGCCCTTACACCTTTGACACGTAACAACATATTTTATATCTTTTGACGGCCAAATTTCCAATCTGGATTCTAGCCTAACTGGTTACTATGCGCGTGATAAGGTCTTGGCTACCATGGTTGCAAGTTCGAAACTAGTCACTGACAGGTTTAGTTTTTTTACACCATTTTGACTTTTTGAATATTTTTTTTCCTTCTTTAATCTAACAGAAAATCGTTATAAAAATTTTACTTTGATTTTTCTATTATGTTATATATATATATATATATATATATGTATATGTATATATATATATATATATATATATAAATTACAACATTTCAATCTACTTATGCTTTCAAGATTTAGTTTTTGTCGAAACCAATAAAATTTATAAAATATATAATTAAATAGATAAATTGTATAAGAAATCTAAATAACTTTTAAGACATAATTGATCTATAAAAGAAACTTTAATTTAATTATAATTTATGTCAAATAATTTACGATTTGAATATTATTAAATTTTCTTTCCAATAAATAAATATTCATTTAAAGATTTACCTATCTTACTTTATATGTAAGATTTAAAGAATTTCAAATTTCTTTCTTTGGCTTTTAAAAGTAATCTTAAATCAATTCAATGCCTATAAAACACAGCCGTATTTTATGTCAAATGACTATATCTTATACGTATTTAAGTCATAAACCTTTATAGTAGAAACAAATAAAAAAATTATGTATTTATGTTAAATAATTTACATCTACATATAACATATAATTATTTAAGAACTTGTTGGATATAATACATACTAAACCGATTTATGAGCCAATCATTCGATCAAAATCCGAACCCTAAAACTAAATATCAACTCAACAACTCTTTTAGATCAAAGTAAACTCCCTTTGCTTATAATAATTGAACTATCGTGAGGATGTTTGGATGCTAATAGAGTTACAACATACACATATTGTCGCAAGCCATCAAACTCATTAAGGTGAGTTAATTCTTACTCCCTTTTACATTTTGCAAACTTTTTGGGATGTTACTTATGCTTATTACAAAAACATATTCTTTGAGTCAAAAACTTATACATGATGCAAACTTTTAAGCTTAGTAGACATGATTTAGATGCTACGTGTTTATATGATAAATGCTATGTGAGAATTAGGATAGAATACGTTTCATACATCAAACATATACTAGTACTTAGTAGCATAAGAATGTGGCTACATTCTTCACAATGAATTATGTCTTGTGTCAAAAAGGTGAATTGTACACAAACACAAACATTATGATTTACATTGATAAAGTCAAAGACCTAGCTAATCTTGATTTGAGCTTTGTAATATTACTTGTTTGGATTATTGCTTTGTGCTTAAACATGATATTTAAAACTTACATACACTTTAGATCTTGTTCTATGTAGTTTAATAGTTTTGCATCTTTTTATACGTATTATATTAAACTGTTTTGAATTGCTCACCAACTATGCAAATAGTTGCCCTTTATTTTACATATGTAACATTATAAGATAAAGAACAATGTTGAAGACTTAGTGTAGGTTTAGTTGACCTAGCTAAATTTAAAACAATGTTATTTATTTCTTTTGTATTTCAATTTGGATTATTGTAATTGAATATTTTGAGTTGGTTGGATGAATGAATGTTTACATTTGATTTAACATGTATGTGTAAATACTTAAACTTTAACATTGCACCATGAGCTTTTGAACATTCTCAATCGTGCCCCGATGTATTCCGCCATCGGTCTGGGTGTGACACTTAAGGCTCATAATAATGTTGGTTAACATCATAATCACACGAATCCTCTAACCTCAAGAATTCGTGACCCTCACACCGAGCCTCTCCATAATCCATCCTCACTATACACTCTAAACGGGAATCGATCGGATCAGTTGCTGTCAGGAATCATGTCAGGAATCAACACTGTGTTTACTGGATTCGCAAGTTTCTTCTAACCTCATATTATTATTATTTGTTTTGTATTCATGTTTAAATCAAATCATAGGAATCGAAACAACATGTGGTATCAGAACGATATGTTGATTAATCGATTCCTATTCCGATGAAAATCAAAAACGTTTTCAGAAAACGAGTATAAACAACAGTTCTTTTTTTCGTAAAACCTTAAAACTGGTTCGTTTTTGGTAAACTTAAAAGTATTCGAAATTAGGAGTATTCGAAATTCAAAAATTAAAAGTGTTCGAAATTAAAAGAATTCAAAATTATAAGTATTTGAAATTCAAAAGTTCTCAAATTTCTAAAAGTTCTCGAAAATTAAAAGTTCTTGAAAAACTAAAAGTACTTGGTTTTTGTGAATACTTAATCATATTCGAGAACCTAATCAAATATGAAAACTTTACTAACTTCGAAAACCTTACTAACTTCAAAAATCTTACTAAATTCAAGAACCTTATTTACTTCAAGTACTTTACTATGCACGAATACTTAAAAGAAATTGTTTTGTTAAAACCTTAAACTATTATGTTTTACAAAACCTTAAAATACAAAATTTGCTTAAACTCAATTACAAGTGTTTCACTTCTGCCCAAAGGTGATGTGTTACATCTTATTATTTGAGTCTCATTAAGCATTGTCACTTAATTGTGTATATTCTTAACTATTAGATATTCACATGAAATTTTTCCTTAAAGCATGCATGTTTCATTTCTGTCCAAAGGTGATGTGTTACATTCATGTTTGCAAACTTAACATGTGCATAATGCTTACAATGTCTCACTTCTGCCCAAAGATGACGTGTTACATTCTTAATGCAGATTTTATTTTCTAATTAACTTGTCCTAATACTTAGATAAATGGTTATTTACCAAAATGAAAACCATTTGTTTAAGTAGAACCTAATCTAGTCCATTAATTTGATGTTATAGTCGAATTTTATCAAGCTTCATTACTATAATGATCCTTATATCTGGTTTCCTTAGATCTTAGTCACCCCATAGATCATTCTAAGTTCTTCTATAGCCTTAGTATATTACTCTTTCTCATCTAATTTAATCCACAGCTCCTAATATGGGAATTGAAACCCTCACTGGTGCGAACTATTATTCTTGGAAAGATTCATTGATGCAAACTCTTGGAATTACTAAGTTTGAATATGCACTGAGAGAGCCTGCACCTCCTGCCCTCACTGACAAGAGCACTGCTGAAGCTAAGCTGCCGCATGAGAAATGAGAGAAGGCTAATCGGATGGATCTCATGTTTATCAAGAACTCCATTAGCCCAATCATCAGAGGAGCCATCCATGACTTACCAAATGCTAAAGCTTATCTGCATTTTGTGGAGGAGCATTTTAGAGGAATCTCGAAGGCACATGCTAGCACCCTTATCATGAAACTGGTGTCTACCATGTATGATGAGGTTAGTTGCATTAATGAGAATATCATGATGATGAACGACATGGCCCGTAAACATAATGGATTAGAAATGGAGATCAGTGATGTTTTCTTGGTTCACTTCATTATGAATTCTCTTCGTACATCTTATGAGGCCTTCAGGTCAGCATTTCATTAATTAAATAGTATTTTATATTATTAAATCATACGTGCACAATAGTCCAGACACAAATAATCGCACTGTAATTCAAAAAATTACTGGAAACATACATAGATGTCTCGAACTCACGAACGTTGGTGAATTATCTAAAAAAGAATTCAAACTAACAAAATTAACTAGTGTGTGAGCACATACCAAGACGAATGTCGACAAATGGTGACCAATAATAAAAAACCGGACGAAAAACAAACTCAAACAATTGAAATTGGGCAATTGGGTTTGACCAATACGCATCGTGGTACGCGGCCGACACCGGGGAAATCCTTCACGTACGCGAAATATTGGGCTGAAAATTTTGAATTCAGGCGAAACCAGTCGCGGTATGCGACGACCGAACAAATTCCCGACCAAAGAACTCTGCCAAGCCCCTTCTCAACAGCTGGAAGATCACCCTTGGTCACCACAAGCCACATTTGAAGATTTGAAGATTTGGAGCTTTGATGAGGCTCACCAAGACCACCATCATCATTTGTACCTGCTGAAGAACCACCCTTAAAGGCTTCCAGAGCCTGTCCTCACCTATTCCTAGCTTCATTTCAACTCACAAGACCCTTGAGGTAGCTTCTAATGGCTAAACTTGCCTTTAAACACACATGCAATCGCTTAAACCCACATGCAACACCCATGTTGTCACATGAACGACATTATAAGATTAAAAATCTGTACTTGGATGTATTGGTGACTGATTTAAGTGGTTGGAATGATGTATGTGATCTATTGGTGTTGTTTTGTGAATAAAATTTATTATTTCTATAAATAGTAACTTTTATGGTATAAAATGTTGATAGATGATTTTTTGGACATGATATGAAGTTTTAAATGATGATTTAAGCATATAAATGATGCTATTGACATATTAGATAGGTTGGATTTGATAGAATGAATGATTTGTTCATATGTTTCTAAATATAGAATCTTTTGTCAAAAGATTGTGCCATGCATGTAGTATTTTGACAACGATGAGTTGTTTTGGTCATTTTAAGAGTCAGAAATATATTTGAAGGGATTGATTTTGGTTAAAATGAGTTTTATGACAAACTTTCCATTTATGGAAACTTTTATTTGGGAATTTTAGGAAATGGAATATATGAATGTGTAATATGGCAAAATATGGTCTCAAATGCATTGTTATAATGATATGAAGGTATTTGCATGATAAATTGAATGACAAAAATGATAAAAATAGAAACTTACTAAATATAGTAACCTTAATTACCTAAAAAAGGAATTGTGTGCATATTTGATGATACATGACAATGTGCTATGTGATAACATGATCATATAGGGAAACTAGCATGCTTAGAATAGTAAAATGTGATTTTGATGCAAATTTACTAAAAATAGAAACCTGCTAAAAATAGAAATTTATCAAAAATGGAAACTTTCTAAGTATGAAAACTTACTATAAATACTAAGTTGCCCGTTGAACATGCTGTATGTATTTACGTATACTACGTGATTATTGATGGCTTTAAACAATTGATAATTAACTAAACGAGTCACCAACGGTGTGACATTTCGTTCTTTATTACAAGGTAATTTCCTATATTCATGAATTAACATTTTAATTAATTACATCAAGATTGAATATGTATATACATGTGAATCTGTGTATATATGTAAGGAAATTACAAGATGAAACAAATCACACATGTCATTACGCAGAATTGCCGAATTACGCGAAATTTCTATAATAATGACCAAATACCAAATTCAAGGATCCAAAACTAAATCAATATCAATTATATGATTAATTGAAATGAAATAAGTGATAACATAACTAAATCAAAGAATCCCTAAGTTCGATAAGTCAAATTGCGAAAATCTGCGAAAAGACAATTCGGCATGCGTAATTGGCAAATTCATGACTACTCGAACTTCCTAATCACATTATAATCATAATGGGATGTAATTGGAAGCATGACAATGATAGTTATTCATTATTAGCAATTCCTGAAGCTAAACGCGAAAAGCCGAACAAATAATCGCAAAAATGGAAAAAAAATCAAACAAAACCCTTGATTTTATTCCATGTCTATCCTATGTCCATATCTATCTTATCATATCTGATTAAAATCAGCTAGATAAGGCCAAAATAAAACTTCCAAACTTGGAAAAGAAGTTGAATGCACATAAAAACAAAAATCTTGACTTTGGTCAAGTTTTCTACACCTTTCTTCCTTCTCAAACCCTCAATTTCGACCAGGCCTTCTTCCCATCACATCTGGAACTTTAAACCCATCTCAAACATCATCCCTAATCAGTTCCAAGTGGTATTCAAGCCCAAGATCAAGTGGAACCAAGAATCAAGCTCCAAAAGTTGGATTTTGGTGATTTTCAAACCAATCCTTGGCCAAGTAAGTTTCTAACTCAATACTTGATTCTAATAGCTTCATATGACTTAAATAAACATGTTTGAATGATTGGTGAAGTTTGAAAATCATCAGATCTTGAAAACCCATGAAAAGGGCATTTTGGTCCAAAAAGTGGATTTTTCAAAGTTGTCCAAATTGAGATTTTTCTTCACCAAACACTAGATATATGTTAAAGAATAGGATCTGGAGATTTTGGCCCGGAAAAAGTGCAACGAAATTTGATTTGGCTCATTAAAACCTTGAGTGGCTCACTGTTGGCCGCAGCGGCCCGGACGCGGTCCAGAGCGGCCCCAACGATGCACGGGACGTGGCCCCAATTCCCGGCCATTCTCAGCCATTGCCGAGGAAATCCAAGTCGCGGCCAAGGCCAAGGCCACCACCGCCAACCACCAGTTGCCGTCGCCGGCCGCCGGCCACCGCCGGATTCCGGCCAAATTCCGGCCAAAAATTCTGGCAAGGGTTGCCGCATGCAGAATATTCCGGCGAATATTCCGGCAGAAACCCTGATTTTATCCGTTTTACGCTCTGAACTGCGTTTCGCGCTCCGGTTCGCAATCCGATAATCCGTTTTCGATAAAAAGGACATATTTTGAATCGATTTCGCATTCCGGACTCGATTTCGCGAACCATTTTCCAATCCGGTGATCCGATTTTTATCTGATTTCTGATTAACACTCCGGTTTCAATACAGAACTCAATTTAAGTATTGGTTTGTAATACGAAAACATATTTTCAATTGATTTTGCATTCCGGACTCGATTTCGCAAACCGTTTTGCAATCCGATGACCTGATTTTTGTCTGATTTCTGATCAACACTCCGGTTTCAATACAGGAATAAATTTAATCACTGAAATTCAATATGAAAACATATTCTCAATCGATTTCGCATTCCGAACTCGATTTTGCAATCAATTTCGTAATCTGGAAACCTGATTTTCGATCTAAAAGTCGATTAAGATTCTGGTTTTAACGACGGAATGCAATTATCATTAATTTACAAACAAATGAGTATAAGAACTCAATTACTAAACAGAATAAGTGATTTTGACCTTACAAGTTAACTGATAACCTTATTACATTGATTCTGAATAAATAAGTGATTCAGAATCAGTTTGATGACTCGAATTACATTATCTTAGATATTAAATATCAAGGAATGTTTTGGCAATCCAAATTGGATACAAAGAACTTATAAAACCTTAATTATATGCAGAATTCAATTGAAGCTTTGTGTAACATTGCAACAACACCGGTGAGTTTCATAGACCCCCTTTTTAAAGTTTTGTTTTCCAAAACTGGGGGACTCAATTACAATAACAATATGATTACGTATTTCAATTACAGTGGTATATTCATATGATTTCATTACCCCTTTTCAAATCTTCGGATTTCTAAAACTTGGGATTTGTATTACAATTACATTATGGTTACATGATTCAATTACAATGACATGATTATATGTTGCTTATACATTTCAACTCTTGTCTGATGATTACATGAAAATTGTGCCATACTATCGTAAAAGTCCTCACATAACAACTATAACCAATAAACTCATGGATGAGCCGGATGATAACAATGATATACTATCGGGCTGACAACTCCATTCACGGGCAGATAGCGTCTACCCTTGTGTGAATGCCTGTTACCATTTATTACATTACAAGATAGCAGCTTAATGCAACGATAAGCATTAAGAGTAAGGCTAAGGTTTTACCTTCAGGTATTGCCATCAATTACATTACAGTCACATAGGATTTGGTTATGGGTTTTCATGGTAAATCATATTCATAAAGTTGTGTGTGCCTACATATTCAACATGTCATAGCATATCATATCACGTTATCATATCTATGAACTCACCAGCATCCTTGCTGATCTTTTATACTACAAAACCTTTTTCAGGGAGAAGATAACAAGTGCGAGAGTGAGGATGCATGATTACAAGACACGTTTAGCAAATTATAACTGGTTAATGTTGTTTAAGAATGTTGAAACTTAATGTATAATATTATAGTTATGATGTAATATATAGTGTGTATGGTTTTCGATGGATGTATGATACCAAAGTAACAATCAGTCACACCCATCTCTGCGACCTCACCATCAAGCTTCCGCGACACGATACAACAGTTACCGACTTCATGCGTCATTCAGTGACTATATCAGGTAAAGTGAGAGATGGGGGTGTGAAAGGTTGGTATCAGAGCCATGGTAATAGGGAATTAGGTTAATTGGAAACCTAGTCTATAACCACTTAGGCTCATGTGAACACACACAGAGTGCCAGGAGACATTAATTTTAGTTATGTGCATAATGTATGATGTCACGTTTACTGGTACTATTTACCATTACTTAACATGTGTAGGTTGTGAATGTTGTTTGATAACTTATTAGAGTTATGCCATAGCCATTAAAGGACTATATTGTGGAAATTATACTGGATAATACCCCTTCCGGATCAAGCTCTTCTGATGATGATCCTTACCCGATAACCACATACTTGTAGCCATCTAGGGTTTTATCGTATATCCCTTCTTGTTCTCCTGCAAGGACCCCACCAATGCCAATGCCTGAGGACATTGGTGGGCAGAGTTTCCATCCTGAGAAATTTTTCATTTCTGTAACTCCCCCTACTCCTGAACCTAGTACTAGGAGGAGGCAAGCACGTATTAGAACTGGATGGCTTCCTACTGGACAACTTGCATCTCGAGACCTACCCCCTCCTAAATTTGAAGAGGAAGAATCCTCTAATCAAGCTGAGATGCAATCACAACTTCAGAGGGTCACTGCAGAGCTGCAGGACATTTGTGAACAGCTGATGAGGACTCACAGGCGACTAGACGGGGCATATGACACCATTTGATAGAACCATTACTCTTGAGAATAGGCAAATGCAACACAACAAAACTTGATGGAGCAGTTTTGTGATTTTGAATCCGATTCCGTGGCATGGACTAGGACGTTAGCAGACCAGATACGAGGGTCGTTAGAGCATTTGGATACTATGGAAGCAAGTGCTGCAGCTTGGCGCCGTCTCTTTAAGGATCGTATTCAGGGTTCAGCGAATACGATCGAGAGGTATCATGAAGAGTCATTAACTCAGTTGATAGGGTTGAACCAGTTATTGTTGGGTATAGTGATGGTGATAGCTTTTGTTTATTTCCTTTCGTTCCTACCATTCATGAGTATGGGATATGGGAAATAGGGAAGATGGTTTTCCCAAAATTTTGTTAACAAGGTAATAGGAATCGGATAGATTTTTGAGGGATGTGGTGTGTGTAGGTATGTGTAGGAGGTGACTGTGTAGGAGGTGTAAATGTTGGGTCGACTAACCAATAAGGCTAATCGAGTTATTTAATTACATACATACAAAACAATAATTAAAATGAGATAAGTTAGAATGATCAAGGAAAATAATTTGCAAATATGACTTGCCAGCATAATTGGAAATTACGACCGTGGGCATTCTAATAAATCTTAAAAACTAGGATAGAAAATAAATAAAACCAAAACAGTTAAACGAAAGTAAACAATTATAAATTAAATGGAAGTAACAATTTCCGATGATGGACT
The DNA here is from genome assembly GCA_009363875.1 of Mikania micrantha. Classification (NCBI taxonomy): domain Eukaryota; kingdom Viridiplantae; phylum Streptophyta; class Magnoliopsida; order Asterales; family Asteraceae; genus Mikania; species Mikania micrantha. Next base: position 55,117,769 of record CM018691.1, on the reverse strand, counting down.
ACATGACAAGCACGTGAGATTACAATACATATTGATAACAGATTACGAGTTTATCAATTTCAAGTAACAAAAACAATACATATTATGTATGATTACATGTACGGTTGTTTCAATTACTTAATGTGATGGATGTGATGTAATAGCGCTAGGACACGATCGTGGTATAGCGAAGGGGTGGTGGGTTGGTGGCTGGGCATTATGCTCTACATATACCCTATACATAAACTACCTTCAATATATCGGGAAAGTGTCAGTGTGCGAAGGATTGTGAATACATGTGTTATGTAACAATTTCATGAATTCAATGACACCATGAACATAATACCAAATCAATTTCTTGATATTACTATGCTGAAAATTCTTATATGAAAATAAGATAGCAAGTAATAATTCTATATCTTGATATATATTACAGTTGATCTTAACTATATTCATGTTATTCATTTAGACTATGCCTACTAGACGCGGACGACCACGTCGGAATAACATTGAAACAGAAAACAAAAACAATCCCCCACCAGAAACAGTAAATGCTAATGCAACTACCGGTGGAACTGGAAACAATGACAATCTTCCACCAGAGACAGCAAATGCCAACACAAATGCTGGGGGTCAAAATTTTACTGAAGCTGAAATGATTAGGATTTTTTGGGAGGAAGTGACTGCTGCAATTCCTAATTTTATAACTCAGTTTCAACAACGTATGTCTTCAGCTTTGGGTAGAAATAATAATAATGTTAATAACAATATTAGAGGTAACACCAAAGTACATGCTTCTGGATTTGATCGTACTAATCCTGAACCACCTTAACAAGGATGCACATATAAGTACTTTGCATCATGTAATCCACCCACTTTCTTTGGGAAAGAAGGAGCGTCTGGACTCCTAAAATGGGTGGAAGAAATGGAAACAACACTAAAAATTAGTCAATGTTTAGAGAAGCATCAAGTTCTATATGCAACATGTTCATTAAAAAGCCAAGCCCTCACTTGGTGGAACACCCAAGTGAGAACATTGGGAACATCAGTTGTTGATCAGATGACCTGGAATGAGTTCAAAACATTGATTACAGCTGAATACTGTCCCATGAATGAAATACAAAAACTGGAAGAAGAATTTTGGAATCACTCCATGGTGGGAGCAGAACATCAAAAGTACACTGACCGGTTTCATGAACTCACATGTTTGTTACCCCACATGTTTCCAACTGAGATTAAGCTTGTGGAAAAGTACATTAAAGGCCTAGTTCCACAAATTCGAGACACAGTAATTGCTGCAAAGCATACTGATCTAAAGAAAACTATTATTTTAGCAGCTAAGCTTACCGATGAGGCGGTAAGGAGTGGAACTTTGGTTAAGAAAGGAAAAGCAAGTGACACTAATCTCAATAAATCCACAATTGTCAGCAAATTCACTTCTGGTAACACTGGAAATGCTACTACCAGGAAACGTAAATGGCAGGATAAAGGAAAACAGAAGATGTAGGAGGAAGGCAGTAAGGCTCCAACAGTTAAAAGCTATGGGGAAATTGTGCAAGAGAAGAAAGCATACCAAGGACCAGCACCAAAATGCACCAAATGTCCATTCCATCACCTAGGGCCATGCCCTGTGTGTGGAAATTGTAAGCAAACTGGGCACTTTACAAGTTATTGTAAAGCACCAGCAAGACCACTCCATCAGGTGTCTTATCAAGCTCCATTACAACAATGTCAACCAAACACTCGGGCCTGTTATAAATGTGGGAGTATGGAGCATTTTATGAAGAATTGTCCTACCAATGCTAAACCCACAAATAATAAAGTACCACTTGAACAGGCCAGTGGACGAGCTTTTCAGATTGGGGCAGGTGAAGCTAAGAACAATCCGGATGTTTTTACGGGTACGTTCCTTCTCAATGATCATTATGCATCTATTCTATTTCATACTGGGGCTGATAGAAGTTTTATTTCACATAAGTTCGCATTGTTACTTTCTCTACCTAAGATTAGTATAGGGCAAGCATATAATGTTGAACTTGCAAATGGAAAATCTATTCAAGCCACGCATATCATTCAAGGCTGTGCCTTAAATCTTAATGATCATATATTTAAAATACATCTCCTTCCAATAGAATTGAGTAGTTTTGATGTTGTCATCGGCATGGATTGGCTTTCGAAACAAAAGGCTGAAGTAGTGTGTCATGACAAAACTATCCGTATACCTCTAAACACAGCTGAAATATTAGTGGTCCAAGGTGAACGAGCAAATAGAACACTAGGGCTTATTTCTTGTATGAAAGCTCAGAAGTGTCTCAGGATAGGCTATGAAACTTTTCTAGCCTATCTTATTAATGGAGATCATGAGGAAAAGTGCATTGAAGATATTCCAGTAGTTAGAGATTTTTCTGAAGTCTTCCCTGAAGAATTGACTGGATTGCCTCCTGTGCGACAAGTTGAATTTTGTATTGACTTGATTCCGGGAGCAGGCCCCGTGGCTAAGGCTCCGTACTGTCTGGCACCTTCGGAAATACAGGAATTATCAAGTCAACTTCAAGAACTACTCGACAGAGGATTCATTAGACCCAGCTCGTCGCCGTGGGGAGCACCAATACTGTTTGTCAAAAAGAAGGACGGGTCCTTCAGGATGTGCATCGATTATCGAGAACTCAATAAACTTACGATTAAGAATCGTTATCCATTGCCACGTATTGATGATCTTTTTGACCAACTTCAGGGAGCCACTTATTTTTCAAAAATCGATCTTAGATCGGGATACCATCAGGTACGAGTCCGTGAAGAAGATATTTCTAAAACTGCCTTTCGAACCCGATATGGACATTATGAATTCTTGGTAATGTCGTTCGGGGTAACCAATGCACCTGCAATCTTCATGGACTTAATGAACCGGGTATGCAGACCCTACCTGGATAAATTCGTAATTGTGTTCATTGATGATATCCTTATCTATTCCAAAAGTCCAAAGGATCATGAACGACATTTAACTCAAATTCTCGCTTTACTGAAACATGAAAAACTCTATGCCAAATTCTCTAAATGTGAATTTTGGCTATGGGAAGTCCAATTCTTAGGACATATAATCAATGAGAAAGGCATACAAGTTGATCCAAGCAAGATAGAGGCTATCAAGCGATGGGAAACACCTACCACTCCAACGGAAATCAGACAATTCTTGGGATTGGCAGGATACTACCGTCGGTTCATAAGAAATTTTTCAAAAATAGCCTTACCTTTAACAATGTTAACCCAGAAGGATATAAAGTTCGACTGGGATGAGCCACAGGAGGAAGCATTTCAATTATTAAAACAAAGACTTTGCAAGGCATCCATTCTTAGCCTACCTGAAGGCACAGAAGACTTTGTGGTCTATTGTGATGCTTCTAGACAAGGATTGGGAGCTGTACTCATGCAAAGGGATAAAGTAATTGCATATGCTTCCTGACAATTAAAGATACATGAAAAGAATTATACAACTCATGATCTAGAATTAGGAGCGGTAGTGTTCGCACTAAAAATCTGGAGACATTATCTTTATGGTACAAAGTGCACGATATACACAGACCATAAGAGTCTTCAGCATATTCTAGATCAGAAAATGCTTAACATGCGACAAAGGCGATGGGTGGAACTTCTTAACGACAATGATTGTGAAATTCGATATCACCCAGGCAAAGCAAATGTAGTTGCTGATGCCTTAAGTCGCAAAGAGCAGGTAAAACCGAATCGAGCTCAAAGTTTTAGTATAACTATTCAAACCAGTTTGATTCCCCAGATACGTGAAGCTCAACAACAGGCCTTGCAAGAATCAAATCCGGAAGAGGAAGGATTACAGGGATTGGTCAAACGATTAGAGAGACAATCTGATAATGTATTGTATTTCATGAATCGAGTGTGGGTTCCTTATTTTGGCAATTTGCGACAAACAATTTTGAATGAAGCTCATAAGTCCAAATACTCTATTCATCCAGGAGCTGATAAAATGTATTATGATCTTCGTGATTATTATTGGTGGCCTGGTATGAAGAAAGACATTGCATTATATGTGAACAAATGCCTTACATGTCTAAAGGTAAAGGCAGAGCATCAAAAACCTTCCGGCTTACTACAATAACCCGAAATTCCAATGTGGAAATGGGAGCAAATTTCTATGGATTTCATTACAAAGTTACCAAGAACTTCTCGAAATCATGATTCCATATGGGTTATTGTAGACAGGTTAACAAAGTCTGCTCATTTCTTACCTATTCGTGAAGATTATACTATGGATAGACTTGCTAAACTATACATAGATGAAGTAGTAATGCGACATGGAGTACCTATCTCAATCATCTCTGATAGGGATAGTCGTTTCACGTCTAGGTTCTGGCAGACACTCCAGAATGCTTTGGGTACAAAAATCTACATGAGCACGGCTTACCATCCTCAAACAGACGGGCAAACGGAGCGTACTAACCAAACCTTGGAAGATATGCTTAGAAGTTGTGTCATTGACTTTGGTGGTAGCTGGGACATTCATCTTCCACTGATTGAATTCTCATACAACAATACTACCATACGAGTATCAAGTGTGCCCCTTTTGAAGCACTGTATGGACGAAAGTGCAGATCTCCTGTTTGTTGGTCTGAGATCGGGGAAAGTCAAATAATAGGGCCCGAATATATTCAAGAACTCACAGACAAAATTATGCTTATTCGTAAGTGAATGAAGACTGCTCAAGATCGGCAAAAGAATTATGCCGACAATAGGAGAAAACCTCTGGAATTCCAAGTGGGTGACCGAGTTATGTTGAAAGTATCCCCTTGGAAGGGTATTGTCAGATTTGGCAAACGAGGAAAGCTTGCACCACGATATGTAGGACTTTTAAAATCCTTGAAAGGATAGGATCAGTAGCATATCTAATTGAGCTACCTCCTGAGCTTAACAATATTCATGATGTATTTCATGTCTCGAGTCTTAAGAGATGCTTACTCGAGGAATCACTAGCTGTACCTCTTGAAGAAATACAAATTGATGAAAAGCTGCAATTTACAGAGGAACTAGTGGAAGTTATGGATCGTACTGTAAAGAAACTCAAACAAAGTTGAATACCGATTGTGAAAGTCAGGTGGAACTCTAAGTGCGAACCTGAGTTTACTTGGGAGCGTGAGGATCGCATGATGGAAAAGTATCCCCATCTATTTTCACGCAAAATCTGATTCTAAATGAATTCCGCAAAAATTTCGGGGCGAAATTTCTCTAACAGGGGGAGAATGTGACATTTCGTTCTTTATTACAAGGTAATTTCCTATATTCATGAATTAAAATTTTAATTAATTACATCATGATTGAATATGTATATACATGTGAATCTGTGTATATATGTAAGGAAATTACAAGATGAAACAAATCACACATGTCATTACGCAGAATTGCCGAATTACGCGAAATTTCTATAATAATGACCAAATACCAAATTCAAGGATCCAAAACTAAATCAATATCAATTATATGATTAATTGAAATGAAATAAGTGATAACATAACTAAATCAAAGAATCCCTAAGTTCGATAAGTCAAATTGCGAAAATCTGCGAAAAGGCAATTCGGCATGCGTAATTGGCAAATTCGTGACTACTCGAACTTCCTAATCACATTATAATCATAATGGGATGTAATTGGAAGCATGAAAATGATAGTTGATCATTATTAGCAATTCCTGAAGCTAAACGCGAAAAGCCGAACAAATAATCGCAAAAATGAAAAAAAATATCAAACAAAACCCTTGATTTTATTCCATGTCTATCCTATGTCCATATCTATCTTATCATATCTGATTAAAATCAGCTATATAAGGCCAAAATAAAACTTCCAAACTTGGAAAAGAAGTTGAATGCACATAAAAACAAAAATCTTGACTTTGGTCAAGTTTTCTACACCTTTCTGCCTTCTCAAACCCTCAATTTCGACCAAGCCTTCTTCCCATCACTTCTGGAACTTTAAACCCATCTCAAACATCATCCCTAATTAGTTCCAAGTGGTATTCAAGCCCAAGATCAAGTGGAATCAAGAATCAAGCTCCAAAAGTTGGATTTTTGGTGATTTTCAAGCCAATCCTTGGCCAAGTAAGTTTCTAACTCAATACTTGATTCTAATAGCTTCATATGACTTAAATAAACATGTTTGAATGATTGGTGAAGTTTGAAAATCATCAGATCTTGAAAACCCATGAAAAGGGCATTTTGGTCCAAAAAGTGGATTTTTCAAAGTTGTTCAAATTGAGATTTTTCTTTACCAAACACTAGATATATGTTAAAGAATAGGATGTGGAGATTTTGGCCCGGAAAAAGTGCAACGAAATTTGATTTGGCTCACAAAAACCTTGAGTGGCTCACTGTTGGCCGCAGCGGCCCGGACGCGGCCCATGAGCGGCCCCAACGATGCACGGGACGCGGCCCCAATTCCCGGCCATTCTCGGCCATTGCCGAGGAAATCAAAGTCGCGACCAAGGCCAAGGCCAAGGCCACGCGGCCAAGGCCATCCGGCCAAGGCCAAGGCCACCACCGCCAACCACCAGTCGCCGCCGTGCCGCCGTCGGATTCCGGCCAAATTCCGGCCAAAAATTCCGGCACGGGTTGCCGCCGGCAGAATATTCCAGCGAGTATTCCGGCCAAAAGGAATATTCCGCAGAAACCCTGATTTTATACGTTTTACGTTCTGAACTGCGTTTCGCGCTCCGGTTCGCAATCTGATAATCCGTTTTCGATAAAAGGACATATTTTGAATCGATTTCGCATTCCGAACTCGATTTCACGAACCATTTTACAATCCGGAGATCCGATTTTTATCTGATTTCTGATTAACACTTCGGTTTCAATACTGAACTCAATTTAAGTATTGGTTTGCAATACGAAAACATATTTTCAATCGATTTTGCATTCCAGACTCGATTTCGCAAACCGTTTGCAATCTGATGACCTGATTTTTGTCTGATTTCTGATCAACACTCCGGTTTCAATACAGGAATAAATTTAATCATTGAAATTCAATATGATAACATATTCTCAATCGATTTCGCATTCCGAACTCGATTTTGCAATCAATTTCGTAATCCGGAAACCTGATTTTCGATCTAAAAGTCGATTAAGATTCTGGTTTTAACAACGGAATGAAATTATCATTAATTTACAAACAAATGAGTATAAGAACTCAATTACTAAACGGAATCAGTGATTTTGACATTACAAGTTAACTGATAACCTTATTACATTGATTCTGAATAAATAAGTGATTCAGAATCAGTTTGATGACTCGAATTACATTATCTTAGATATTAAATATCAAGGAATGTTCTGGGAATCCAAATTGGATACAAAGAACTTATAAAACCTTAATTATATGCAGAATTCAATTGAAGCTTTGTGTAACATTGCAACAACACCGGTGAGTTTCATAGACCCCCTTTTAAAGTTTTGTTTTCCAAAACTCGGGGACTCAATTACAATAACAATATGATTACGTATTTCAATTACAGTGGTATATTCATATGATTTCATTACCCCTTTTGAAATCTTCGGATTTCTAAAACTCGGGGTTTGCATTACAATTACATTATGGTTACATGATTCAATTACAATGACATGATTATATGTTGCTTATACATTTCAACTCTTGTCTGATGATTACATGAAAATTGTGCCATACTATCGTAAAAGTCCTCACATAACAACTATAACCAATAAACTCATGGATGAGCCGGATGATAACAATGATAGTACTATCGGGCTGACAACCCCATTCACGGGCAGGTAGCGTCTACCCTTGTGTGAATGTCTGTTACCATTTATTACATTACAAGATAACAGCTTAATGCAACGATAGGCATTAAGAGTGAGGCTAAGGTTTTACCTTCAGGTATTGCCATCAATTACATTACAGTCACTTAGGCTTTGGTTATGGGTTTTCATGGTAAATCATATTCATAAAGTTGTGTGTGCCTACATATTCAACATGTCATAGCATATCATATCACGTTATCATATCTATGAACTCACCAGCATCCTTGCTGATCTTTTGTATTACAAATCCTTTTTCAGGGAGAAGGTAACAAGTGCGAGAGTGAGGATGCATGATTACAAGACACGTTTAGCAAATTATAACTGGTTAATGTTGTTTAAGAATGTTGAAACTTAATGTATAATATTATAGTTATGATGTAATATATAGTGTGTATGGTTTGCCATGGATGTATGATACCAAAGTAACAATCAGTCACACCCATCTCTGCGACCTCACCATCAAGCTTCCGCGACGATACAACGGTTACCGACTTCATGTGTCATTCAGTGACTATATCAGGTAAAGTGAGAGATGGGGGTGTGACAAACGGGTCGTCGAGTCAACACGGTCAACACTGGTTGAACTTGGTCAAACATGGTCAAACACAACAACTTGGAGTTGTTAGGCACGAACTCAAACACAAACTCGAACACAAACACGAACTCATATATCCTACGTGATATAGGTACCAGATAACGGACAAGCTTAGCACTCGCAAAAACTCAATCACATGTGAGTTTACGACTCCTTTTCTCTTAAACTGTTTTTGAACTTCAAACTAGGGGGAATGCATGTAATTTACTATTGTACAAACATTCTATATGACTGTTGGTTTATTGGAACAAACTCATAAGTATTGTATATCTTAACAAGTCCTCGCACAATCATACCGTTAATGTAAACACAATAAGGTGAGCTTAGATAGTAATATTGTGTTTGAAAAACCCCACACGACGCCAATACGGACTGGAGGTCAGGACGTGTGTATACTTGACCCATCGCGCCATTGTTTGTATGATAGACATGGCGGAGGCATGAACAAATAGTCTACTTCAGTAGTGACGCAACTAACACTTAGGGCCTCAGGCCTGGCAAACATTAATAAATTGCATATCATATGGCAAACTATTTATTTACTTACTTTTGATATAAACCTGTGAACTCACCAACTTTATGTTGACATGTTTTAGCATGTATTCTCAGGTTCCATCATGCTTAAGGCTAGGACTGCACTTAAGTAGCCAAGCACAATAGTCCATCATGCATTTTTAAACTTTTTGAATAATCTACTAGGGGTGTTCATGATCCGAACCAAGCCGAGCCAGGGGTCAACTCGGACTCGGCTCAGATTTAAACCGATCATGGCTCGGCTCGGATTGTAAACCAAGCCTGAAATTTTGGCTCGGACTCGGATCGTTTTAACCTAGCTGACTTGGGTCGGCTTGTTTTTGGCTTGGCTTTTACATAAGAAATTCAATATTTAAATTGCATTCACCTCAACTCGGCTCGATTCGTTTTTGGCTCGGTTTTTACATAAAACATTTAATATTTGAATTGCATTCACCTCAACTTGGCTCGGTTCTTTTTTTGGCTCGACTTTTACATAAGAGACGAGGTGTGAATATGCGGAAATATGAATTAAGAATATGATTTAGGAATTAGGAATTAGTGGAGCACATGAAAATTGAGATTCATTTCGTAATTTTGTCTTATTTTCTTTTTTTTTAATTTTTTTAACATAATTACAAAATAACACCAAAGTATATTTATTATTGAAAATAACCCTATATTTTTATATTTTAGTATAGCATGTTGCACAAACGAGCCGAACAATGAGTGAGCTACGAGCCGAGCCAGCCCTCGCTCAGACTAGACTCGGTTACAAAACGAGCTGGCTCGGTTATAAACGAGCTTTATTCGAGCTTTTTCTAAACGAGCTACGATCCGAATTTGAGCTTCGAGCTTTTTGGACGGTCATACAATTTACGTTATTAGATGCGTAGACAATTTAGCATTTGAACAACTTTCGCTTTGTTAATTTAAATTCCCCTATAGAACTCTTTAAACTATTTTGGGATATTTATAATATATCCACGTATTTTCAAAAGCATATAGAATCATTATATATGACCAACATATCTGATCCTGCCACGTCACACCCAGCGGCCTGACAACGCAAGTGGAAATTTGGGGTTGTGACACTTACTTGATGGATGCTGGTTCAAAGTAAAGGAAGAACAACTCTCACAAGGATGCTTCTAAGGTCCCTAAATTCAATGCAGGTGCTTCTTCTAGCTCTAACAATTCCAATAGCAAGCCCTACTGCCAAATCCGTCGAAAGGTAGGACATAAGTAGAAAAACTGGCCTGGTTTCAAAGAATGGCTGGATAAAAAAGGTAATCAACTTACTATGATAATTGAGTCCTTCAGTTTAAATGTTCCAACTAATACATGGTGGTTTGAATCTGGTTCTATGGTTCATGTGACAAATTCTACTTAGTGATTCCTTAAAATCTGGAGGCTAGAAAGAAACCAAATAACACTTAAGCATGGAGATGGAAAGGAACTATCTGTTTCTACCATGGGAACCTTAGAATTAATAATGAAAACCGATCTATGCATTAAACTTTATGATACCTTATATATTCCTGAAATTTCTAGGAATCTTGTATCAAGACCAAAGTTAGACATGGATGGTTTTTATGCTTTCATGGTAATGGCAGACTTATTATTAGTTCTACTTCTCAAGTATTTGGTATTGGTCTTCTGGATGGTGGTATCTATAATTATAAATAGATGATGATCTCTCTAGATCTTTGTATTCATATAATATTAATGAGAAATCAACAAAGACTAAAATAAAACGTGACTTAGAAACTTCATCCATGTTGTGGCATCAACGTTTAGGCCACATCTCACGGGATCGCTTATCTCGAATTGTGAAGGATGAATTTTACCTTCTCTTGATAATACCGATTTTGAAACATGTGTCAAATGCCTTAAAGGCAAAATGACAACAACTAAGAAATGTGCCACTAGGAGTTCTAATTTATTAGAATTATTCAAACTGACATTAGTGGCTCTTACACCATTGCTGGACTAATTGGACAAACTTCTTTTATCACTTTTATTAATGATTATTCTCGTTACTTGTATGTCACACCCTCAAATTCCCACTCGTGGTGTCAGTCCACGTGGGTGTAACGTGGCCAGGATCACAGCTCATGGTCATATAGAACGACACTATATGAGTTACACAATCACACAGATTTGTAAAATAATGCAAATTTCAATAATACGCAGCGGAAATATAAGTTAACAGAAGCAGCGGAAAAGTAATGTGTTACGACGGAAATGCAAATTGATAACAGACACTACATAATTAAATTGTTTTAAAACATATCCAATGCACGCAAAGCCTAAGACACGAGTCTAAATGCGAGCCAGACTTCTTAGTGCTTCCTTGTGCGCATCCTAGCGTGTGCTCCATTTAGTTACCTGAGAATACATGCGAAATGTGTCAACTAAAAAGTTGGTGAGTTCACAGGTTTAGACAGACTGAAAAGTAAACAGATATATACTGTGCATGTTAAGTTTAGTTGTGGATCTATGATCCGTGGAGTGTGTCAGTTCATCTTACCGAAACTAGACTGTTTCCGTTTGCCTCCGCGGGTCATCGCTGAACCCGCATTCACATCGAAATTACACTCCTTATGACCTCCAGTCAACATTGGTGCCGAGTGGGGCTAGTCAAACCCAGTAGTACTACGTAATTACGACTCGTTTGTTATACAACTAACGGTAAGGATAAGTGAGGACTTTAAGCGATAATAGTTACACTCGAAAATGGTTTTCACAACATACCAGTCATATATCTAAAACAGTTGCATAGTATTCTCACCCCAAAGTTAAGTAAAAACAGTTAAAAGTAAAAGTGGGGCTGTAAACTCACCTGAGTTTGTGTAGAGTGTTCGTACGAATAGAGTAGCTCACCGGCTAGCAGTCACCTATATCACATAGGTGTTGTAAGTTTGTGTTACATACACGTGGGCCTCACAGGACCGTGTTAGTGTTTAACAACTCTAAGTTGTTATGTGGGTCGTGTTGACCGTGTTTGACCTAACGACCCGTTGGTGACGGTTTTGGATCAAGTTCTCATGTAACGTGTGCTTTAGTGTCGTGTGGTGTGTGCGGATACGAGAATCAATTTCGTGAGGAAACTTACTATTTATAGTAAGTTTCTATTTCAGGAAAGTTTCTAATTTAGGCAAGTCATGCAAGAAATTATATTCCGATTATTCTATCATGCATTTTTATCCTAAATGATCATGTTATCACATAGCACATAGTTACACATAGTCGGTTTAGCATACCTCGCGTTCAAAAGTTACTATTTATAGTAACTCATGGAAAAACGCACATTTCAACCATTCTGGAACATAATATCACTTATTATCAAAATAAATAGATTAACTAAGCATGATAGTCATCCAACATTCATCAATATCATCATTCCTAGCATCTTCATATCAAAAAGTTACTATATTTAGTAACATTCATGGAAATCACATTTTTAATGATTCTAACCATCCTAATGTATCAAATAACATCATAAAACATCCTTCCTAGCTTAAATCATAGATTTAATCACACTCATGTAGTTATGGCTCATCTATTCACATACTTGCACAACTAAAGTTACTATTTATAGTAACATTGATAAAAATCATCTTTTTAACAATCACAACGCATCCAATAGCCATCATACTACATCTAAATATCATTTTAAACATAATTTATAGATCTAAACATACAAATGTGACCATATCATCAACAATACATACTTTGTAACATTAAAGTTACTATATTTGGCAATAATTCCCAAATGGCCATATTTGACATAATCAATCCTTCTAAACCATGTAGAACATTATCAATAACACTCATAATAACATTTCAATGTTGAAAATCACATAAAACATCATGGATCATACATGCATGTTGTTAAAAGTAACCATTTCATAACAAAATCAACAAATAACTATCATAGGCATTCAAAATCACCATGAATCATTATCAACTCATCAAATCAGTGATAATATCATCTAAAAACAGATCTACAACATCAAACTTTCGTGATAATGGTGGTAATGGTGATGCATGTGGGTATTTCTACTTGCATGTGTGTGTACAAGTGTTAAAACCCGAAATGGTGATAGAAGACTACCTTAGAAGGTGTAAGAAGGTCGAGATGGGTCTGGAGCAGGTGTGTGTGGCTTCAAGATGTCCAGAAACAACCTCTACAGTAACTCCAACTCGTGTAATGTGATGGTGGGTGTCTTCTAGCTCGCTCCAAGGTTCTAAAGGTCTTCAATGGAGTCTCCAAGGTCTCAAAGTGGCTCCCCAGAGGTTAGAGGATGGTTTGCAGGTGATGAAGACGGAGATCAGTCGCTTGGAACTCGGGGAAATAGGTAAGGGGTCGACAGAATGATTGAGTCTTGGATAAATAGAGATTTTTGCGTGTAAGGGTCGTCGCGTACCGCGACACCTGACAAAAAGCATCATCGCGTATCGCGATGATTAAAATAATCGTTCGGTTCCCGAAACACGCCGCGTACCTCGATGGTGGTAGATGATCGGTCGTCGCGTACCGCGATAGATGTCGGAGAATTCAAATTCTCCCGCCCAGGCTTCGCGTACCGCGAAGGCCCAATTGGGTGCCCATCGCGTACCGCGATGGGTCTCGGGTGAGCCCAATAAGCCCAATTTCATTGTTTTGAATCATTTTTTGCGAATTTCACGATTACGGACATCGTTTCTCGACATTTAGGCATTGTTCTGCTAATTTAGGTTCCCTGGAACCTAATGTGCAGTGAAATGTACTGTGGTTTGATCCATTCACCAATGTTCGTCATTCATGACACGTGCGAGTGTTGTGCTATAATTCCCTGAATTATCGCTGTGTTTGGACTGTCGTGCCACGTGTCACACTAAATACTATTATTCTAGTGCCACGTATGAAATAATAATATACATTATTATTAAAATAATATAAATGCTGACCTGGAATTTGCGAGGTGTCACATCATCCCCCAGTTAATAGGAATTTCGTCCCGAAATTCAGTTCGTGTTGCTGGTGTTAGCTTGGTCAGAGAATAAATGTGGGTATTTCTTTTTCATCTGGTCCTCTCGTTCCCAGGTGTATTCCGGTCCACGCCGTGAGTTCCATCGCACTTTAACTATTGGTATGCGACTAAGTTTCAACTTCTTGATTTCTCGGTCCATAATTTCCACCGGTTCCTCAACGAAGAGAAGTTGTTCATCAATCTGGATTTCCTCTAAAGGAAATGCGAGCGTTTCATCTGATAAGCATTTCTTGAGGTTTGATACGTGGAATACGTTATGTACGCTACTCAATTCTTGGGGTAGCTGCAGCTCGTAGGCCACAAGGCCTATTCGTTTTGTAATCTCAAATGGTCCGATGTAACGAGGGTTTAACTTTCCCCGCTTTCCGAATCGGATCACTCCTTTCCAAGGCGAGACTTTAAGGAGTACTCGATCTCCCACTTGGAATTCCAAAGGTTTACGTCTTTTGTCGGCATAGCTTTTCTGTCGATCCCGAGCTGCTGCCATCCTGTTACGTATCTGCACGATCTTTTCTGTTGTTTCGTGCACAAGCTCGGGTCCGGTCAGTTGAATTTCGCCAACCTCTGCCCAACAGAGAGGTGATCTGCACTTATGTCCATAAAGTGCTTCAAACAGTGCAGCTCCAATGCTAGTATGATAGCTGTTATTGTATGAGAACTCCACCTGGGGTAGGTAGGTCTCCCAGCTGTTTTTGAAGTCGATTACGCATGCACGAAGCATGTCCTCCAAAGTCTGGATGGTTCGTTCGCTCTGACCATCCGTCTGCGGGTGATAAGCAGTGCTCATGTCCAACCTCGTCCCGAGTGCCTTGTGTAAGGACTTCCAAAAATGCGCCGTAAAACGACTGTCTCGGTCGGATATTATCGAGACTGGATCTCCGTGTCTTGAAACGATTTCCTTCAAGTATATTCAATAGCTTCTCCAACTTATCGGTTTCCTTAATCGGTAGGAAGTGTGCCGATTTTGTGAGTTGGTCTACGATAAACCAGATGGTATCGCAACCATTTGTCGTCTTCGGCAGCTTCGTGATGAAATCCATGGAAATTTGCTCCCATTTCCATATTGGAATTTCTGGTTGTTGAAGTAACCCTGACGGTTTCTGATATTCGACTTTGACCTTGGAGCAAGTCAGACACTTACTCACATAGGTCGCGATTTCTGACTTCATGTTAGGCCACCAGTAAGTGGTCTTCAAATCATGGTACATCTTGTCAGAACCTGGATGTACTGAGTATCGGCTCTTATGAGCTTCATCCATCACTACTTTTCTCAATCCTCCGTAGCGTGGAATCCAAATTCGATCCATCAGGTAGTAAGCTCCGTCATCCTTCTGTTTCATCTGTTTATCCATACCTCGCATTGCTTCGAGGGTAAGGTTTTCCTTTTTCAGGGCTTCTTGTTGTGCGACTCGGATCTGATTAGGCAGCTCAGAGTGAATGGTGAGTTGTAGTGCACGTACGCGTTTGGTTGTCTCTTTTCTGCTCAACGCGTCAGCTACTATATTGGCCTTTCCGGGATGATACTTGATTGCATAGTCATAATCGCCTATTAGTTCGACCCATCGGCGTTGTCTCATGTTTAACTCTTTCTGGTCAAAGATGTGTTGTAGGCTTTTATGATCAGTGAATATAGTGCACTTGGTGCCGTACAAATAGTGTCGCCATATTTTCAATGCGAACACCACGGCTCCTAATTCCAAATCGTGGGTTGTGTAATTCTTCTCGTGCACTTTCAGCTGTCGTGACGCATAAGCTATGACTTTCTCGCGTCGCATTAGCACACAACTGAGTCCTTGTTTCGATGCGTCATAGTAAACTACAAAGTCTTCGCACCTGTCCGGTAGTGATAGGATCGGTGCGCTGCACAGCTTCTGTTTCAATAATTCAAATGCAGCTTCTTGTTTTTCTCCCCATTCAAACTTCTCGTCTTTGTGCGTAAGGGACGTCAATGATTGTGCGATCTTCGAGAATCCTTCGATAAATCGCCTGTAGTACCCGGCCAATCCTAGAAACTGTCGCACCTCAGTTGGAGTCTTTGGTGCTGTCCAGTTCTTAATGGCCTCGATCTTGGCTGGGTCTACGTGTATTTCCTTCTCGTTCACTACGTGCCCAAGGAACTGAACTTCGCGAATCCAAAAGTCACATTTGGAGAATTTCGCGTATAGTTGTTCCTTCTTTAGCAGTTCCAAGACGCGTCTTAAGTGATTGGTATGTTCTTCTTGAGTCTTGGAATAGATCAGGATATCGTCTATAAATACGATTACGAATTTGTCAAGATATGGCTTACACACTCGATTCATGAGATCCATGAATACTGCCGGTGCGTTAGTCAACCCAAAAGGCATGACTAGAAACTCGTAATGTCCGTACCGTGTCCTGAAGGTTGTCTTCGGTATGTCTTCCTCTTGTATTCTAAGTTGATGGTAACCGTATCTTAAATCGATCTTCGAGTAGTAGCTTGACCCTTGCAATTGGTCAAACAGGTCGTCTATTCGAGGTAGAGGGTATCGATTCTTGATCGTTACCTTGTTCAGTTCTCGGTAGTCTATACACATACGGAATGAACCGTCTGTTTTCTTCACAAACAAGACCGGTGATCCCCAAGGTGAGAAGCTCGGTCGGATAAATCCTTTATCTAACAACTCTTGCAGTTGATTAGATAGTTCCTGCATTTCTTTAGGAGCCAATCGGTATGGTGCCTTGGATATCGGTGCTGCTCCTGGCGTTAGATCTATCTGAAACTCCACTTGTCGCAGTGGTGGTAGTCCCGGTAGATCGTCTGGAAAGACTTCTGGAAAATCGCATATGACAGCGATGTCCTCGATCTTCCGTTCATTCTTCGGTTGTTGTGTGATAAGGGCCAGGATAGCAGTGTATCCTTTCTTCAAGTACTTGCTTGCCTTCAGACAGGACATGATGTTTAATGGTATTCCGCGCCGTTCTCCCTGGATTGAGATCTGCTCTCCACTTGGCAACGTAATTCGTACAATCTTCTCGTTACACACAATCTCCGCATGGTTTGCAGATAGCCAATCCATTCCAATCACCACGTCGAAGCTTCCGAGAGTTACCGGCATTAAGTCAAGCGCCAGTTGGTGGTCTGCTAGCATCAAGACACACCCTTTGATGACATGCTGCGTCTCGATCAGTTTACCGTCCGCTAACTCTACGGTATACTTATGGTCTAGTGGTGTTGGGGTCATATTAAGCAATTTACTAAAGTCGCTAGAGATAAAACTCCTATCGGCACCGGTATCAAATAATATACTAGCATAGACATTATTTAAAAGAAACGTACGGTGATGACGTTTGGATCATCTTTAGCTTTTCCCGAGCCAATCACAAAGGCTCGCCCCTTTGCTGCACCTCCACCACCCTTTTCAGTTGCGGGCAGTCCCTTCGCATGTGCCCCGGTTTACCGCACTCATAACACCCCTAGAGTGTGTTTTGATTGTTGTTGTTGTTAGGGTTGGGGTTTGATCGGCACTCCTTGGCTAAATGCCTGTTTCTGCCGCAGTTGGTGCACTTGACCCTTTTGCATGGGCCGAAATGATGAAAGTTACAAGTGTTGCATTTTGGGCTGTTGCCCTGATATCCCCCTTTGCCTTGAGTGCTTGGCTGGGTAGCAGTGAAAACTTTTGCAGGTGCTGGTCGGTGTTGAGCTGGTTGTTGTGGTAAGAAGGTACGGTTATTGCTGGGTTCCCACTTCCGCTTGGGTTCCTGGGGTTTCAGATGTTCACCCCTCTTAGGCAGTTTCCCCTGTGCTACCGCCTGGTCTGTCAACTTGTGTGCCAAGCGAATTAGTGTTTGGATGGTAGAGAGATCAGAAGCAGTCACCATGCTTTGGATTTGCTCAGGCAATCCACTAATGAATTGCTCGATTTTCTTGTACTCCGGCGTCACCATTGCCGGGAACAACTTGCAAAATTCATGAAATCTAGTGAAGTACTTCTCGATTTCAGATCCCACCATCTTGTGCTCCCAAAATTCTTCCTCAAGCTTCCTTATCTCGTCACGTGGGCAGTATTCTTCGTGAAGCATTCTGGTGAATTCCTCCCATGGAATGGTGTTTGCAGTCTCAAGTCCGAGAGTTTGGACATGTGTATTCCACCAGGTGAGGGCAGGTCCCTCAAGAGTCCTGGTAGCATACTTTACTCAGTTCTCCTCCGAGCATTCGGCCATAGCGAAGACCGATTCCAGCTTTTCAATCAAACGGAGCAGTCCCACTGCTCCTTCTGTACCTTGGAATTTGTGAGGGTGGCAACTCAGGAAAGCTTTAAACGAGCACCCCTTTGCCGCACTACCCTGAGATCCTGTGCATAGGAGTCCAAGGTCACGTGTTAGTGTCAGCGTTGTCTACACTAAGTTAGTCATGTTAAACAAGGGTTAGTACCGTTATTGGTGTCACTAGTATCGCTGGTGTGACGGTTTGCCTCGTATTCGGCAAGCACTTTGTTGACTTTACGTTCGACCATCATGTTGATTCTTGCCTTTTCGGCCTTGCGTTTGAGGTTGCGGGCGTTGGATCCTCTTCCAGACATGGTTCTATATGGAAGGGTCAGAATGTTAGTTAGCGTGAGTTAGAGTGTTAGCCAATCGTTATGTTAGAAGTTCAGGTCAGATGTTATGTTAGCAATCAACCATAGTTAAAATACAATAAATAAGACAAACATCATTTTCATTAATAGTAATAGCTTTGAAGTACAATGATTTCCAAAAGAAGTACTACTACAAAAGTTCCTATGAGCACATCCCGCTCATCTGAGAACACAAAAGCAAAATATCTAAAAATAGAAAGACTGAACTAGTGTGATGCGATGGTGGAGTGTGAATCTCCACTATCGGCATGTCCGTCATCATCATCTTCTTTTGGATCCTCATCTGGGTCCTCATTGAAGTCTTCTTCTTCGAGGTTCTCATCCTCGAATTGAGGTCCTTGGTCCGGTTCCTCCTCCGGTTCCATGAGTAGCTGATCAGCCCAGGCGTTCTGGAGTGCCGCCTGGTTCTCTCCTGCAACATCCTCTACCGCAGCCAGCCGCTCACCGTGGTCCTGGACCACAGCAGCGACCTCCTCGTGTCGATCCTCCAATTGTGCCGTCCGGTTTCAGAGGGCTGCAATCTCATCTACCACCTTCTCCCGCATGTGGTCTAACTGTCCACGAAGGTGCTGGTTTTCCTCTCGGAGAGCCCTGATCTCATCATCTTGCTCATGAGCCCTGCGAGCTTCCCGAGACTTCCTGGAAACAACTGCTGCAAAAGCCCGCTCAGATGACACTCCCAGTGCCGGTAGTCGGTGCGCCCGATCATCATCAGTGATAACACGCTGAGGGGGCACCCTCTCCTCAACAATCCAGTCTCATACCATGAATGGGTACCAGGTCCATGACCTAGCACGCTTAGCAATGCGTGCCTGCTCAGCCATCACCGCATCCACTTGGGACATGATGCCCCGAACGCGCTGCCGGCTCTCGTCCGTCAGCTCGTTCTCTGCTGGTCGCTTCCCCGGGTTACGTCCGGTGTTCCCATTGTTTTCAGACATCCTGCAAGTCTCAAATCATTAAGTAATAGTTAACAGAGGTAATAATAGCATCAAAGTGTAAGTTCTATGTGTAGTGTCTAATGTAGAGCGTAGGCTATAGTCTAAGTTCACTACATGCAAACTTAGTTCCCTATAACCAAGGCTCTGATACCAGTCTGTCACACCCCCAAATTTCCATCATGGTGTCAGTCCACATGGGTGTGACGTGGCCAGGATCACAGCTCATGGTCATATAGAACGACTCTATATGAGTTACACAATCACATAGATTTGTAAAATTATGCAAATTTCAATAATACGCAGCGGAAATATAAGTTAACAGAAGCGGCGGAAAAGTAACGTGTTACTACGGAAATGCAAATTGATAACAGACACTACATAATTAAATTGTTTTAAAACAAATCCAATGCACGAAAAGCCCAAGACACGAGTCTAAATGCGAGCCAGACTTCTTAGTGCTTCCTTGTGCGCATCCTAGCGTGTGCTCCATTTAGTTACCTGAGAATACATGCGAAAAGTGTCAACTAAAAAGTTGGTGAGTTCACTGGTTTAGACAGACTGAAAAGTAAACAGATATATACTGTGCATGTTAAGTTTAGTTGTGGATCTACGATCCGTGGAATGTGTCAGTTCATCTTACTGAAACTAGACTGTTTCCGTTTGCCTCCGCGGGTCATCGCTGAACCCGCATTCACATCGAAATTACACTCCTTATGACCTCCAGTCAACATTGGTGCCGAGTGGGGCTAGTCAAACGCAGTAGTACTACGTAATTACGACTCGTTTGTTATACAACTAACGGTAAGGATAAGTGAGGACTTTAAGCGATAATAGTTACACTCGAAAATGGTTTTCACAACATACCAGTCATATATCTAAAACAGTTGCATAGTATTCTCACCCCAAAGTTAAGTAAAAACAGTTAAAAGTAAAAGTGGGGCTGTAAACTCACCTGAGTTTGTGTAGAGTGTTCGTACGAATAGAGTAGCTCACCGGCTAGCAGTCACCTATATCACATAGGTGTTGTAAGTTTGTGTTACATACACGTGAGCCTCACAGGACCGTGTTAGTGTTTAACAACTCTGAGTTGTTATGTGGGTCTTGTTGACCGTGTTGACCGTGTTTGGCCCAACGACCCGTTGGTGACGGTTTTGGATCAAGTTCTCGTGTAACGTGTGTTTTAGTGTCATGTGATGTGTGCGGATACCAGAATCACTTTCGTGAGGAAACTTACTATTTATAGTAAGTTTTTATTTCAGGAAAGTTTCTAATTTAGGCAAGTCATGCAAGAAATTATATTCAGATTATTCTATCATGCATTTTTATCCTAAATGAGCATGTTATCACATAGCACATAGTTACACATAGTCGGTTTAGCATACCTCGCGTTCAAAAGTTACTATTTATAGTAACTCAAGGAAAAACGCGTATTTCAACCATTCTGGAACATAATATCACTTATTATCAAAATAACTAGATTAACTAAGCATGATAGTCATCCAACATTCATCAATATCATCATTCCTAGCATCTTCATATCAAAATGTTACTATATTTAGTAACATTCATGGAAATAACATTTTTAATGATTCTAACCATCCTAATGTATCAAATAACATCATAAAACATCCTTCCTAGCTTAAATCATAGATTTAATCACACTCATGTAGTTATAGCTCATCTATTCACATACTTGCACAACTAAAGTTACTATTTATAGTAACATTGATAAAAATCATCTTTTTAACAATCACAACGCATCCAATAGCCATCATACTACATCTAAATATCATTTTAAACATAATTTATAGATCTAAACATACAAATGTGACCATATCATCAACAATACATACTTTGTAACATTAAAGTTACTATATTTGGCAATAATTCCCAAATGGCCATATTTGACATAATCAATCCTTCTAAACCATGTAGAACATTATCAATAACACTCATAATAACATTTCAATGTTGAAAATCACATAAAACATCATGGATCATACATGCATGTTGTTAAAAGTAACCATTTCATAACAAAATCAACAAATAACTATCATAGGCATTCAAAATCACCATGAATCATTATCAACTCATCAAATCAGTGATAATATCATCTAAAAAAGATCTACAACATCAAACTTTCGTGATAATGGTGGTAATGGTGATGCATGTGGGTATTTCTACTTGCATGTGTGTGTACAAGTGTTAAAACCCGAAATGGTGATAGAAGACTACCTTAGAAGGTGTAAGAAGGTCGAGATGGGTCTGGAGCAGGTGTGTGTGGCTTCAAGATGTCCAGAAACAACCTCTACAGTAACTCCAACTCGTGTAATGTGATGGTGGGTGTCTTCTAGCTCGCTCCAAGGTTCTAAAGGTCTTCAATGGAGTCTCCAAGGTCTCAAAGTGGCTCCCCAGAGGTTAGAGGATGGTTTGCAGGTGATGAAGACGGAGATCAGTCGCTTGGAACTCGGGGAAATAGGTAAGGGGTCGACAGAATGATTGAGTCTTGGATAAATAGAGATTTTTGCGTGTAAGGGTCGTCGCGTACCGCGACACCTGACAAAAAGCATCATCGCGTATCGCGATGATTAAAATAATCGTTCGGTTCCCGAAACACGCCGCGTACCGCGATGGATTTCGGAGAATTCAAATTCTCCCGCCCAGGCTTCGCGTACCGCGAAGGCCCAATTGGGTGCCCATCACGTACCGCGATGGGTCTCGGCTGAGCCCAATAAGCCCAATTTCATTGTTTTGAATCGTTTTTCGCGAATTTCACGATTACGGACATCGTTTCTCGACATTTAGGCATTGTTCTGCTAATTTAGGTTCCCCGGAACCTAATGTGCAGTGAAAGTGTACTGTGGTTTGATCCGTTCACCAATGTTCGTCATTCAAGACACGTGCGAGTGTTGTGCGATAATTCCCTGAATTATCGGTGTGTTTGGACTGTCGTGCCACGTGTCACACTAAATACTATTATTCTAGTGCCACGTATGAAATAATAATACACATTATTATTAAAATAATATAAATGCTGACCTGGAATTTGCGAGGTGTCACATTGTACTTGTATCTAATTAAGGATAAATCTGAATCATTTACAACTTTTAAAGATTATGAAGCTGAAGTTGAAATTAAACTAAGGGTCCGTTTGGTAATGTCTGAACCATTAAGTGCTGAACGGGTTAAAACTGTTTGTTTTAAAGTCTGAATGAAAGATAAAAAATACACTTTTTATTAAAAACCATAAAAAAATCAAGCCCCGTCATCCTTACCACCTCGTCGCCGCCTTAGCACCTTTTGGTAGCCTCCACCACCCATGGTGGCCTTCATCATATCTCCATTGCCATCGCCACTGTCATCTCCACGAACGATGGCAGACGGAGGGGTACGATCGGGAGACGAGGGATTCCATCGGGAGCGGTGGTCGATGATCGGGAGAAGAGGGTTACGATCGGGAGCGATGGTTGAAGATCGGGAGAAGAGGGCTACGATCGGGAGTGGTGGTCGAAGATCGGGAGCATTGGTCTACGATCGAGAGACGAGGACAACGATCAGGAGCGTCCATTTAGCCATCTTTTCTTCCCATTCTGACTCATCTCCAAGTCTGAATAATTCATACGTCCATTCAGACCCTGCGTTTCGTTCAGGCCTCTATTCAGATGTTGAACCAAATGGTCTAAATCTGAACCATTCATATTCAGACCCATTCAGACCCAAACAAACAACCCCTAAATCTTAAAATAAAAGAGGTGAATATTATGGTAGACATACTCATGTGGGTCAGGCTTCTGGTCCATTTTATGAGTTTTATAAACGTCAGGAGATTGTGAACCATTACGCCATGCCCGATACTTCTCAAAAAAATGGTGTTGCTGAAAGTAGGAACAGAACCCTAATGAACATGGTTCGTAGTTTGTTAGCCAACTCAGGTTTACCCTCATTCCTCTTGACCGAGACTTTAAAGATAGTAGTTCATATACTCAATAGAGTTCCTTCAAAATCTGTCCCTAAAACTACTTATGAACCTTGGGCAGGAAGTAAAACGAGTCTTAGATATATGAAAGTATGGAGTTGTCTTGTCGAAGCCAAACTCTATAATCCCTTCTTAAAGAAGCTTGACATGAAAACTGTTACATGTTACTTCATTGCGTATCCCGATCACTTAAAGGGTTATAGATTCTGTTGTCATTCCCATGTCACTTGATATGTAGAAACAAAGCATGCTCATTTCCTTGAGGATTCTAAGGTTAGTGGGAGCAATGAAAATCCTGATTCTGATTTGCAAGAAGTACAAGCCACCGGGGGGGGGGCTTGTCGACTAACTTACCTCTGATTAGTCCTCTTGTACACATGCTGCTCCGAACTTCACTGCACCAACTCTGACACAATCAGGACTTACTACGACTCCAAATGTTACCGAGAATGAAAGTACCTCAACTCATCAACATCAAAACAATACCATCCATGCTGAACCCGCTAATCAAACACAGGTTGTCATCTAGGCTAAAGTGCCTACTAACTTTGATGATTATGTAACTTACTTGACTGAAGATGAAATGGATGCCAGAAAGTTTATTGATCCTACCTCTTATCATGAAGCAATTACTAGTGATCAGTCTTTTGAATCGAAGAAAGCTATGATTGATGAGCTTGATTCCATGAAATAAAATGATGTTTGTGATTTGGTATAACTACCCCACAGAGTAAAACCCGTAGGATGTAGATGGGTGATCAAAACAAAACTGGATCCGAATGGGAACATTGAACGCTTCAAAGCAAGATTGGTTGCAAATGGTTTCACTCAAAAAGAGGGAATTGACTATCAAAAGACCTTTTCTCCATTCTCTTAAAAGGATTCTTTAAGGATTGTGATGGACCTCGTAGCTCATTTTGATTTAGAGCCGCATTAGATGGATGTCAAAACTGCTTACCTAAATGGAGACTTGTATGAAGACGTGTTCATGAAACAACCTAAGGGCTTCATGCCTGAAGGTCAAGAGCATTTAGTCTGCAAGCTAAAAAATCCATATACTGGTTGAAGCAAGCCTCACGAAAATGGTATTTAAAGTTTGATGAAGTGATGAAAAAGCACGATTTCCTAAACAGTCAAGTGGATCAATGCACCTACCTCAAGACGAGCGGGAGCAACTTTACTATAATTTTCCTTTATGTAGATGACATTCTTCTGGCAAGTAATAACTTAGAAATGTTTCATGAGTCAAAGCGCTTACTTTCGCATAATTTTGACATGAAGGATCTCGGAGATGCCTCTTACGTTATTGGCCTCTTACATTTAACGGGACCTCTGACGCTACAACATTTACAACTACTCTCCATCGGTAGCTCCAGTAGTTAAAGCAGATGTTTTTGGTTCTTTTCAATATCCGAAAACTGAGGCTAAAATGTGCTAATGAGAACGATTCCTTACGCATCAGTATTCAGGATCCTTATGTATGCTCAAGTCTGTACTCGTCCTGATATCGCTTACATTGCTGGAATGCTTGCCCATTACCAAACTAATCCTGGCCTCAATCACTAGAAAGCAGCTAAAAAAGTACTTCGATATCTTCAAGGGAAAAAAGACTTCGAACTGACTTATAAAAGAAGTGATAATTTGGAATTGGTTGGTTACTCTGATTTTGACTTTGCAAAATGCAAAGATGACAAGAAATCAACTTCAGGGAACATCTATATTTTAGCAGACGGATCGATCTCATGAAAGAGTCATAAGCAGCAGCTGACAACAACCTCAACTATGATGGCTGAATATGTTGCAGTGTACAATTCAACCTATCCTATTGAGAAACCTTATTGCTGGACTCAAAATCGTTAACTCTTTCTCTAGACCATTGAAGCTTTATTGTGATAACTTAGCTTCCGTTAACTTCTCGAACAATAATAGTTCGACCGATGCTGGTTTATATCTTAAGGCTCATAATAATGTTGGTTAACATCATAATTACACGAATCCTCTAACCTCTAGAATTCGTGACCCTCTCACCGAGCCTCTCCATAATCCATCCTCATTATACACCTTAAACGGGAACCGATTGGATCAGTTGCCATTATGAATCATGTCAGGATTCAACACTGTGTTTATTGGATTCACAGGTTTCTTCTAATCTCTTCTTATTATTATCTGTTTCGTATTCATGTTTAAATCAAATCATAGGAATCGAAATAACACTACGTACAAAATGGACCTGCGATGGAGGTCAGGTTTACCCTTCCCAGAGCCGCCCATGGGCCCTTTTAGATGTCATATAGTTTATATATGTATGTGTGTATATATATAAATTAAATTTCGGGCCCTCTAAATTGCCAGGTCCAGGGTGGTCGCCCACCTCGCCCCTCCCTAGGACCGGCCTTGGTTTGTTGTATTGTGCGGTTGCATAATCTAAAGTGAATATCACTATGCCGTAAAATTCTAAACCTTAATCTAAAATAAACTGAGTGTCAAAAGCGTATTTTAACACCCCGACCGATGGCGGAAACGTAGGGATGCCACGAGGGATGTGTAGATTGTTCATAAGCTCGTGGGCATCTAAGTTAATCATCACATATCAATTAATCAACCAAATTAATTACATCAAAAATCATGTTCATCATGAGCTAGTTACATTAGTTACACAAAAGATTTAGCTAAACTAACTTAACTCTAGTCTCTGAATTTCAGTTATTTTAGCTAAGTCCAAGACCCTACGTGATGATGTCCAAAAGATGTAGAGCTATCCTGTCCTACCTACTTCTCCTCGTTCCCTGAAACATGTAGAAAATCAAGTGTCAACTACGAAGTAGTTGGTGAGTAATCATAAGTTTTTATATTTCCAAAAATGTTTATAAAATGTTTATGAAAGTTTATAATTTTCCGAGGAAATCCACATGTGCACCTGCGAGTTAATCCAACACTGCCAATACACAAACACAACAATCACATAATTTAGATAATCACAAATAATCAGCCACATATGTTCAACTAATCTCAGTCAATCACAATTCAATCAATAATCAATAATCACCATAATTATCTCAATATAAGTTACCGCGGAGGACCTCAGTCAGCTCAATCAACGGCGGAATCATCGCGGAGGACCTCAGTCAACTCAACCAACGATATTCCTAAATAGTATAAGTGTCTTCATGCACTACGGAGGACCGTAGTCAACTCAACCAACAGTGGAATCACTGAGGAGGATGTTAGTAAACTCACCAATAGTAACTCAATCATTGCGGAGGACCTAAGTCAACTCAACCAACAATGACTCATGGAATATGCAATCATCCATATCAATTATAATCAATAATAATTCAAATATATGAATATCATACTGATAATCCAGGTGTCACCCATGTGTTATCAAAATAATATTTTAAATTGGTATACATGTTCCACCTCCGAGTTTAAAAGCAACATGATTTAAAAGGGAGGTTGTGAGAACTCACCTAAATTCCTTAGATTCAGTGTTTCGTAGTATGTGCGCTCACGTATGTGAAATCCAAAACACTTCAACAATCTGTAATTATCGCGTGTTTCATATTCATAAGTATATGCGTTTCATTTCGATTAAGTGACCATGAGTGTTTACTTTTAATCATTAAGTATTTTATTAACTTAGTTTATTTATCCTAAGTTAAGTTGTAACACCTATAGTTTATCGAAAATCATCATACAATTGTAATTTAAACTCGTTAGTTTTAATTATCCAATATATGATGGTTTTTAAGTACTACATCAAAAGTATACAAATTGTAAAGGTAATAACCTTATACCCTATGTACACTTTTGTATACATGCATGCATGATTAATTAGATCCACCCCCATAATCTAGGTTATAAAAATTCAATTTAATTTAAGACAATGATACTTAGTTCATTTACATAGAATGTTAAAAACCATGCAAAATCCCATAATTCAAACTTATGTTATTTGAAAAAGGTGGTGACTTGAGTTATTCATGCATGCATGGATATTCATATATATGTGCAAATTTCCCCCTTTACTCATAGTTTTAGCCCAAGTAACTTAGGTCCAGTCCCTAGGGTTCTTAGTCTTTAAGTTCGGCTAATACATGGCTCATCCCCCCCTTAGGTTCGCTGCCTAAGGATAGGTCAAACAGCCCTAGGTTCGGCCAACTTATGGTTCGTGGAGTTAGGTTTGTGAAAGCCCAGGTTCGTGAATCCCTTTGGGTTCGGTGATGGGTTCGTTCAAGAGGAAAGGTTCGGCCCATCAAAGCTTCAGTCATGATGGTTCGCTGGACAAGGGTTCAGCCACCATAGGTTCGGCTCCCTTTTGTCCAGCATCAATGGATGTTCGTTCAATACACAGGTTCGGTTCCATTGTAGAGTTCAGCAACCAGGTGAGGTTCGTGACCCATAAGGTTCATGGCTCGAAGGGGTTTGGCTGATGGAAAGGTTCGTGGCTAGAGGGGTGTGCTGATGAGAGTTCGCGGTCTAAGGGTTCGTGACCCATAAGGTTCGGCCACCCTGTTGTCCCACCAAGAAAGGTTCGTTCGACCAGGGTTCGGCCAGCCCTTCGAAGTTCGGCCATTCGCGAATCACAGCTCATCATCATCATCTTCAAGCTTCTAACCTGTTTGTAGCTCGTGGCCATGGCCTTCCCATACTTACATTAGTACATTTTCGGGTTTTCAACGCATAAGACTTGTTTAAAACGTGTAGATGCAAACCGGTTTGTTTAAAGAAGAAAACTAAAAGAAAAAGGTCAGATCTACCTTCAAATCACGTTCTAATTCCTTGCTTATACGGTCGTTTGGACACCAAGATCTTGTAAAACCGTTAAGAAACGAGTGAGAAATCTTAGAGAGAAGTTAGAGAGAGAAAGTGTGGCCGGAAATGGCTTCTAGAGAGAGAGTGAGGGTGTGAGAAATGAAGAAGAAGGAGGAAACCATCCTTCTTATACTCTGTATCGTTCCTCCGGTACTCTGTCTCGTTTATTTCGCGATAAACTCGTTAAATAATCGGTTTCGATCGTAAAATACATTTAAAACACAAAACGTTTAAATAATTATATTTCGTTTTAATAAAAATGATTTTAAATAAAGTTGTTTAAATAAAATGCTTTCGACCACTTTCGTTAAATTATTTATTTAAATAAAATAATCCGTCTGTTTTCGTTTTATGTTGTAATTCCTAATAAACGTTTTTAAATCCTTTTTCTTATTTTAATATCGTTAGATATTATTTTGGCATCTCATCGAAACGCGTTACTTACGTACATATTCGTAAAGATCGTCACCTTTGCGAATCCGACGCTCGTATCGTATTTTGATTCGATTTACAATTATGGAGTATCGTTTCAGTATATCATTCCTAATAATTATATTCGTGTGAATCGTCACTCACGCGAATACATTATTAAGTTAATATTTCTGAAATAACATTCGCGTTTAATTTATGTTCGTACCTCACAATCGCGTAATCATTCTCAATATTGCTTTCATTATTTTATTATCTTGAATAGTATAATTTCCCAATCCAAATCCCACTAAACCTTATCACTGACACCTCCATGATAGACCGAAATAAGCTTATGTATAGGGCATATGTAGGAGTAGGTATCAACCTATCCAGCTACCGTCCCACCACCATTTCGATAAACCATGACCATGTGTCCTTGACTATGTTTAGTAACCAAACACTAACTAATTCATAACTCGTTGTCATTTCAAACCAAAACCTCGGATTCTCCTCACCAAAGCCTCGACACTGATATAATCATGATAAACCGAAGATGGTTTATGTATAGGGCATACATAGAGGTCAGTCGCAACTGTCTCAGCCGCAATCCCACCACCTCTTCGATAGACCATGATTATATCCTTTTCTATCTTTGGTTATAGAATCCTAAACCACTACCATTCCAAATCAACAACCCATAACATATGTTCAACTGCAATAAACTCTCTGGTTCTGTTTAGTTGTATTTCAACTAAGCTCTCCATGGTTTATGCTTATAATAATGTGTTCTCAATATGTATACCAATAATGATAATATCCAGTAATCCATAGTAATTTATCAATTATCAATTATCATATTGGGTTTTATCAATATAATTACACATGTACGGACAACCCAAAATACAGTGATGTTACACGCATTATGTCGTAGAAGCAAAAGTTGAGAAACCTGAATGTAGATGTAGAGACAATGATAACCGTTAAGATAAAACGCAATAAAACGTAAAACTAAAACACCATAACAAACAACCACAAAATATATAAAAAAATCAACATACACTTTTCTTTTCCATTTGTATTTTGATTTTTGCATTTAGTAAATAGTTAAACGGGTCGGTGAAATTGATATTTCGCTATGTTCCAGAGTTTATTAAAAAGAAGAAAAGAAAGGAAATAGAAGGAAAGGGGAAAAATTTTGTGTTTCTGAGTTTCATTTAACGAGTGAAAAGACAGTAAAATAACACATGTTGTGTTCCCGAGTTTCATTTAAGGAGGAAAATGATGAGAAGTGGAAGAAAAAGAAAGGAAAGAAATTCATTCTTTTCTTTACATTTTCTCTCATTTCTTTTTCCTTTCTTTTTTATTCTTTTTCTTTCTGTTCTCTACTTTAATAAACTTGAGAACTGAGCGTTTTAGTTGGTCTAATATAACGGGTCAAATTGGTGGAATGAAATTGATGTTTTCATGGGCCATATGGTTATAAGTCTGTTATCTGTTAGATTGAATTTATTAGGTAACGACGTATTATAATATTTTTATTGTTATATAATATGCAACAATTCTATACCCAAAAACTAAAAGAAACATGAAAACAAACAATATGTATGCAAAATCCGTTTATTTGAAAGGTTTTGGAGACATGATCCAATTTTTTTCCTAAGGCCATTAGGAGTCGTCCCAGTTTTCCCCATTGCCACATCAGCTTTCCCCACTTTTCCCCATTTTGCATGATGTCGTCCCACTTTTTCCCACTTTTCCCCACATTTTTTAATGATTTGTTTTTATAAAAATTAAATGTATTCATTAAAAATAAAATATAAAATTACATTAAAATTTAAAAAGATAATACATTAAATTAAAAAGATATTACATTAAATTAAAAAAAAATCACAACGATTCTAAAAAATAAGCAACAACGATTAAAGACATTTAAAATACTGGTTATTCGGGTTATTGGCGTGATATTGTTGCGATAAATGCTCCAAATGCTCGATAAGGTCGGCTCGAAGGTTTTCGTGCATTGTTCTTGATCGCAGCTGATAAAGAATGTATTCTTCAGGCTGTTCATCGCTAGGAAAGTCCTCTATTTGTTCTGGTGAGATTGCTTTCCCAGTCCATTTTAAAATCATATTGTGTAGAATGATACAAGCATACATAATTTTTCGTAAACTTCGTGGATGCATTTGCTTTGCGGGACGATGCAATATATTCCACTTTCCCTTCAAAACACCGAAAACTCTTTCAACATCCTTTCGTGCTGCTTCTTGTGCTCTCTTGAATCGACGACGTTTTAAAATCATTTTTGGGAGGATGCTGCAACGATTTCACTATAGTTGCCCAACTAGGATAAATCCCATCACCAAGATAATATCCAAGCTTGTATTCGACGTCGTTAACCATAAACGGGCACTTTGGGGCTGATCCATCAAGTATGTTGCTGAAAACATACGAACGATCAAGAACGTTGAGGTCATTGTTGGAGCTGGGAGGTCCAAAGAAAGCTTGCCAAAACCAAGTGTCTTGTGATGCCACCGCTTCAAGCATCATCGTCGGAACCTTGTAATCACCCTGTGTGTATTGTCCGTGCCATTCAATCGGACAATTCTTCTAAACCCAATGCGTACAATCTATACTTCCCAACATTCCCGGGAATTTGTGTATTTCAGAATGCGCTTTGTATAGCAACTGAACATCATTGTAAGTGGGATTTCGAAGAAATTCTTTTGAATACAAACAAATAACACCGTCACAAAATTGGTTGAGGCTTTCACGCGACGTTCTTTCAGACATTTGTAAATACTCATCAAGAGCATCTGGAGCGTCACCGTAAGCTCACTGTCGTATCACAGACGTGCACTTTTGAAGTGCAGTAAAACTTTGATGACCTCTTGCTTCAAACGTTGTTTGAAAGTATTGGTAATTCATTTCAATGTCGTCTACGATACGCAAAAATAAATCTCTAGGCATACGAAATCTTCTTTCAAATAATTCATGGGTGAATGTTGGGTTGGTTTCGGTGCTAAAATAATGATCAAAAAGCCTCTTGTGTGATTCGGCACGATCGTCCTGACATATATAGCTTTTAAAAAATATTGTAACATATATATTTGTAACATCAGTGCCAGAAACGTTACCGTAACAGTGATCTGCGTGGTAACATGAACAGTAAATCAGGTACACATTTCAGTTGTTATTCATATATCATTGTCATTTCATGTTATTCATAGAACTATTTCATGATCATCGCAGAAACGTAACTCAGAACTATGGTTCATCAAACAGATAATTACCTAGCGATACAGAACCATCATGTGATTGTTAGTTAGGATTCTATTATGTATAAACGTATGTGAGGCTTAACAAAACAAAACAGCAACGGATGTCGTTACGTGAATGCTAAATCGACGGATTATTCATATAGGTGACGATCTGTACGAATACATCTGAAGGATTCAAGTTCTGAATAATGTCCAATAATTAGAAAACCATACCGAAAAGTGTAGTTATCGTCGTATTCGTACGGGTGACGATTCAACGAATACGCGCGACGACTGTACGATTCGATTTAAACTGTAAATTAAATATTTTCAGAAAATTTTAATAAACGAAAGATATTTAGTTAATTTACTAGGAATTACCACCTAAAATAAATTTATAAACTTTACTTTTAAAACCGTGATGTTTCATACGAAGACGAAATGAAACCGACGCTTCTACGCGAAACCGAGCGAAACCGAACGGACCCGAACATAACCGGGTATTTTGAAACCATTTATTATGGCATTTAATGCCATTATCATCATCACCAACCAGCCATCTTCCCCATTTTCGTTCTCACTCTCTCTACTTTCTCTCTCTAGAAGACACCACCATATCTCTCCCATTTCTTCACGAAATCAAGCCATCTTGGTGTCAAAACGACCACTATCACTTGTAGAACACGAAAGTACGACCAATCTAAGCTTTGAACCAATTGATTTGAGGTAAAAACGAGTTTTCTTTTTGGTTTTCTAGGGTTTTCAAACCCTTGTTCGAACCACCTATAGAAACTGGTTCTAGGATTCAAAAACCTTAGGGAAACCACACCAAATACACCTAGGATGATGTAGGAGCATGGGATAGTGCTTGGGTTAACCATTGGCTTCGAAACGAGAGGCTGCACCTAGCTGTGTTTCGACCGGCCAAAGGAGGCGCCATCAAGTGGGCCGAATGGCCAACCTCCTAAGCCGAAGGGTTCCCTTCATTCGGCCCAAGCTCTTTCACCCCAACTCCAATTCGGTCAGGCCTTCAATTGGCTAATCACATTCGGCCGAATGGCCTCCAGGCCGAAGGGAAGCTCATCTTCAGTCACAAGACCCCTTCGCACGAACTACACTCGGTCTAAGCATCATAAGAATGAAACCCTTGTTCGACCATGGAAACATGTGTGAATGGCTGGGTTTAGGGCTACGGAATCGCAAAGATGTGTATGTGAGTGCATGGGATGCATGGTTTGGGTACGTGGGTGCATTTTGGGGTGTAGCATATGGGTGCCAAAGTGGGGATCTAATTTTATTAACACTAATGTTTTTAAGGGATAATATAGTTGATCATGGGTTATAATGTGTGGTTTGATCAATGATTCATGAGTTCATTTAAAGAAAACAATGAATTAGGGTTTCTAAGGAAAATGGTTTTCCTAAATCATACTAACAACTACATATGGGGTATTAACATCATTTGGGTTCAACTCACTTGGGAATTTATCGAGAATCAAAGATCCTAGTCTAAGGTCATGGTGTTGTTCTCACGAGTAACTCCTAACACTTGGACAATTCATGAGAACACATAACTACATTAGGTTGTTCTTTCGAACTACCTAGGATGGGTTGCACACATAAACGATCAAAGAGTCATGGGACAATCAAGAACTAGTAATGGCCCTAAGGTTAATCAAATGAGATTAACCCAAGCCCATCATGTTTAATTATAATTCTCTTAATTTAATTAATGTTTAATAAAAGGAATTGACTTATAAATATTCTTTAAATTAAATTAAATTATTTCTAAATTAATGATTAATTTAAAATGCATTAGTTAAAATGTTTTAATTAAAGACTTTGAATGTAAATTAAGAGAAACCTTACTTAGCTAAGGTTAGTAGTGACAATTCATGGGATAACGGGTTATAAACGGGTAATACGTTCAGACTAGTTATAGAGAATCATAGAAACACATTAGTGATATATGACACTTAGTTGCACACCGAGACCAAAACCCTAGATACGACAATTATAAATACTTATAGTATTCGAATCCTCTTAAAACAACTCAGGTACTGAAGAAACATAGTATACAAGTAACGATCGTGCATTTTGTTGTGAGTCAATACAGAGCAACACAGGTGAGTTCATTGCCCCTTTTCTAAACATTTTTGTTTTCAAACGCGGGGCTGAGAAGCATGCGTAAACCTTTTTATTTAAATATGTTTTACGTAAATGCTTTTACTTATTGTATGTTTTATATACATGTTTATAACACTAGACTCCTGTCTAGGTAAATTATATGCATGTTAACTAATGAATTAATTAATTTCTCTTATGAGTAATACAATAATTCTAAAACAAACACTTATTCTATCAAATTCAAATTTAAAGAATCTAAACTCAAAGTGTGATCAATAGAACTTAAACTAAAGAATTGAATCCAAGGAATCTAATTCAGTGTGAGTTCAAGAAATCTAAGGATCAAATTCAAGAATCTATATTCATTATGGTAGTCATGGAATTCTAAGGATCAAAATCAAGGGAATCAAGGAAATCATATCCGTGTGTGAATCAAAAAGCTAATGAAATCATTAAGATCTAATGAAATCATTAACGATCAAGTTAAGGTGGATGTCAGTTGTATGCAGATCGAGACCACGTGTTAACACACGGAAAGTCCCGTCATAAATAGTAGACTTTAATAGTCAAGCTATATGGGCAGAAATCAAACGATCAAATGAAATCAAGAGAACAAAAAAGATCAAAATCAAAGGATATCCTAAAGTCCCGACATGTACAGTAGGCCTAAGGGTCAAGCTGATATGGGCACATCATGAAAGTCCCGACGCATACATGTAGACTCATTTGGGTCATGCCTGATATGGGCCACGTGTGAGATGGTACAACTTGGACACCACCAACAACTAAGTCTAATTTATTGACTCAAATAAGACCCAATCATCATGTCTTAGTTGAAATTAAATGATTAATTATTTATTTAATTAAGCATTTAATATTATGTTTCTACAAGTGCTATGGGTAATCATGAATATGTGATGAACTCAAGAAATCAGTAGTATTTCAATTTGTGGAAATCAAAATCTAATATGTCGATGGATGGAATGAAACGCTTAATTATCATTAACAACAATATGTTATGCGGTTCGATATGTGGTGGGATGGTGGCTGGGGCTTGTTCCCCTACATATGCCCTATATATAAGCATACTTGATTGGATAACATAGGTGGTCATTGTGAGGTTAAGGTTGTCATTTCGGGGGATCAAGGTAAACAGTTTTCAGGGTAATCAAACGTTGTGGATCAATAGTGTGGGATGAAACGCTTAATTATCACCAGGAACGATATATCATGTGGTTTGGTATGCCGTGGGACGGTGGCTGGGGCTTGTTCCCCTACATATGCCCTATATATAAGCATATTGAATTGGACGGTATAGGTAGTTAATGGTGAGGTTAAGGTTGTCATTCGAATGGTTATTCAAATTCATTTTTAAATAAAACTACATGAACTCACCAACCATGTGTTGACTTGATCTTTTTGCATGACTTCTCAGGTGACGAACAGGTCTGAGTAGAAGTTATTGCTTTTGGACTAGGATACCAGATAGAGGACCTAGTATTTTTGTACCTGCATATTTTTGAACATCATTTACAGATTATTTTGTATATCTTGTGCAGATACAAGATAGAAGATTTATGATGTTGGTAGTAGATTTACATTGTTAAATTATGAACAAAACTGATGTAATTTAACTTTGTAATTCTATTTTCATTTAGCAGTTTCTCATTATATATCATGTGCATTGTAAACAATCTGATCATCACGATTATCATTCCCGATATCGCGCCCCGGGATCATTCCGCTCGACGGGACACATGATTCGGCCCGCCGGCTCGGGGTGTGACAGATTGGTATTAGAGCCATGGTTATAGAGAAATATAGGTCATTTATTTAAACGGTTTGACCTAGACTATAACCTAGGGACCCTCATGAGAACACAGGACTTAGGAATTATTTGCATTGTGTCTTCTGCATTCGATCATTGCACTAATCGATACTTTATTGGTTGTGATCAGAATGCCGCCGAGAAGACCACCTTCGCTTATGCCTCCACCACCACTGCCAACTCCTCCTCCGCCTCCTCCACCCCCACACACTCCACCAGTTGACCTGAACGCAAATGTGAACCTGGATCCTGCTACCATTACCTTGGCAACCTACTGAGCAGCCAGCTGACTAATCAGCTGAAGGAGGTGATTCCGGATATACTTAATCGTATTCGGAACGACAGCAACAACATCGGCACTCATCGGGAGAAGTCAGTGGAAATACTGGCAGTGTTTCAAATTACTCCTACAAGTCTTTCGTGGGATGTAAGCCGCCAAGTTTTAGCGGTACTGAGGGAGCCGTTGGTCTGATCAAATTAGTCCCAAACTTGACTCCGAATGGCCTAAGTTATCTAACAAGACTAACATATTTACAACTATCAATATGCATGTAGGGCAGTAGGTCAGTAAAAAAATAAAAATAAAAACACAAAGACGATCCTAAATATAAAAATGATATATTAATTTTTTTTTAACGGCGAATGTCTCAATCGTGTGAACCCACTATTTCCAGGTCATGTCACCAATGTCTAGTTGCATGGACCTCCCACGAGCCATCACAACCACCCTAGGAAGAAACTCCACTGAGAAAAACCCTCAGACCCTCCTCAGACCCCTTTTTCGCTGCATGAAAGATTTGAATCCAAGACCTCCAATATGAAAAACTCTCAAGATACCATTAAGACACTGTCTCATTAATACATATTAACTATAGACGGAAAAAAATAGTTTCAATATCAGAATCCATTATTGAACAAGAATCCATTATTGAACAGTTTTTTATTCTAGTTAGACAGCTGTTAAACTGCCAGTTATGGGACCAGTTTGGAGTTATTAAAAATTGATTATTGACGTCAGAAGCCTTTTTTTTACAATTTTATAGTTAAATTAATTATTTTTTTGAATATTTTGTCTCATATCTTTCTATTTTAATAAAAAAAATAATTTTTGACACTTTTTAAATTCTTATATGTTTATTGGCACTTGTCATTTTTCTATTAAGTTATTATATTTTCTATTATATTAATTAATTACTTTCTCTGTTATTAAATACTTATAATATTAATATTTAATAATATTATTTGTCTTTTTTCATGCAAGAAAATAGTTTTTAATAAATTTAAAATCGAATTTTTTTATTAAAAACCCACACTTAAAAAAATTTATAAAATATGAAAATTTCCAAAAAAAAAAAACTAAAAGTAACAAAAATATTTTAAGGTAGTATTTTTAGCATATAAAAGTTTAATAATTTAAAATAATAATAAAATTGTCACACCCTGCCAAGGCGGAACACACAAGGTGCGACGGTCATGATTTCACAGTCATTGTTTATATTGAACGACTTCTACATGCATTAATAATAAAGTCTTACATGATGTCTTAACTTACAATCATTCAAAATATAACTAACAAAATTTCTAAACTTCCAAAATATGATGTGTAAGATTTTACAAACATGGCCTAAGTCAATAGGCTATGCAAGGAAAATCCCAAAAATATGCATCTGAATGTGTTGTGACTTCAAACAAATCATTCCCAAAATATGTCCCCATGCTTGCTTCAATTATCTGAGAAATACATGCTAAAAACAGTCAGCATAAAGCTGGTGAGTTCACAGGTTTAGACACGTAAAAATTGAGTTGTTTCATTTGACCACAAGATTTCAAAATGTGTCTATTGTTCTCAAAACAATATCATGAGTTGTGTATATTAATTATTACCATGAGCTCCCATAACCGAACTCGACATGATTGAATTGCCCCATCCCAATGTTCTATCGCAAAACATTGTATTGAGATGAATATTGTGCACCCTATTTGACCTACAATCAAAGTTAGAGCTACTAACCACGGGTGGGGTTTGTCATTCCCGAATAGTACTATTCCCAATAATTCACGTTTACCCACAATTAACGGTTATAGAATAGGGGACTTAAAAGCGATAAATGTGACTCATGTAATAATGTGTTGAACCAAAACCAATTGTGTCAATGAAACGATTACAAGCATGATTTCTCCCCCTGTGAGTTAGTAAAACATTGTAAAAATAGGGGCCGTGAAACTCACTGTAAAGATGGATCCCTGTTCATGAGAGTGTGAATGTTGCCTTGTGTTGGAATCACTATCACGTTCCTACAACATTTCGGATTCATGTTGAGTCTGTGAATTAATGAGGTTTTGTGTTATTTTGTGTTCTTGTTATATATTATTTTTATTTTTATGTTGTCGTATTTGTCATAATAAAGTCAAGCCTTAAACTTGCAAAACTTGTTTTAATAACTTAAAAATAATTATATATTATTTTCGAAAATTTCGGCATGATAACGGAGCATTTTTGAAGAATATCCATTTTTGTTTATCAATATTTAAAGCTTTGAAATATTATATTTCAATAATAATCATTTAAAATAACTATATATATGTGTGTTGTGTATTTATACGAGTTAATATTTTATTTTCTTGACAAATATATAATGACATATATATGTCATTTTTATAATTTTTGTTTTTAGACAGATTATGTTTAACATTTTCGGATTAACTTTTCAAATAGCAAACTTTTTAAAAAAATTTCGAGACTTCACAGTCACACATTTTAATGTGTTCCGAACAACTTTTGTTCAGAAAAGTTTTTGTGATTTGGCTTAGAAACTGACCGAAACATACATCCAAGTCAGAAGGTCCGAGTCTGCGCACCGATTTTGTAGAAGTTGTTTCGGGTACCATTTGTTTGAGTTAGAAAACGTGTAAGTAGTGGTTAGAAATATAACTCAATGAACTTAACTATTGAGTTTTAGTTTGCTAATTTTCGCGTTCTTAAGACAAAGTTGTAGTTAGTTAAAATTGGGACAGATTCTGTCCAAAAATCAGGAATGTGTATTTGTGTGTATATGTAATTTTTAGTTAAGCGTTCGAGAATGAGTTTCACCTTAGCAAGCAAGGAGAAGGTAGATACGTAGAAAGAGATTGATCTTTAATTACAAAACTTGAAAGAAGATGATCCCACAGCTAGAGACGATCCGATTATTACTGTTGGACTTTTGTCAAGCACCTAGAGGCTGTTTTTGTTAGGCTGGTGGAGCCGAGAGTGAAGATTTTGGGTTCTATCTTTGGTTGACAGAAGGGAGGATGGTTAAATCTGGGTCAAGGATTATGGTGATCGGTTGAGGAAGAGTGACGGAAAGAGTTCGGATAATATAGTGTTGGTGTAGATTTTTCTAATACACTAAGTCCCATATTTATAGTAGATAGATGTATGGTTTCTTGCTGTAACTAAGAGGCAAATGAAATCCAATTATTTGGAGGTTGTGTGTCTGAGTGAACTACTTGATGAAGCATGGGTGAATTTGGTGTGATGGGATTATAGTCAACAAGAAAAGAAAAAGAGCATGGGTGGATATATATTTTACGTGCATGTGCTTATTTCCATATATTTATGTGTGTCCAACTTCTTGTTTTAACATTATATATATATATATATATATATATATATATATATATTAATTGAACGTTTATTATATTTGTATTATTTTTTTTCTTGTTCTTTTTTTTATTTCCACCGTTAACTAAAAAATATTTTTTTATCGAAAAACAAATACATATATATACACACGAGAGTGGGTTAAACGAAAATAATATGGTTATGTATAAGACCTAAATCGGGTTCTTAAAATATATACACGTATTCATTTGACTTTGTTTTTTAGAACTGATGTCCGTGTTGTTAAACAAGACATTTTGATTATATTTCAAGATTTAAAATTTTGGAATTTGATTGTGAACCGTTTAATTTTAACCATTTATATACTTATAATTATATTTTTTATTTAATTTTATTGAATTTTGCCCGATTTTAAATGAGTCTAATATAGCTGCATAAAATTTAAAGTTTGATCGAGATTGAAACATGAAAAATTGACGGATGTCACAGTCTCCCTCTGTTAGGAGAATTTCGTCCCGAAATTCACTTTGTGTTTCT
The DNA here is from genome assembly GCA_009363875.1 of Mikania micrantha. Classification (NCBI taxonomy): domain Eukaryota; kingdom Viridiplantae; phylum Streptophyta; class Magnoliopsida; order Asterales; family Asteraceae; genus Mikania; species Mikania micrantha. Next base: position 55,077,718 of record CM018691.1, on the reverse strand, counting down.
CAAGATTGAAGCCTTCTCGAATAGTTGGGGTTACTTTAGTTTCATTTGATCTTCGTGTTCGCACGTAAATTCTGGTACTCGCCTAGAGTTCTATCGAATCTTTACTATAAGGATGCGAGTTTGTTTCAATCTTTTCACTTCTCAATCCACGATTTCTATTGCATCTTTAGTAAAGTGGAGTTTTTCGTAAATTTGAATTTCTTCTAACGGTATAATGAGTGTTTCTTCATATATCCATATTCTGGTTTCATATGTGGAATGTGTTGTGAACTCCACTGAGTTACTGTGATAGTTGGATTTGAGATGCCACAAGACCAATCCTATATAGAATTTTGAATGCTCCGCTGTATCATAAGCTTAGTTTTTGTGTTTTTCTAACCTAACGGTTCCTTGGTGATACTTGGACATGAATTTTTCTCTAACTTGAAATTTCATATGTTCATTTCTCACATCAGCTTAACTTTTCTGATGATCATGTGCTGCCAGTAATCGATCCTTGATTTTGAAGATATTATTAATGGTTTCTTGTATAAGTTTTGGACCGTTGAGTTGGATGTTGGCTCTAACTAATATCTGTTCCATATACAAGAGATTGGCACTTCCAATCATATAAGCTACAAAGTTTAATTGGTAGAATTAATGATTCAAGAGTTAGTAAACGATGTTACTTTGAGTCATGGTGATCATAATGTATCCTTTTAGTATATGATGATCGAGTTCCTAAAGAGGGTATGAACACATCATCTTACTATTAACAACTTCTAAGGATGATGTTAGTTCAAGTATAAGTGAACATGATAGGTATGACTTAACAGGTTAGGTATAAGTTGTACACATAGTTCGATATGATGATACATAGTTCATGTATTCTGGGAATTAGTTTGTGGCTAGTGTGATGTTCCCCTATTGTGTGTGGTTTATAAACTCATATTTTGAACCCTGTCTATGTAGTATATTTTTTTTCATAATACCTTAACATTCCCTAGTTCACCCAAAAAGAGAGATAGAGTGTTAGTATGTGATAACCTTGTCTTTGTGTCAAGGTCTAATCATGACTTGAGTACTCCAGACATTTGTGCTCCAAATAGATGTAATTATTAGTAACAATAATCATTGATAAAAGCTAGAATGTTATTATTATTATTTTTTAGATGTACATCATGGTTTGTGTGCACAACAAAATCTAAGGAGCCATATTGGGTTTTTAATAATTGACATGTTATGAGGTGCTTGTTCTTAAGTGAGGGTAGTAGGAAGAAATGTTAACTAGTTACTAGAAAATAACTAGTCAGTGAGAAGCATAAACGTCAAATATTCAAGTGTTGGAGCATCATATTTTTAACTAGTAATACGAGCATAGATGTGAAAAAGAAGAATCTTGTTTGGAGTTAAGATTTTGTCAAGTAAAGCTAAGCTAGGATTGTGTGATATAGTATGTTCAAGATTCATTAGATAGAAGCAAGCGGGTACAAGATCAAAAAGAATGCATTAGCAATAGTATCATAGAAAAGAGAAAAGTGTTTTGGAGGTTTCATGGAAAAGGGGTTTACTCCATCCTATTTGAGATCAATGTTAGTTGTGTATAAAACGAGGTTTGAGTACACTATTAAGGAGATATTGTATTTCCTTGTCACAAGGTGTATGGATCGACACTGACTTGTGTAAGTCACCATCGTCAAGGACTTCACATGGAACGCTTGGATAGATAAGGTGAGTCAACGTTCAAGTTGCACAAGATAAAGTTTACATTCCATATTTGGAAAGTTGCATGTTAGGAAGAGTAGTTCAGTACTCTTTGGAAGGACTCAACCCTTGGGATATTGATGGGTCGAATGATTGAGTTAACTCATTGGAGGTTCGAGATATTTCATGTAGTGGAGTTAAGTCTTCCGATGTTCACATTGTTCTTCGGAAGCTCTCTTCTAGAAGTTTAAGTATTTTGTTCTTCGAGAGCTCACAACCAAGTTGTCGGTAAACAATTTTAATTTTTTTTCAAAGGGTTATTCTTCGAAAGCTGAGAACTTAGCTTCATAAGCATAAGGTTTCTATCTTCCTATAAGTACGTAGTTTAATCAGGATGTCAGTTTTTGTTTAGTAAAATAGTAGGTGGGCATTCTTACTAATTTAGTTAAGGATCAATCTATTTATGATAAGACAACAAGCAGTTTTTAGAGAAAGTATTTTTGTAACTCAATCTGGATGGATGTCACACATATACAACGAGCTTATGATTATATAATGTTTCTGTAAGTTTTCAAAAGATGGTCGTATTTTGTACAAGATGCAAGGTCGAAGTGAATGTGGTTTGAATCCAATTTTCGATCCAGCTCTAGTTGTCACATTAGAGGTATCGTGATTATTTATGTGTAAGGTGTACCACAGCTAATCGATCGCAGCATTAGTGAAGGAGAATATTTAACATACCATAACTAATTGTAGTGTACGATAAATCAAATGTACTTACCCAAAATTTCCCTTGAAATTTTGTCAAAGAAGGTTGAATTTAGTTGTTTGGTCAACTGTAACAGTTGTGGGTATGGAAATTTAATATCAATGATCTAGGTAACGGATTCCTTATGGAGAATGCTAAGATCTTAGGAAATAAATTATTGTTAATGGCTAGGTGACTAGTTGTATGTGCCAAACGTTGATGTACTCTATCATCTGTTAGATGAGTAATGATAAGGAGCAAGTTAGGTTAGACATCTTGAAGAAGAATGAAGAGTGCATTAAAAAGGAATTGATTTCTTGTTGAATCACCTTTCCAAACGAGTTAGCTTCATATAGGGTAATCCTAGGATATGAATTGACTTGGATGATGTGATAGTTCTACATAGAACCACAATTAGGATAAACTTTGGTTACATGAAGGAAACTACGAGATAGAATCTATGACAGGTTAAGGATAAACTATATGGGGAATTATGGTTCATACGGGTAACATTAGAGTAGATGTTTGATTAATGGTCTAAAGTTTTTGTTGACATCTTCTTTTGATATTTATTTAAGAGAGTTTTTTTTAATCATACACATTCGGTTATGTGGTTACATAATCCATAGTCGATTTGAAATAAGATTGAAATCATTGCACCGTTTTACGAGTATTGATCACTCATAATGGGAGAGTAAGCAGCTGAAGTACTTTCACTTAGGATGTATTGATGAGAGTTTGTGCATCGGAAGATGAAATCTAATTTGACGATTCTATGGAGATGATTTTACCCAAAGTAATTGACTATTATTGAAGTAGGTATAAGGAATGATTTGAGATATAGGTGTTTACTATTAAAGTGTTCACCTAGGTGATAACACTTATTGACTTAGGTTTTTTTCATCCGGGGAGGGAAATTAGTATATAAAAGAAATTAATAGCCACAACAGATTGACATATTGTCTTATTATAATTTTTCATTTCTAATTCCTATACTCAGATCATGAGGATTGCATAGAGGCTATGTCACGATTTATGCCAAGATAGTCTTGTATAGAACGTTATGATGAGTGCTATGGGCTTACTAGGATCAAGTATAAGGGGGGAAAGAGTGGATATTTTCAAACCATCGATGACCGTCATCAAAACCTCTATCACTTAAGGTCAAGTGGGGTGTTGATTTAGTCAACCACGATTTTCTCATGGTTTCTTAAAGATGTAAGTAATTTAGAATTTGTGAGAGTTGTGGTGAATGAATGTTCGAGACGACCCTATTAGACGAAGTTTTTCCATCTTTAGTTTCAAATGAGGAAATGCTCATTGTGTCAATTTAATGCTTCATTTTATGCATAGTCCTCTGGATTTGATCGAATGGTTTTCTTGGTAGGTGGGTGTTATCAGGGTACACATTACCCTTGATGTGGAGTCATCTACTCATTATGTGACTACAAGTGACCAAATGAAGTGTCACGGTTGCATCAGGTTCTATAAACATACGCTTACTAGATAAACGAAGAGGAAAATTTGTTAGTTCAATCCTTGGGTTGTTAGCGATGAATGGAGATACGATCCTTCGTATGATTGGTGTTTTTGATATCTGCAATAAATTTGTTCTTTATGGGTCAATTTTTCTTTCTATTCTAAACAACGGGTCTTGCCAAAATTCATATGTACTCGTAAATTCACATTTACGTTGGCCACCCGTAATTGTCAATTTACCTTACATAATCATTTTGGTTCCTCCTATCTTCAACTAGTAAGTATTGTGAGGTTCAAAGTGTTATACACAAAGGCATCACGAGTCCACCATGTAAACACTAGTCACATGGTTGAGAGTTATTCGAGATAGAGTGTTTGTGAAAGTATTCACATGAGTTGGATGGCGTAGAGAAACTACTCTGAGACATGGAAGCATAGTCCTCCATCTCGTAAAGCATCCCTAGAGTATTGTGTATGGTACAATCTCTATATATTATGTATTCTCGTTCCTAGTGATAACCCGGCCTGCATCATCCTCAAATAGATTCCCTTATAGATCTTCTAGATTGGACCCGTAATTCTCTTCAACATCTTTTTTTCCTGACACCAAGACCTCCTACATGGTATAGCTAGACACCACGGTCGTTGATGGTGTCTCTATTAACGGCGGTGGTGGAGGTGGTGTGAATGGCGTGTAATTCTCATCCGATGAGCACACATGAACAGTGTTACATGTTATCGACATGATTGCCATACAAAAATCCTAGAATGTTTTTACTTAAGTCTGCCTATATGTGAAGCATGAATGGAACCTTATGAGCCTACGGTTATAGTTCAAGTTACTACATGCAACCTGGTTCTCTATAACCAATGGCTCTGATACCAATCTGTCACACCCTGCCAAGGCGGAACACGCAAGGTGCGACGGTCATGATTTCACCGTCATTGTTTATATTGAACGACTTCTACATGCATTAATAATAAAGTTTTACATGATGTCTTAACTTACAATCATTCAAAATATAACTAACAAAATTTCTAAACTTCCAAAATATGATGTGTAAGATTTTACAAACATGGCCTAAGTCAATAGGCTATGCAAGGAAAATCCCAAAAATATGCATCTGAATGTGTTGTGACTTCAAACAAATCATTCCCAAAATATGTCCCCATGCTTGCTTCAATTATCTGAGAAATACATGCTAAAAACAGTCAGCATAAAGCTGGTGAGTTCACAGGTTTAGACACGTAAAAATTGAGTTGTTTCATTTGACCACAAGATTTCAAAATGTGTCTATTGTTCTCAAAACAATATCATGAGTTGTGCATATTAATTATTACCATGAGCTCCCATAACCGAACTCGACATGATTGAATTGCCCCATCCCAATGTTCTATCGCAAAACATTGTATTGAGATGAATATTGTGCACCCGATTTGACCTACAATCAAAGTTAGAGCTACTAACCACGGGTGAGGTTTGTCATTCCCGAATAGTACTATTCCCAATAATTCACGTTTACCCACAATTAACGGTTATAGAATAGGGGACTTAAAAGCGATAAATGTGACTCATGTAATAATGTGTTGAACCAAAACCAATTGTGTCAATGAAATGATTACAAGCATGATTTCTCCCCCTGTGAGTTAGTAAAACATTGTAAAAATAGGGGCCGTGAAACTCACTGTAAAGATGGATCCCTGTTCATGAGAGTGTGAATGTTGCCTTGTGTTGGAATCATTATCACGTTCCTCCAATATTTCGGATTCATGTTGAGTCTGTGAATTAATGAGGTTTTGTGTTATTTTGTGTTCTTGTTATATATTATTTTTATTTTTATGTTGTCGTATTTGTCATAATAAAGTCAAGCCTTAAACTTGCAAAACTTGTTATAATACCTTAAAAATAATTATTTATTATTTTCGAAAATTTCGGCATGATAACGGAGCATTTTTGAAGAATATCCATTTTTGTTTATCAATATTTAAAGCTTTGAAATATTATATTTCAATAATAATCATTTAAAATAACTATATATGTGTGTTGTGTATTTATACGAGTTAATATTTCATTTTCTTGACAAATATATAAAGACATATATATGTCATTTTTATAATTTTTGTTTTTAGACAGATTATGTTTAACATTTTCGGATTAACTTTTCAAATAGCAAACTTTTTAAAAAAATTTCGAGACTTCACAGTCACGCATTTTAATGTGTTCCGAACAACTTTTGTTCAGAAAAGTTTTTGTGATTTGGCTTAGAAACTGACCGAAACATCCATCCAAGTCAGAAGGTCCGAGTCTGCGCACCGATTTTGTAGAAGTTGTTTCGGGTACCATTTGTTTGAGTTAGAAAACGTGTAAGTAGTGGTTAGAAATATAACTCAATGAACTTAACTATAGAGTTTTAGTTTGCTAATTTTCGTGTTCTTAAGACAAAGTTGTAGTTAGTTAAAGTTGGGACAGATTCTGTCCAAAAATCAGGAATGTGTATTTGTGTGTATATGTAATTTTTAGTGAAGCGTTCGAGAATGAGTTTCACCTTAGCAAGCAAGGAGAAGGTAGATACGTAGAAAGAGATTGATCTTTAATTACAAAACTTGAAAGAAGATGATCCCGCAGCTAGAGACGATCCGATTATTACTGTTGGACTTTTGTCAAGCACCTAGAGGCTGTTTTTGTTAGGCTGGTGGAGCCGAGAGTGAAGATTTTGGGTTCTATCTTTGGTTGACAGAAGGGAGGATGGTTAAATGTGGGTCAAGGATTATGGTGATCGGTTGAGGAAGAGTGACGGAAAGAGTTCGGATAATATAGTGTTGGTGTAGATTTTTCTAATACACTAAGTCCCATATTTATAGTAGATAGATGTATGGTTTCTTGCTGTAACTAAGAGGCAAATGAAATCCAATTATTTGGAGGTTGTGTGTCTGAGTGAACTACTTGATGAAGCATGGGTGAATTTGGTGTGATGGGATTATAGTCAACAAGAAAAGAAAAAGAGCATGGGTGGATATATATTTTACGTGCATGTGCTTATTTCCATATATTTATGTGTGTGCAACTTCTTGTTCTTAACATTAATATATATATATATTAATTGAACGTTTATTATATTTGTATTATTTTTTTTCTTGTTCTTTTTTTTATTTCCACCGTTAACTAAAAATATTTTTTTATCGAAAAACAAATATATATATATATATACACACGAGAGTGGGTTAAACGAAAATAATATGGTTATGTATAAGACCTAAATCGGGTTCTTAAATTTCTCTAACCAACTTATGGCCAAACAAAAAATGACTTAACTAATGGCCAGATTTCCCTCTCCTCATTCAAAACTACTTCTATCTAGCTCCTCTCTTCACCATCTTTTGGTCAAAAAGAGTATTCAATCCCAAAAGTCCTAGGAGTTAAGCATGTTGGTGATGAACTAGTTCTCGTTCACCCCAGACTTGCTGGGTGGAATGAGTCCCGCCGTCGAGAGACTTAAATAACTATAGCATGCGAGAAACGGGGAGTTGAGATGGTTAGACCTAGTGTTCAAGTGAACACTAACCCGACATTCACAATAAAGACTAATAAAATGAGTGAAGCTGACAAAATTGAGGGATCATCGTCAACTTCTCATGGAATAACCCACTTCTATATACACGTATTCATTTGACTTCGTTTTTAAGAACTAATGTCCGTGTTGTTAAACAAGACATTTTGATTATATTTCAAGATTTTAAATTTTGGAATTTGATTGTGAACCGTTTAATTTTAACCATTTATATACTTATAATTATATTTTTTTTATTTAATTTTATTGAATTTTGCCCGATTTTAAATGAGTATAATATAACTGCATAAAATTTAAAGTTTGATCGAGATTGAAACATGAAAAATTGACGGATGTCACAAAAATAAACTATAAATCATGTTTTAATAAAGGAATTTTTATAAACAAATAATGTTTATTAAAACAAAATGCTTAAAAAATAATTATTTTAAACCAAAAATTATAAAAATGTTAGGAAAAATTAAACTTTAGTTATTTATGTTTAACAATATTTTCTAATTAAGTCATCTAACTTAAATAATTATATAAATTGTAAATTATCTCCTTGATTTGTAACAATTAGTTTTTGAGAGAAAAGTAAATGAACTTTTAATATCAATTGGTTTAAGAATTTTTATTCTTACAAAACAAGTAGGTCACATATAATTTCTTTAGTTATTGAAAATCTTAATTATTATTTTATTAGTTAAAATACTCATTAATATGCAATTTAATTAATTTAGAACAAAATATTGTATAATTTTTAAACTTTTATTACTAATTTTTTAATATTTTATATTCAATCCGTGTAATACATTGAGTAATAATCTATGTTAGTATAAATAGATATTAAATATATTGGTTTTGATCACACCACTTCTTTTAAGTCTCTAATACTTACAATAATTGTAAATTAAGGAACCACCTCTACATGTCAATGAAGCTCAAACAAGGAACCACCTCTACATGTTCTTTTCTTTTTCTTTTTATATATAATTATTTGACTTACATTTATCTTTTCTTTTTTCTTGAACTTGAAAAATAAATAAATAAAATCTATTAAGTTAAAATTTTTTATTAAATTTAATGAGTTTGTATGGTATATAATATTTAATAAATTATTTACAAAATCGGCTATTAAACTTGTTCAGTAAAACAAACACCCCCTAACTCTCTCGTAGGTTAGGGTTATTGATCTTGAAAGCTGGTTATTAATTGAATTTGGATTTTTCTCTTTTTAAAAGGGTGTTGGTGAAAAGATTATTTACCAAAATAAGTTATGTGAAAAATATTTATTAAAATTAGTGTTTTTCTCTTATTTCTTTATTTTTAACTAATTTACTATATTTTTTAATTAAATTTTTTAATTTTTTCCAATCCACTCACTTTAGTTTTTCTATTCTTATAAATGTAAAACAACTAGATTAGTTTAGGCATTAGTGTTTTTTTTAAGACTAAAAAAAAATGCTTAAGCTCATCTAATTGTTTTGATATTTTTTTTTGAGTTTGTAATTGATGTTTATACAGCTTCAAGTTGACTTTATTTAATGTTTTCATTTTAATTTGTATTTTATATTGCAACTGTCAAGTTTTTTGATTGTTTAGTTATTTTTTTACGTTTAGTTTTGTTTTGAAGTTTCTTACACAATTTAATTTTGTATTTAACATGTTTTGTAAAAAAAGGAAAATAAAAAGTATTATAATAAATTATAAAACTAGAAAAACTAAAACGAGTTGATTGAAAAACAACAGAAAAAAAGATAATATGTTGATTGTAATAAAAAAAGTTATAGTAACTTAGTTAAAAGTAAAGATAAATGAAACACTCATTTTGTCAAATATTTTTCAAATTATCTATTTTGATGAATATTTTTTTCCACCACCATCTTTTTTATTAAAAAAAAAAACTCAACTGATTAGCAATTTTCAAGATAGTTGACCAGTGACTGATTCGGTTATCTAGAAAATAACCGATTTATAATGCATCACTAGCAACGACTACCACTCTATAGTAAAATATTAAGGTGTACTATGTCATAAAAGTGAGCGTTAGTTTGCCTAAAAAGATTTCTCTTTTCATGCAAATCAAGTGTAAAACAACTGAATGCAAACATGGAACAAAACTATAAAACAGAATCCGTCATAAACACGAATATCACTCTATCATAAAACCCGAAACCATATCTCATCATAAAATTAACTATCCACAGACCTAAATGCTAACACAGAGACAACGATAAACATAAACCAAGAAAAGATAAACACCAAATGAAAAAAAAAAACACATTTAATGTATATGAAAGTCATCGTTCTGAATATTATCATACCATTAAAAAGACTAAGGTAGGGTTTAAGAAGGATAAATTGTAGACAACCTTACCTTTACCCTATAGGAATAAAGAGAACTCTTCCAATAAAACTTCTGACTCATAATACATTATTAACTGACCAATCCAAAACTTTAACGTTATTTCCACAAAAAATTACGTAAAATAACGTTATATATAAAATGTATAAATTTAATCAATTTTATAAACTCAATTTTTATAAAAAGCTAAAAACAAAGAATACATGTTTTTATTAAGTTATAACGATGATTATTAATTTTTATTGATTTGTTATCTATTGTTTTTAACTTTTATTATTTAAAAGTTTATAAAATGTAATAACTTTTAGACAATTTATAAACGTGATTTATATAGCAAATTCAAATTAAAAAAAACAAAGAATAAATGTTTTTATTAATTTATTACAATGATTATTATTATGTTTTTGATTGTTTTTAACTTGTATTATTTAAATTTTTATTCAATGTACTAATTTTTAGACAATTTTTATAAATGTGATTTACATACCAAACTTAAATTAACAGTTAAGAATAAATATGTTTTATTAAGTTATTACGATGATTATTATTATTTTCTTTATTAAATCTTTTTGATTGTTTTTAACTTGTATTATTTAAATGTTTATTAAATCTACTAACTTTAGACAATTTATAAACGTGTTTTACAACAAACTTAAATTTAAAAAACATAGAATAAATACGCTTTTATTAAGTTATTAGGGTGATTATTATTTTTTTATTAATATGTTTTTTTATTGTTTTTAACTTTTATTTTATAAAATGTTTATTAAATGTGCTAACTGGTAACAATTTTATAAACTTGATTTAAATAACAAACTTAAATTTTTAATAAAATAAAGAATAAATATGTATGTATTAAGTTATTACGATGTAATTTATTATTTTTTTATTAATATTTTTTTCTTATATTTAACTTTTCATGGTTTAAATGTATATAGAATGTACAAATATTTAAACAATCATATAAACGTGCTTTTATAGTATATTTAAAAAAAAACAAATAATAAATAGGTTTTTATTACGTTATTACTAGGGTTGTAAACGAACCAAACGTTCAGCGAATTGTTCGTGAACCGTTCGAAGGTTAGTTCGTTTATGTTCGTTCGTTTAATAAACAAATGAACACGAACAACAAATTTCGTTTGTTTAGTTAAATGAACGAACATTAACACGCATCGTGTTCGTTCATTTGTGTTCGTGAACGTTCGGTATGGTTTTCGTTTATGTTTGTTAACGTCCGTTTATGTTAGTTTATTATGTTTATTTATTAAATATGTTTTATATTCTTAAATTTTTTATTTTTAGTTTAATATCATAGCATTATTACCTATATATTAAAAATACAACTTTTAATGAATAGAAGTATTTTATGAATTCAAAGTTTGGCCACATTGATGTACATTTGATGCTTTTCTTCTATTTATTGATTATACCTAGAGCCATACACACTTCTTCAGCCCATTTCTTCTACGTGATTTAAATTCAAATTCTAAATTGAAATTTATGAAATTATATATTATATTGAAAATATTAAATATATATTGAATAGTAAATATTATATATATATATATATATAATGAGAAAATGTGGTCTTTTCTAAGGTTTGGTGGTGTTTGGAGAATATAACGGTAATTTATTAATTTGTTTTCATAAAAAATCAATGTTCGCTTGAAGATTTGGGGTTTTTTAAATTCAACCAATTGGTTGTCGGTGTGAAAGACTTTGTGAGTAATTTTTTCAATTATTTTCTTAACATATTTGTATGAAAACAAACGAATATGAACAAGATTTTTTGTTCGGTAATTGTTCATGAACCGTTCGTGAATAAGTTATATGTTAAATGAACGAATACGAGAAAAGACTTGTTTGTTTTCGTTCGTTTCGTTTACAGTCATAATTATTACGATTATTATTAATTTTTTATTAATTAATTTTTTTATTATTACTTTTAATTTTATTATTTAAATGATATATCTCACAGTGAAAATGAAAATCTCGCCTAGGTAAATGAGATCCCGCCTGCAATAATAAAAAGGGAAAATGTTATAGAAACATAATCAACTTTTGATTGTGTTCCAATTAATTCACTGGAACTTTGTTTTGTTTCAATTAGGTAACTTAAGTTTGATGCATGTTCTAATACTAGATAAAAAACCTAGATAACAGGTAATCTTGATTCGTTTAGGCTTGATAAATGAATTTTTAGATGATTTTAGGATCCATTTGAAGGTTTTAGATGTATTTTAGTCTCATTTGGGCATTTTGTTTTTTTTTTCTAATCAACTAAATACTTTAAATTTTTTTAAAAAAATTCACAAATTTTTTTAATTTTTTAAAATTTTTTGCAATTTTAAAAATATTTTGAGTTTTTTTTTTCAAAATCCATGTTATTTTCATGTTATCATACAATAAAAATAAAAAATGAAAATAAAAAAAATATGGTTACAAGTTATATAAGTCACATATCTAACATTGAAACATAAAAATAAACTTAAGTTATCGTATTAAAACAAAACAAAGTTTGAGTGACTTGATCAAACAAAATTAAAACTTGGTTATGTTTCTACAAAATTAACCATAATAAAAATTAAAAAGTCACATAGTATCACCTCGGTAAGGGAACTCTCGTCTAGGGATGGGAAAATCTTGCCTATATATTGTTGAGTCAGCATAAAAATGGAAAATTATTTAATGATAATTGCACCTACATCTTCGGTTACATTAATTACCATAGGATGGGGCTCATATAATAACCCATAGTAATTGAAGTAACCCATAAACCTTTTTAAACCAATAAAACTTTGACACATCACTGGTTTATTTAATTAATAGAAAGGGCATTATAGTCATTTTGTTGAGATGTCATTTCCATTACTTTTCCACATTTAATCTACAATTATGAATTATTTATTTAATTACTTTTTACCTTTATTTAATTTAATTAATACCAATTACTTACATCATTCATTAAGCCTCATTTGTTTCTTTTGATAATCAGAGTTTCCAAAAATGGGAGGTGATCATCTTATGTCTGATGTTCTTGAAGATGACGGTTCCGTTCAAGTTGACGATGTAGTTCCAGGCCAGGATGTTGGTCATGGTGGTGTTCATGAGCGCGACGAAGATGATCTTGAAGAGAACGAGTATGGTGAAGGCAATTTAGAAGTCGATCATTTGGAGCCACTTGCTGATGATACCTTCGACAATGGTATTCCGGCAGACCGTAGTGGTGATATTGAGGATAACACACATAAAGAAAAATGCTGACAAGCAGGTCCAGCAATCTACAAAAATAGTGACTCGAAGAATTTCTGGCGTTATCTCCCATCACCCTTTCTCCGGCCACCTTCTGTGACACCCAGCAATTTCAGGTAAATTGCAACTCTTACATTCTTACATTTCACATTCATACTTGTTGCATTTCATTTAATTATGTTTAATTAGATGAGTTGAACACAAACGACTACGAAACGATAGTTCGAGGAACTATCGAATCGTACATTGAATTGCACATTGGTTTTGGAAACCAAGTGTGGCAAACACAACGCTAACACAAAACAATGATTCGGGGAATTATTGAATTGTGCATTACACGTTGATTAGTATTAATCAAGCGTGCAAACACTTCGTAAGACACGAGCAAAAACTATCGAAGATAATTCGATGAATTATCAAAACACACACACGAGTCTCACGAACGTTGGTGATCAATCAAACTTATGTGCTACTTTGTATTTATGTGCTTAAACATGCATTAGATGTTTAGGATAAACATAGGAATCAAGTACGAGCGAAATCGTATCAACGAAATCGAAAAACAAGAAATGGGACCCGTCGCGGTACGTGACAACCCCATCGCAAAAGGCTCCGCGATACGCGACGAAAACCGGGAGTCGAGACTCCCGAATCTCATCGCGGTACGCGATGAAATCTTTTGATCGGCCTTCGCGGTACGCGAAGGCCATGCAGATCAAATTTTCTTTATATTCAACCCCATCTCATTTCTACTCGGTTCCTTTACAATTCACCCGAGTTCTTACACTCATTTTCGACCAAATCCCTCTGAAACCAACACTCTAGCCTGCTGGAAGCAACTTTGGAGCAATTTCTTGGTGATTTGGAGCCATAGGAACATCAAGGAAGATCGAGGAGCTCTCAATCGACGAGGAGATCGAATCCAGCCATCGTATCAGCTCCACACCTCCTGTTTAACTCGAAATCAGTCGTCTAAGAGCTTCTAAGGTAGTTTCATATGTTTATCTTTAGTTAGATCGTACATGCAATGGGTTAAAACCCACATGCAACTCCTTATGGATATTGTGCTCAAATGTGTTGGTGATTTGATGTGTATTTGATCTAGATTTACTGATTTAGTGTTTAGATGTGTTAGATTTGAGTTTGATTGAGTTATTGGTCGATTTGGTAATGATTTGGTCCACTTGCCATAAAAGGAAACTTTTATGTTGCAAGTCTTGGATTTGTGATGATCTAGACATGTTAGACATGTCTAGATGTTGTTAAATGTATATTGGAGTGTAGAAACACACTGGGGTATTTGATTTTGTCAAAAACTTGGTTTTGTAGAAACTTACTATAAATAGAAACTTTTGTGAATCTAAAAAGGGCTTTTGATGTTTTTGAAAGATTTGATGAACTTTGATTCTTGAAATATGTTTAAAAATGATTTCTAAACATATTGGAAACTTCGTTTTGTGAAAACGAGCTTTTAAACGAATACTTTCCAAATAAGGAAACTTTATTTGGGTAAAACGGCATAAATGGTAATTTATGCGCAAACGACATGTTTTAAGGGTTTAAATGTATTTTATAAACATATTGGAAGTTAGTAGTTTTATGAAATGGGATTTCATAACCACACCTTCCTAAATTTGAAACTTTCTAAAAATGGTAACTTATGTGATTAGAGTCATAGGATGCATTTTGGTGTCTTATGTGCATTAAGGCACATAAACACAACAATCGTGTCACCAACGATTCATCGAGTCTCACTAGTTAACACACGCTCGGTTGAGCACACCGACACTTGGAGTTGCATGGGATACAACACAACACAGAACACATACTCACACCTATATGGTTATAGGTGCTTACTAGCAGGTGCTAGCTTTCGCAGACGCGAACCCACAATCACACCGGAACTGCTTAACAGGTGAGTTCACGGCCCCTTTTACTTTTCTACCTTTGGGGGAGAAAACATTGCATGCTAAACTGTTTTACAAACAACAACTCATTTCATTTACGTATGGACATGCTTTATCATATATGTATATGTGTGGACCACATCACAACTAAAAGACCTCGCGATACTCCACGGACCGTTAGTAGCGCGTAGCGCCTAGCGTGGTAATCTTGAATAGTACTATTTGGGCCTGACAAGCCCCACCCATCGCGCTTGGGAGGCCAACCCGACTGTAGGTCGGAATGGGTGCAATATTGACCAACACTTTGCCATTGTCTTGTGATGGACATGGCGGGAGGCACAATTGTCAGCTTCGGTACGACCCCGCATATAATATAACTGTATTGACTAGCTATCAATCGATATTGCATTGTAATGATATGTAAATCGCAACTGTTACTTTAAACATTGGATGTTTATTGCTCATGAAAAACCTGTGTTCTCACCAACCTTTGTGTTGACCTTTTTCTCGCATGTTTTCTCAGGTAACTAAGGCACGTACACGAGGATTAGGATGCTAGGCTGGAGTCGCATGCATCTGCTTATGTGTCTTAGACTATTAAACATTTGTTAACATTTTGTTATGTTACTTATTGTATTGATAAACAACTTTAATCGCTTCCGCAACTACCGTTACCAATCATTTTGAAAACTGTTTTAAATTAACGCTTCCGCAAATAATGAATGTTACTGTTTTGTTAATTTATACTTTAGTTCCGCAACTCTGATTTTACCAAACTGTTTTATCCAAGTGATTGGATGTACGTACGAAACCGGACATATAGGTCTCGCATGTTGTGTGATCGGAGACTGCGATCCTGACAATCTGTTGCCGCTTGCGCCCCGGAAGGGACGGGATTTCTCGGGGTGCGACAGATTGGTATCAGAGCCTTCGGTTATTGCGAATTAGGTTTGCATTTAGTGAACTTAGTCTATAACCACTAGTCTCCACACAACACTTAGTGCTTAGTATTGTGATACTAGTGTACATGATTGTACACACACGCTAATTACGCGCACTATAGCAAATGGCGTCATCATCGTCACCGCATGTGACTACACATGACGGTGGAAACCGATCGCTCTACATGTTTTTCTTCAGTACCTACTGCACACACACTGCGTTGGTCATTGGACAAACACTAACACTCATTCTTGCTATGAAGATCATGGCTGGAAGACGTGGAGGACGCAGGAACGCGGGAGGATGTGGAAACATCAACCTGAAACCAGCTGAGTTGAACGCACTCATCAACGAGCGGGTTGAGGAGGTACTTGCTGCACGGGAAGCTGCCCGTAATCAAAACCCACTGAACCAAGGTGATGAATCTGTTCATATTCACCTTGCACCACAATCACTCATTTCCAATTCAACACGTTTACCCGATACTTAACCCAACTTTACTCTTTGCATATCTCAGGAGCGAATCCTAACCCACCCCTCTGCACGTTCAAGATGTTCCTGGATTGCAAACCACAGTCCTTCAGCGGTACCGAGGGTGCCGTTGGACTATTGCGTTGGATTGAGAAGGCGGAATCAGCTTTCGCCATGAGCAACTGCAGGAACGAGGACAGGGTCAAGTTCGCTGCAGGGACATTCGAGGGAGCTGCCCTCACTTGGTGGAATGCCAACGTCCAGAACCTAGGGCTGGATGCAGCCAACGCTCTACCCTGGGATGATTTTAAAAGGATGTTGAATCGCGAATACTGTCCTCGCGGCGAAGTGCAGAAGCTGGAGACGGAATTCTGGAACCATAAGATGATTGGTTCCGAGGTTGAGGCTTACACGACCCGGTCTTATGAGCTGGCACACCTGTGCCCAGAAATGGCAACCCCACCCTTCAAACATATAGAGAAGTACATTGATGGACTGCCACCACAGATCCAAGGAATGGTACTTTCTGCAGACCCCATCACCATGCAACAAGCCGTTCGATTAACCCACAAGCTCACTGATTCGGCTGTTGCACAAGGACTCTTGCCACCCCGTGGTGCTGTAACCACAACCAATGACAAGGGCAAACGCAAATGGGATGACACCCTGAGCAAGACTTCCACTCTCCAACCCCCACCACAACAACGTAAGCTTGGTTCGTCTCAAGCATACGCACCACCCATCCCCACCAACCAAAGTCCAGGTACCTATGCAGGTAAACACCCCAAGTGCAGCAAATGCAACTTACACCATGTTTTGGGGCAATGTGGTTCCATCCGATGTCAACGGTGTGGCAAAGGTGGGGCACCTTGCCAAAGACTGCAGGGGTGAACTGCTTGCAAAGACCCCACAGCCACAACAACAACAACAACTTGAAGCACCGAAAGGCTGCTTCGAATGTGGGAAACCAGGGCACTTCAAGAGGGACTGCCCACATCTGAAGAACAACAATAACGGGAACAACAACGGTCCGAAGGGACGAGCCTTCGTGATCGGGGCATAGGAGGCCAGAAAAGATCCCAACCTTGCAACTGGTACGTATCTCTTAAACGATAATTATGCATCTGTATTGTTTGATACTGGAGCTGAGAAAAGCTTTATATCTAAGGATTTTAGCGAGATACTTACCATCGCACCGACACCCTTAGATGTTGAATATACAGTAGAGCTAGCTGATGGTAAATTAATTGTGACTAAGCACATTCTGAGAGAATGCACTTTAGAGCTAGCTGGCCACAAATTTAAGATTGACCTCATGCCGGTCACACTAGGCAGTTTTGATGTCGTAGTGGGCATGGATTGGTTGTCTGAAAACCAATCTGAAATCATTTGCCACGACAAGGTTGTACGCATACCTCTCCCTGGCGGAGAAACTCTAGATATCAAGGGCGAAAGGAGTGACACTCCTCTGAACATCATCTCGTGCATGAAAGCTCACAAATGCTTACGAAAAGGATACACAACTATTCTGGCGCTTATCACCGACAAGACTGAAGAGGAGAAGAAAATAGAAGACATCCCAGTCGTGTGCGACTATCCTGACGTATTCCCTGAGGATCTACCAGGACTACCACCACCTCGACAAGTGGAATTCCGCATAGACCTTGTGCCGGGAGCAGCGCCTATTGCACAAGCACCATATCGACTGGCACCTTCGGAGATGCAGGAACTGTCCAATCAACTGCAGGAGTTGCTGGACAAGCGTTTCATCAGACCAAGCTTCTCACCCTGTGGAGCTCCGGTCTTATTTGTAAAGAAGAAGGATGGCATGTTCCGTATGTGCATCGACTACCGTGAGCTGAACAAAGTAACAATCAAGAACCGTTACCCCTTACCTCGCATCGACGATCTGTGCGATCAACTGCAAGGATCCAGTTACTACTCTAAGATCGATCTGCGATCTGGGTACCATCAGTTGAGGATTCAGGAAGAAGATATACCCAAGACTGCTTTTCGCACTCGGTATGGCCATTATGAGTTTCTGGTTATGCCGTTTGGGCTGACAAATGCACCTGCAGTATTCATGGACCTCATGAATAGAGTGTGCAAACCATACCTCGACAGGTTCATCATTGTCTTCATAGATGATATTCTCATCTACTCCAAAACCCAGGAGGAACACAAAGAGCATCTTCAATTGGCTCTTGAACTGCTACGGAAAGAGAAGTTGTACGCTAAACTCTCAAAATGCGACTTCTGGATTCGAGAAGTCCAATTCTTGGGACATGTTGTTAATGAACAAGGGATTCATGTGGACAAGTTTAAGATGGAGGCAATCAAGAATGGGAAGCACCAAAGACCCCAACTGAGGTGCGACAATTCCTAGGCTTGGCAGGCTATTATCGACGATTTATCGAAGGATTTTCAAAGATAGCCCAACCACTCACAGCTTTAACCCACAAAGACAAGAAATATCTCTGGACTGAAAAGCAAGAAGCTGCATTCCAACTTCTCAAGCAGAAGCTCTGTAGTGCACCTATCTTATCGCTTCCCGATGGAACGGACGACTTCGTAGTATACTGCGATGCCTCAATACAAGGGCTCGGCTGCGTGCTAATGCAGCGAGAAAAGGTGATCGCATATGCTTCTCGACAACTGAAAGTCCACGAGAAGAACTACACTACCCACGACTTGGAACTTGGAGCCGTGGTATTTGCACTCAAGATCTGGAGACACTATCTGTATGGTACAAAGTGTACGATATACACTGATCATAAGAGTCTCCAACACATATTCGAGCAGAAGGAATTGAACATGCGACAGCGTCGCTGGCTCGAACTCCTAAACGACTACGAGTGTGCTATCAAGTATCATCCGGGGAAGGCCAACGTTGTGGCCGACGCCCTGAGTCGGAAGAACACCTCGAAACCCAAAAGGGTACGAGCTTTACAGCTCACCATCCATCCCAATCTCCCTGAACAGATACGTATGGCCCAAGTGGAGGCACTCAAGGCAGAAAATCTAGCGGCAGAATCACTAAGGGGAAAGGAGCAACAACTTGAGATAAAAGCCGATGGTTTACATTATTTCACGGAACGCATCTGGGTTCCACATCATGGAAACTTACAGGACCTTGTGATGGACGAGGCTCACAAATCTCGGTATTCCATTCACCCAGGATCTGATAAGATGTATCATGATCTGAAGGTACTTTACTGGTGGCCACACATGAAAGCCGACATCGCCACCTACGTAGGCAAATGTTTGACTTGTGCCAAAGTCAAGATCGAGTACCAGAAACCCTCTGGATTACTCACACAACCTGAGATCCCTATGTGGAAGTGGGAACAAATCTCCATGGATTTCATTACCAAATTACCCCGAACACCTAGTGGATGTGACACTATTTGGGTAATTGTGGATCGACTGACCAAGTCAGCACATTTCCTTGCGATAAAGGAAAACGACAAAATGGAAAAACTAGCCAGAATCTATGTTAAGGAAGTAGTCTCGCGACATGGAGTGCCAATCTCCATCATTTCAGATCGAGACGCCAGATTCACTTCTAACTTCTGGAAATCATTACAAAAATCGCTTGGCACACGGTTGGATATGAGTACAGCATACCACCCACAAACTGATGGCCAGAGCGAATGCACGATACAAACTCTTGAAGATATGCTACGAGCGTGCGTAGTAGACTTTGGTAACAGCTGAGAAACTCACCTGCCGTTGGTGGAGTTTTCCTACAACAACAGCTACCACACCAGCATCAAGGCAGCGCCTTTTGAGGCACTCTATGGCAGGAAATGCCCATCACCGATTTGTTGGGCGGAAGTGGGCGACAGCCAACTTACTGGCCCGGAACTTGTACATGAAACGACCGAGAAAATCGTGCAAATTAGAAACCGCATGGCAGCAGCTCGCGATCGTCAAAAGAGCTATGCCGACAAACGCCGAAAGCCTCTGGAATTTCAGGTAGGATATAAAGTCCTTCTGAAAGTTTCACCCTGGAAAGGCGTCATTCGTTTCGGTAAACGAGGCAAACTGAACCCACGGTATATTGGACCATTCGAGATCCTGAAAAGGATTGGTCCAGTGGCATACCAACTCAACTTACCAGCCGAACTAGATGGAGTTCAAAATGTATTTCACGTCTCGAATCTGAAGAAATGTTTATCAGATGAGACACTTGTAGTTCCACTGGATGAGATCCAGGAGGATGAACAACTACGGTTCGTGGAAGAGCCGGTACAGATCATGGACCGTGAGGTCAAACAACTCAAGCAGAGTAAGATTCCTATTGTTAAAGTTCGATGGAACTCGAAACGCGGACCTGAATTAACGTGAGAACGTGAAGATCAGATGATGCGCAAATATCCCCATCTCTTCAAACAAACAACGTCGAACGCCGATACCAACAAATAAATTTCGGGACGAAATTCTTTTCAACAAGGGGATGATGTGACAACCAGAAAATTTTTGTTTCTCAAACACTACCAACAACAACCAAATTTCGGGACGAAATTTCTTTCAACAAGGGGATGATGTGACACCCAGCAATTTCAGGTAAATTGCAACTCTTACATTCTTACATTTCACATTCATACTTGTTGGATTTCATTTAATTATGTTTAATTAGATGAGTTGAACCCAAACGACTACGAAACGATAGTTCGAGGAACTATCAAATTGTACATTGAATTGCACATTGGTTTTGGAAACCAAGTGTGGCAAACACAATGCTAACACAAAACAATGATTCGGGGAATTATTGAATTGTGCATTACACGTTGATTAGTATTAACCAAGCGTACAAACACTTCGTAAGACACGAGCAAAAACTATCGAAGATAATTCGATGAATTATCAAAACACACACACGAGTCTCACGAACGTTGGTGATCAATCAAACTTATGTGCTACTTTGTATTTATGTGCTTAAACATACATTAGATGTTTAGGATAAACGTAGGAATCAAGTACGAGCGAAATCGTATGAACGAAATCAAAAAACAAGAAATGGGACCCGTCGCGGTACGCGACAACCCCATCGCGAAAGGCTCCGCGATACGCGACGAAAACCGGGAGTCGAGACTCCCGAATCTCATCGCGGTACGCGATGAAATCTTTTGATCGGCCTGCGCGGTACGCGAAGGCCATGCAGATCAAATTTTCTTTATATTCAACCCCATCTCATTTCTACTCGGTTCCTTTGCAATTCACCCGAGTTCTTACACTCATTTTCGACCAAATCCCTCTGAAACCAACACTCTAGCCTGCTGGAAGCAACTTTGGAGCAATTTCTTGGTGATTTGGAGCCATAGGAACATCAAGGAAGATCGAGGAGCTCTCAATCGACGAGGAGATCGAATCCAGCCATCGTATCAGCTCCACACCTCCTGTTTAACTCGAAATCAGTCGTCTAAGAGCTTCTAAGGTAGTTTCATATGTTTATATTTAGTTAGATCGTACATTGCAATGGGTTAAAACCCACATGCAACTCCTTATGGATATTGTGCTCAAATGTGTTGGTGATTTGATGTGTATTTGATCTAGATTTACTGATTTAGTGTTTAGATGTGTTAGATTTGAGTTTGATTGAGTTATTGGTCGATTTGATAATGATTTGGTGCACTTGCCATAAAAGGAAACTTTTATGTTGCAAGTCTTGGATTTGTGATCATCTAGACATGTTAGACATGTCTAGATGTTGTTAAATGTATATTGGAGTGTTTAGAAACACATTGGGGTATTTGATTTTGTCAAAAACTTGGTTTTGTAGAAACTTACTATAAATAGAAACTTTTGTGAATCTAAAAAGGGCTTTTGATGTTTTTGAAAGATTTGATGAACTTTGATTCTTGAAATATGTTTAAAAATGATTTCTAAACATATTGGAAACTTCGTTTTGTGAAAACGAGCTTTTAAACGAATACTTTCCAAATAAGGAAACTTTATTTGGGTAAAACGGCATAAATGGTGATTTATGCGCAAACAACATGTTTTAAGGGTTTAAATGTATTTTATAAACATATTGGAAGTTAGTAGTTTTATGAAATGGGATTTCATAACCACACCTTCCTAAATTGGAAACTTTCTAAAAATGGTAACTTATGTGATTAGAGTCATAGGATGCATTTTGGTGTCTTATGTGCATTAAGGCACATAAACACAACAATCGTGTCACCAACGATTCATCGAGTCACTAGTTAACACACGCTCGGTTGAGCACACCGACACTTGGAGTTGCATGGGATACAACACAACACAGAACACATACTCACACCTATATGGTTATAGGTGCTTACTAGCAGGTGCTAGCTTTCGCAGACGCGAACCCACAATCACACCGGAACTGCTTAACAGGTGAGTTCACGGCCCCTTTTACTTTTCTACCTTTGGGGGAGAAAACATTGCATGCTAAACTGTTTTACAAACAACAACTCATTTCATTTACGTATGGACATGCTTTATCATATATGTATATGTGTGGACCACATCACAACTAAAAGACCTCGCGATACTCCACGGACCGTTAGTAGCGCGTAGCGCCTAGCGTGGTAATCTTGAATAGTACTATTTGGGCCTGACAAGCCCCACCCATCGCGCCTGGGAGGCCAACCCGACTGTAGGTCGGAATGGGTGCAATATTGACCAACACTTTGCCATTGTCTTGTGATGGACATGGCAGGAGGCACAATTGTCAGCTTCGGTACGACCCCGCATATAATATAACTGTATTGACTAGCTATCAATCGATACTGCATTGTAATGATATGTAAATTGCAACTGTTACTTTAAACATTGGATGTTTATTGCTCATGAAAAACCTGTGCTCTCACCAACCTTTGTGTTGACCTTTTTCTCGCATGTTTTCTCAGGTAACTAAGGCACGTACACGAGGATTAGGATGCTAGGCTGGAGTCGCATGCGTCTGCTTATGTGTCTTAGACTATTAAACATTTGTTAACATTTTGTTATGTTACTTATTGTATTGATAAACAACTGTTGGACCGATTTGGAGCTCGGAAACAATCCGATTCCAATGTAAAACTACTCGACAGCCTCTGGAATAGTGCGGAATCCTATTCCAGGGTTTTCCAATCGAAATCAACAGGAACCGTGGTGATCCGAGGTTGTAGGAACAACGTGGAAGCAACGATCGAACACCACGGGTTGAGAATCGAACTTGGACGATCACTAGCCGCTCAAATCTCCTAGGGTTTTGACACTTGAGTCTCAGGGAAGAAGGAGGGCTCTAGAAAGTTAAGGTTGAAATGATTTGAACTTGTATATATAGGCAGTCGACATTCGGCCGAATGAGAGGCCGAAGCAACTCATTCGGCGAATGGCATCTGTCGAATGATAATTCAGTCGAATGAGTCATTCGGCGAATGACTCATTCGCTGACTAGACATACTCTGGTTTCATTCGGCGAATGACTTCATTCGATAGAGTCATTCGGCCGAATGAACCATACTCATACTTAAATATATAATAAATCAAATCAACCAATAACACAATCATATAATCAATATTAAACATTAAGATCAATATAGAAAGACAACTTCCATTAATAATTTCAACATTACATGATTAGAGTTTACAAAACTGAACTAGGGACATTACATGTATCAACAAACTCCCCCTTGGACCTAGTTCAACTCTTGGAAGTGTCTTTCTTCAAATACTTAGCCGAGATCGCTTTCCAATCAGCTCCAGCATGAACCTTTAAGCATATGCAGATTCGGATCACTCTCATAAACTGAAGTGCTTGTTCCATATCCTGTACGTCGAAGAAAATCTGGTGACGATACAGTGCTATAACATCTTTGTGGGACAAGTTAGTCAACCACATAGGATCAAAAATCCTAACAGTCTCCCACTGTTTGTCTTTGCATAGAACTATCACAGCCTCACCAGTTCTCCCATCATAGTACCACCATCGGAAGCCATCCATAAAGTCTTGTCGCATCTTCCGCAAGGGAATCTTCTTCAAAACTCTAGGGGGAAGCCACTTCAGGATAACTTTGTGCTTGCGAGTATCACCATCAATCTCAGGTAAGTAATATCGTTCTGGCTGTTGTGGTTGAAAGTTCACCCATCTCTTCCGGTATTCATACTTGATCTGTCGAGAAAACCAAGCAGACATCCCAGAGTCGTCACTGTATAGCATGTTCAGATGTGCTAACTGATTTACTTCGAATCCAGGCAACGTCTTGAAATCATGTGGGTGTTTGAAGTAGTCGATCCCTTTCTCTCTCTTCACAGCGTAGCAACCAAGATCATGGAAGTATGCCCAGCTAAGAATCTGACCTCCAGCTTTGTAGCCTTTAGTCCTATAAACCTTCTTGTGTGTAGTTGGCATCTTCTCGGTGCTTTGCTTCTTCAAAACTTCCCAATAAGCTGCCCATTCCTCTTTCCTTCTCTTTCTGTCATCTGCTTCAGCCTTGCTTGCCTCAACTTGTTCTTCCAGATATCTAACCAAAAGATCCTCTGTTTCTTGATCAAATGGTTCAGTGAATGTAGGCAGCTCGTCTTCAGCCGATGTGTACTTTGGGTACTCTTCGTCTGTAATATCTTCCAGAATCACCTCATCAACATCATCAAATGGTTCTGGTTCAGGCTCTTCAAAAATGGGAACTGAGGTGTCATCAGTAACCACGTCATCAGGATTCAACCTGAATAACTCAGCAATTTGTTCTTTGGAGAGGCAGTGAATGATCTCTCCCTCCTCTTTGTCATAGCTGACCGAGTGCTGTATAATGCCCTGAGCGTCCAAGATCATAGTCAACGTCTCATCTAGCTGACGTCTCAAGGGCACAGCTTCTACTTCCTCGGTCGCTGTGGGTTCATCTGTCTGTGCAGGAGGAGGTTGAGAAGAGGCTTTCTTCTTATCATTGGTCTCTTGGATCGAATCTCTGATGAGGGAGGAGCTTGATCATCATTGTCATCATCATCAGTACCAGATGATTCAGAAGACCCACTCCCAGATCCGTCCTTGTCATCATCAGCATTATCATCAGATTCTTCATCCTTCTCAGAATCTTCTTCTTCTTCCTCATCCATCTCCTTGTCTGATTCATCGGAACGGTTCTCAGCACCTTCTATCCTGGGAGTGCCCTCCTTGGAACCCTCGACAAGTTCAGCAAGGCGAGCATTTTCAGCTTCCAACAGGAGAATCCTCTCGCTGAAACCAGAGGCTGTCAGAGCCAACTGGTTATGTTCATCTATGTACTTGAGTAGTTGCTCCTCTTGCTGAGCAGAACGAGCTCTAAGATCAGCTCGTTGATCAGCTGCCTGCAGCAACAGGGCATCCTGATCGTTTATCCTTTGGGTGAGCTGAGCAATCTTAGACTCTTGCTCCATGTTCTTCTCCATCAACTTGAGAACCATACTGTTCAGTGTGCTAAGCTGATCCACAACTGAAACAGTAGGTATGTACATATCAGCTCTTGATGTAGACGGGCCAGAAGAAGCAGCAACATATACTGGCTCATGAGTGACAGGAGTGGTCAGAGGGGCAATAGTGGTCTGTGTAAGAACAGCCCTTGACCGCGTCAGTGAAGAAACTGACACAGCTGCTACTGAAGTAACAGTAGTTGTAGCAGCTGAAGTCAGTTCTGACCTCCTTTGGAATGAAAACCTTGATCTCTTTCCCCTTCCAACCCTAGAGGATGTAGGCTGAGAGGCAGCAGCAGTCACAGCCACCGAAGCAGAAGCAGAAGACCGAGGTGGAGGAGAGATATCAAACTCTGGTATAAATAGTGGATCAGTAATATCCTCCATCTCCTCTTCAGTTCTCTTCCTCTTCCTGACAACCATCTTGCCACTTTCCATCACATTCTCAAAGCCTTCCTCCATAACATCATCAGAGTCGGTGCTCTCTTCATCACCATCTCCAACAGCCCCCTCATCACCAGAGTCCTCTGACTCAGCACTACCTTCAGAAATATGAGGAACAGAAGCATCAACAGAAGTAGTAACAGTAGTGGTAGTAGTGGCCAGGAAGTCTAAATCCATCAATGAATCAATATCTATGTCATCTTCCTGAGCTGTAGACAAAACAGCATCACCACCAGTAACAGCTCCACTCACATCAACCATGCTCATAGTAGCAGCAGTGGTTATGTCACCAGAACTCACACCCATCTCAACAGAAACCATAGCAGCAGTGCTCTCAATCACTGTGCTCTCACCACCTCCTGCACCACTAGGACCTGCCTCATCACCACCATCACCTCCATCACTGTCATCTCCACCAGCTGGTACAACTATGTCTTCCACATCTGAATCGGAGTCATCATGCCTCCATCTGCGACCAGCAGGAGCTCGATAATCAGGTCGAGAGAGATGACCGAATAATGATCTGGTGGTTGGCTTCCTCTCCTTTCCTCTGTATGACAAGACTCTGTTAAGAGTGGTGTCATTCATGTGCTCTAAACGTATAACATCAGCATTGATCTTGGGAAGATCTGGAACTTGAGCGTCAATGATCTGCTGCAGAAACCGAGGGTACATGAGAAACTTCTTGTCCCCCTTTAAGACCACGTTCTCCTTCATATGAATAAAGATCATCTCTGAGAAGTTGAACGGCTTGTTAAGCACAAGAGCAGCAAAAGCACACTGGATAGTCTCACGCATGTCGTCGAATCCTCCTCGCCTTGATCCGAGACAGTGAACTAAGACATGAGCTAGATACTTGAATTGTGGAGACATGAATGCTTTGTTGAGAATGCCCGCTCCAATGTCACCCTCATACTTGCACCTAAGAAAGCATCCACGAACTAAAAAGCGATCAAGTAGTGATGGCTGATCTGGAAAATCTTGAAACCCACATATTCTCCTGATATGTTCAGCAGAAACAACAATGTCATGCCCTTGAACTTTTCCCCTGATAACTGTAGGCTCGGCCTCACAGTCTATGTCAGCAGATGACCAGAAATCCTGCTGATGCGAATGGTAAGGCACATGAACAGTCGATATAGCAGTGAAGATCCTCGAACGCCTCAGAAAAGTAATAATCTCTGAGTAGTGCTTGGCGTTCGGTGTGGTCAAATCCAGATGAGCACATATGTTGTGCTTAGGGACTGATTTGTAACCTGCCATACTGAACAACAAAAGAAATAGACATGTTAGTACAAGTCAGATATAACAACAAGATGAAATCAGATGAACTTCTGAAATTTAGATCTCAACTATCTGATATGTCGAATGACAGATAATTCTGGCGAATGAGCACATTCGCCGAATGTCATTCGTCGAATGAGTTGCAAATAGCATTCATTCGCCGAATGAGACATTCGAATGAGAGTCATTCGTCGAATGAGTGTCATTCGCCGAATGAGTGTCATCGAATGAGACATTCGTCGAATGTGAGTCATTCACCGAATGAGCTTCAACGAAAGAGTCATTCGTCGAATGAGAGTCATTCGCCGAATGAGACATTCGCCGAATGACGTCATTCGGCTGAAATTTGAATTTTAAACCCTTGTTCATCCAAAAATCAAATCAGTCAATAAAATTTGCATACACACATTCAGAATCGACCGACTAAGACATTTAAAACTGGACTTAGATAGTTTCAAGTTCATTTTGATGGTCTATTTACACGGCGAAACAGAAAACCCTAAATCCAAAAATTTCTATCTGTTTTTGATGATTTCACGGTTGAAAATGCTTGATAATCAATCTCCAAGTACCTGAGATGAAATAGAACTTGGTTGTCAGAAGCAGGGTTAACAAGAGTAACAGAAAATCGATAGAACTGATAATGTGTGTGAATCGCCGAATGAGGTGCACTCTGATGTAGCGAAAGAGAAAATGGTCGAATGACCTTCATTCGGCCGAAGGACTATTATATAGTCAAGCTCATTTGCCGAATGAGCTAGGCGAAAGGTCGGCTGAGACTCAGACACATTCGCCGAATGAGAGTTGCGATTGAGACATTCGACGATACTCATTCGCCGAATGAGAATGTTGAATGAGACATTCGACACCTTTCATTCGCCGAATGATGAACACTTTGTATGATTGATTCGGTCGAATGACTCATACGCAGAATGAGTTCATTCGGCCGAATGTATGAACTTTACCTCTCATTCGGACGAATGAGAGATGAAAACCTCCAAAACTCAACTTTTTCAACATTTGACATTTTGAGCAACAAACTTTTAACAAATTATGAAGATATGTCTGGTTGGTTCAGGATTCAGATATGACAGACATCCAAATCTACAAATGATCATCTAAAATAAAATTGAAAATAGAAAATCTTTTTGTATTTTTCTGAAACAACCACTACAACTGTACAAACAATAACTAAAAATAAATAAACACATGTTTTTGTGAGAGGTCCATTAATAAAATAACACATATCTCTAATCACATCACATTATCTTCAGTGAATGCTTTACTTCAATCACAATTTCATTATGATACGATTACTGATATATTTGTCCAGACATAAACCGAACAATACATAACTACTAAACAAACTATATGATCACTCATATTTTCTGATTGAGTTCCCCAATTCATTTCACCAATAAAGATCAAAATCAGTTCAAAACTCATTTCAGCAAATCTTAAAACCAGTCATCATGAATTCAATAAGATTCAAACATTTATTATCTTTTTGTATTTTTCTTGTTCTATCCAAATGGATGGCTTCAGCTAGGTCCGTCCCAGCAATATGGCACATGTATGGAATCGAACTTTATTTGTTTAAGTATTTCTCAAGCTTAATACCAGCTTGCATTAGGTTTTCTTCAAGCTTAATACCAGCTTGTTTTTAGTTTTTCATCAAGCTTAATACCAGCTTGTTTTTGATTTTCCTCAAGCTTAATACCAGCTTGTTTTAGGTTTTCTTTGAATGAAACCTCATTTGATTCCATGATGACAGTGTATGCTTGATTTGAGTCAAAAACCGTTTCTCACTCAAATGATTTAATAAAATGGATCCCACAGATCAAACTTTCTAAGTTATCACAAGTTGTTTATTCATTTTGTATAGTCAGCCTATCAGTACATCCCATCACAATTCTCTTGTGATTTTAGTTCATACATTCACTTCTGCTTCTATGACATGATAAGATTAATGCACTACTTTATTAAACAAGACCATCTCAATTTTTAATTTTTCTATTGTTTTTGGTTTTTCAAATTTTCTATTGTTTTTGGTTTTTCAAATTTTCTATTGTTTTTGGTTTTTCAAATTTCATAATATCTCCCCCTAAAAACCTAAAAATAGAAAATCTTTTTGAGTTTTTGATGATGAAAATAAACTATACAGGAAAAAGTAAAAGATTGAATTAAAATAAACAAAGCAAAGACTATCTAATGAAAAGTGATGATCATTTGTTTGACTCAGATGAGGATTGAACTTCATCCTTTTGGAAAACACCATTAGCCGATAACAGATATAAAAATCTGGGTTTGTCAAATGCTTTGGTAAAAAGATCAGCTTTTTGGTGATCGGTGTGAATTTTCACTACATCGATTAATTTCTTTTCAAAACAATCACGTATGAAGTGATATTTAATGTCGATGTGTTTGGTTTTGGAGTGCTGAACAGGATTTTTAGTGACAGCTATGGCAGCAGTATTATCAACATAT
The DNA here is from genome assembly GCA_009363875.1 of Mikania micrantha. NCBI lineage: Eukaryota > Viridiplantae > Streptophyta > Magnoliopsida > Asterales > Asteraceae > Mikania > Mikania micrantha. The sequence continues at coordinate 55,047,697 of CM018691.1, read as the reverse complement.
ATAGGAGTGTTAGAAAAGTGTAACCCATAGTCCCTGAGTTGCTGTTGAATCCAGATGATTTGAGAACAGCAACTAGCAGCAGCAATATATTCAGCTTCACAGGTTGAAGTAGACACCGACGTCTGCTTCTTGCACTGCCAGGTGACCAATCGGTTTCCAAAGAACTGACATCCTGCAGATGTTGACTTGAAATCTCTCTTGCATCCGCCATAATCTGAATCACTATATGCAGTAAGCTCAAAGTTATCATCATTAGGGTACCATAAGCCAAGTTCCGGTGTACCCTTCAGATAACGCATAATCCTTTTGACAGCAATGAGGTGAGATACTCTTGGCTTTGATTGATAGCGTGCACACAAGCAAGTAGCGAACATGATATCTGGCCGAGAAGCAGTAAGATACATGAGAGATCCGATCATTCCTCGGTACAGAGTGGCATCAATTAACTCCCCCTTTTCATCTGGAGTAATCCCGTGATTAACAGCCAGTGGGGTACCAGCAGGCTTGGCATCAGACATACTGAACCGGCTCAGAATGTCACCAACGTATTTGGTTTGATGAATAAAAATCCCTGCCTCAGACTGATCCACCTGCAAACCCAAGAAAAATTTCATCTCTCCCATCGAACTCATTTCAAATTTTTCTTTCATAACCTTCTAGAATTCCTTGCACAGACTATCATTTGTGGAACCAAAAATTATGTCGTCCACATACACTTGCACCAAGAGTAAATCACTGTCCTTCTCACGGATGAATAATGTGCAGTCAATGACACCTCTTCTGAACCCGTTGTTCAGAAGGTGAGTAGAAAGTGTCTCATACCACGCTCGCGGAGCTTGATGCAATCCATATAAGGCCTTGTCTAGCTTGTAGACTTGGTCATGATGCAATGGATCCTCAAACCCGGGAGGTTTACTGACATATACGGTTTCACTGATCACACCGTGAAGGAACGCACTCTTGACATCCATTTGATAAACTTTAAACTTCTTAAAGGATGCATAAGCCAAAAAGATACGAATGGCTTCGAGTCGAGCCACCGGAGCAAACACCTCATTGTAATCCAATCCTTCTATCTGTCTGAATCCTTGAACCACCAGACGTGCCTTGTTTCGCACTATGATCCCGTGATCATCTTTCTTGCAACGAAGAACCCATCTAGTGCCAATGACTTTTGCACCTTTGGGTCTATCAACTAATTGCCAGACTCCTAACTTTTTGAACTGCAAAAGTTCCTCTTGCATAGCATCAACCCATGATTCTTCCTTGAGAGCTTCAGTGACGGTACGCGGTTCAACTTGAGAAATAAAGCAGGAATGAGCACAAAAGCTTACATCTGCAAAATCAAGAATGTCAGCAAGACCGCCTGAAGAAATCTGACTTCGAGTCTTCACTCCATCCAAAGGACTCCCAATAATGTTATCTTGAGGATGAATACGATTGATTCTTCCAACAGGATGAGCTGGAACCTCAACCTCAGGATCTAAGTTATTCAGATTCAAATCCTCAAGACCCGGTACAAGATTATCAACAACTGGTTCAGGAGCAGCTGGAGGATTGTCATCTGTGTCTGAGCTGTCATCATTTATCTGTGTAGTAGGAACAGATGCAGATGAAGGTTGAAATGTTTCATCAGGTGCATTCTGTGCATCATACAACATCTGAACAGCAACATCTTCATCTGAATACATGGGGGGCATGTTGAATGAATCAAAGAGACTGGAATAATCAAACATCCAATCTGGCCCTTTTCCAGGTGGGGGCATGGTATATTTCTGAACGTCTACATGGTACCACTCCTCCACATTATGAGTTGCAATGTTGTAAACTCGTTTATTTGGAGTGCTATACCCAAGAAAGTACCCTTCTTCCACCTTTTCATTGAACTTGCCCTGCTCATGTTTCTTAAGCATAGTGCATGGAGCACCAAACGGTTCTAGATACTTAAGATTTGGCTTTCTGTTATGGAGCAGTTCAAAGCAAGTCTTCCCATGTCTCTTCACAATAAGTACCCGGTTCAATGTATAACAAGCATTAGCTACAGCTTCGTTCCAGAATTGAACCGGTAGAGAAGAATCAGCAAGCATGGTTCTAGCAGCCTCAATCAATGTCCTATTTTTGCGTTCAGCAACACCATTCATTTGAGGAACATATGGAGCACTAAATTGTTGCACAATGCCTCTTGCATTACAAAAATTCTCCATGTTGTGATTTTTGAACTCCGTTCCATTATCAGTTCGAAACTGACGAATCTTGAGCTTATAAAGTGATTCAAGTTTGGTAACCAAAACTTGAATGCAATCAAACGTCTCAGATTTCTCCTTCAAAAAGAAAACCCAAGAGTATCTGGAATACTCATCAGTGATGACAAGACAGTATTGATCTCCAGCTATACTCTTCCGATTCACAGGACCAAATAAGTCCATGTGGAGAAGCTCAAGAGGAACATTGATTGAATGAAACTTTTTCAGCTTATGAGACTGCTTGGCTTGCTTCCCTTTCTTGCAGGATACACAGATATCAGACAGCTTAAAATTCTTCAAGCTAACTCCCTCAACCAGACTATTATGAACCAAATGATTCATTTTGCGTAAACTCAAATGACCCATCCTCTTATGCCAAAGGATTGAATCTTTTTCAGTTGCCTTTGTCATAAAACATGAAGCTGTGGAGGATGTAGTTGAAGCTGTGGCCATATTGAGAACGTACAAATCTTGCTTCCTTGGAGCAGACATCAAAATCCAATCTTCAGGGATCTTAACACCTTGCTTGAGAATGTAACATTTTGACTCATCAAATAAGACCTTGTACTCTTTGTCACAAATCTGAGAGACTGACAGGAGGTTGTTTTCCAGCTGTTTAACATATCTGACATTATCAAATGAAACTTGTCCATTTGTCAGAATTCCCTCTCCTGTAATAAAACCGCCTTTATCTCCAGCAAAAGCAACATATCCACCCCGAACTGCATTCACATTGGTGAGCAGAGAAATATCACCAGTCATGTGTCTGGAAGCCCCACTATCAACGATCCAATTGCTGTTAACTCCAGCTTTTGGGGCAACCTGCACAATAAAGAGACAATTAGTTTACCTTGGGAACCCAAGCCTTTACAGTCTTGGGTTGACCCATAGAGTCTCGGATCCAAACATCAATCCATTTCCCTTTAGGAAGAGAGTTATCTGAAATTGGTGGAACAGAATCCTCAGATGATTTAACTTTCCAAATTGCATTTTTATCAAAAGAGGTTTTCAGATAAATGGATGATGATTTTGCTTGATTAACTTTAAGCACACTTGGAACATTCAAATTTTTCAGTTTCTCTTTACCTTTGTCTGAAATTTTAATCTGAACTGGTTGTTTGGCCTTTGTTTGAACAGGCTTAGGAACAGATTTTACCGGTTTTGGTAAAGCAGAATTTAATTTTCTGAAAGAAACAGCCTTTGGCCTGATTAAATGAGGACAAAATCTCACAATGTGCCCAGACTCACCACATTCAAAACAGACTTTGTCACCTTTTTTATGAAAATGTTTTAAATCAGAAAATGGTTTTCTATTTGATTTAAAAGCATTTGTTTTCTGACTATCTAGATCAAAGCCCAAACCCTTTGTCCCTTTGTTACCAACAAAAGCTGATTTGGTAACACACTTAGCTTCACATTCTTGTGAAGCTTTAACAAAGCTCAATTCTTTGTAAATCTTTGAGTTGCAGATTGGGTCACCTTTCATGACAATAGGAGTTTGATTCTGAGGAGTACTGTGCTTAGACGAATAATCTGATTCATCCTCAGAATCAGAGACCAATCTTCAACAACTCCATCCACCAGTGATCCCTTAGTCTGTGATGAACTCTGATTTGTACTCAGACTAACTGGATCTATTACTAACGGAGTAGTAACTTGAAAATCCTTTACATCTTTGTCATTTGGAGTATTGACAAAGGCATTGAGGATTGGTGGAGGACAATTTTGATAATTAACCGGTTCCTTCCCCTGATCAGTACCCCTACTGATCATGTGCTCAATAATATAAGATGAGCTTTCATAGCTCTTGAGCTTCTGACCCAAGGTCTCATAGTCACACTCGACTATGGCTAATTTTTTCTTAATCTCATTAATGGTATTGAGATAAGAAGTGATAGCATCTTGCTTATTCAGCACTGCAATCTCGGCTTCATGCAATTGTCTGTTTAAAAGATTGATTTTAGCTTGAAAATCTTTTTCATTAGATTTTAAAATTTTGTTAGCTTCAATGCATAAGTCGAGATCGTTCATCAAAGCACTGTTATGTGTCTGATAAGCAAGGACCTTACTTCTAAGATCAACACAATTAAAACACTCTGAATGTGAAGATGAACAATCAGTGTATACCTGCTCTGACTCTGATGAAGCAGAAGAGTTTACCACCAAAGCAAATTGAGTAGAGGAGTCATCAGCTTCAGCATTAGAATCTTGAGTGTCTGAATCTGTCATGCTATCTGATTCTGAACTTGAGAATTTATCATCATTCACTATTGAGTCTTCCCAAATGCTTTCCTCACTTTGATCTTCAGATTGTTGAATCTCAGCAATACAAGCTTTATCTTGTTCTTCTTTATCAGCATTGAATCTGAAATCCCAATTCACCCCTTCATCCTGTTGAACCAATAAAGCTTTACTTGCAGAGGATGAAGATCCAGCTTGAGAAGGAGAATCAATGGGGACTAGTCTCCTTTCTGGATTGGCGGTAGAGGATTTCTGATGCTGAAATGGATTTTTGTTCCCTGCTTTCTTTGGCTGTTTGCACTGCCTGGCAAACCCTTCTCACCACAGTTGTAGCATGTCACAGATGCCATATCAAACCCAAACTTGGACTCCTTGTTTAGATTGATATCTTTCCCAGTTCTTTTAACAAACTCCTTAGCTCTCCTAACTACACTAGCCAATGCCCACATAATGTCAATTCGCTCCATGTCATCAGGATCAATCTGAGAGTAGTCATCATTGGTCAAATATGGATTGCCGATCTGACCAGCAACTAATCCATCATATGAGCTAACCAATGTTGACAAAAGACCCATATGCTCTTTTGCAACCTCTACTGTGACCTTGTCAAAGTTCTCTGTTTTCAGATTGGCGGTAGGCTGATGATACTCTTGTTGTGAACTTGTTGAAGAAGATTGACTGAAATGCATCTGAGCTGTAGATGGAGCCTCAGATGCTTTAGAAACAAAAGCAGTCTTCAGAGGAGCATGAGTTGTGGAATTATCGACTGTGGGAGTGGAGTAGTATAGAGAAGGATCCTGAACTTGCACAACCCTCTTGGCTTTCCATTTGTTCTCTATCTCCTGCTCTTTCAGTTTCTGAATAAAATCATTGATGTCCATATGAGCCAACATCTGGTTTTGCTTGAGTACCATCAAGAAAGACTCCCACTTTGGAGGTAGAGCATCTGCCAAACACTGAATCTTCTCCTGAGTTGTAGTTTTGACCTCATGGTTGAACAACTCACTCAACAAATGATGAAACCTAGCAATTAGTTCATCAAGTGACTCATTACCCACATACATAAAGCTATTGAATTCTTTTCTCAAAGCTTTAGACTTAATGCTCTTCAACGCATCATTCCCCTCATATCTTTGTTGTAAGGCATCCCAGAGGTATTTGGAAGATGTAAATTGTCTAAACTGATGGAAGATGTCTGTAGCAATAGACTGTGACAAAATGGCATATGCTTTCTTCTCATAGTCATACAACTTCCTTTGAGGCTCGGTCATTCTTGTAACAAGCATAGGAGTTCCATCCTCGTTCAAAGGCCTCAAATAACCTCCTTCTATCATCATCCACAGATTTGTATCCACCCCATTGATATGGATCTCAAATCTATACTTCCAATGAGGGTAATCATCTAAAGTCAACAACTTAGGAGCTTTATTTGAGTTCCCTGTCTCATTCTCTGTCAGTAAGAGAGTCTGAATGCGATGGTTTTGGTTAGCCATGAGTGCTAGATCCTCCATTTGATCAGAAGTAATAAAATTCAACACTTAGAAAAATTTCAGGAAAACTGGCGAATGAAGAAGATTAGGGCGAATGTCGGGGACCGAATGTACTAAAACTGGCGAATGAGGGCTGAGTATGACAACTGTCGAATGGGATGATCGAATGACCTATTCGGCGAACGTCTGATCGAATGAACTCTTTCGCCGAATGAGAGTGGAGTATGAGACTTATTCGGCGAATGAAAAGGGCGAAGGAGCTATTCGCCGAATGAGACCTATTCAGCGAATGGAGAGCTATTCGGCTGAACTTATTCGGCCGCAATCGTCATTCGGCGATCTGGGGTTTTCAGCAACGAAAATCTAGATATCTTGTGATTTTGACCAAATCTAAGCACCAAATTTGGTACAGAAGTTCAAGACATGATAACAAAACAATTGGGAAAGAATTTTGACCAACAATCCACAAAAACCCTTGGTTTTTCAATGAAATAGAAACTTGGAACACAAGAAAAGTAGGGTTTTTGGAAGTTACGAAAATCAGGGTTTTGGGAAACTCAGATCTGATGATTTAGAGTGGAAATCGAGTAGAATCAAGAGCCCAAGCTCTGATACCACTTTGTTGGACCGATTTGGAGCTCGGAAACAATCCGATTCCAATGTAAAACTACTCGACAGCCTATGGAATAGTGCGGAATCCTATTCCAGGGTTTTCCAATCGAAATCAACAGGAACCGTGGTGATCCGAGGTTGTAGGAACAACGTGGAAGCAACGATCGAACACCACGGGTTGAGAATCGAACTTGGACGATCACTAGCCGCTCAAATCTCCTAGGGTTTTGACACTTGAGTCTCAGGGAAGAAGGAGGGCTCTAGAAAGTTAAGGTTGAAATGATTTGAACTTGTATATATAGGCAGTCGACATTCGGCCGAATGAGAGGCCGTAGCAACTCATTCGGCGAATGGCATCTGTCGAATGATAATTCTGTCGAATGATAATTCAGTCGAATGAGTCATTCGGCAAATGACTCGTTCGCTGACTAGACATACTCTGGTTTCATTCGGCGAATGACTTCATTCGATAGAGTCATTCGGCCGAATGAACCATACTCATACTTAAATATATAATAAATCAAATCAACCAATAACACAATCATATAATCAATATTAAACATTAAGATCAATATAGAAAGACAACTTCCATTAATAATTTCAACATTACATGATTAGAGTTTACAAAACTGAACTAGGGACATTACATGTATCAACAACAACTTTAATCGCTTCCGCAACTACCGTTACCAATCATTTTGAAAATTGTTTTGAATTAACGCTTCCGCAAATAATGAATGTTAAACTGTTTTGTTAATTTATACTTTAGTTCCGCAACTCTGATTTTACCAAACTGTTTTATCCAAGTGATTGGATGTACGTACGAAACCGGACATATAGGTCTCGCATGTTGTGTGACCGGAGACTGCGATCCTGACAATCTGTTGCCGCTCGCGCCCCGGAAGGGACGGGATTTCTCGGGGTGCGACACCTTCGTCTTCAATCTCTCCTCGAGGTCAGATACTCGAAACAAATTTGTTCACTGAAAATAGGGGTGAGGATGGGTTAAAACCTGAACCGAATTTGTTCATGAGTTACATTCCAACCGAACATGTAAGTCTTCAAATTTAGTTTTTTTTCTTGAAAATATTTGTTGGAATTTGGTAGAAATCTATTAGTTTACTTCATTTCTGAATTAATCATTTGTTTGGGATTGAACCAAATAGTAATTTGTGTTAATTTCTTTGGATTGGATTATGCACATAAGGTGCTGGACGAAATACCATTTGAATTATTCATTTGATTATGGGATTGAATAGGCAAAAGAACTGAATTGTTGATCTTGAAACTATTAGGAGAATGGATGGACTTTGCTATATGGAAGGCTTTTTTTAAGTTTAGCTTTTAAAACTATGTTTGCTTTTTCTAGATAGCTAAGTCATGAGCTTTTAGAGAGGTAACACATAACCGACTTGGGTACACGCTAACTTGAGTACATTTTCAGTGACAACCATTGATAAATCATCCAAAAAACAAGCAAATCAAATCAACAACTTTTTGTATAATTCAACCATAAAAACCACATTCAATATGTAATATGAAAACCATAAAAACAGGGTTTTAAAAATTCAAGAATATTGGTTCTTAACCAAGAAAATGAAATAACTAACCTTGTTGTTATTGGCTGATGTAGAATTCACTTGATGAGATTCTATAGATGGCATGAAAGTATGAAACAATGGACGTGAACTGGAGCAGAATTGCAGTAGGAGAAAGTCGGCTGTAGTTTTACGCATGGGCCTATTCAAATTGTATATTGACCGTGCAGAATTTTAGGGGAAGTCATATCCAATGTAGCTGAAGGTGATGCAGAAGATACTGACCGTGGTTTTCGCTGCTCACTAGGCCTTTGATGAAAGCCCATGGCCTAAAGTGACTGCTTATGTAAAAATTAAAAGCGGTTGTCGTAGTACTTTTTAATATTCTCTTGTAATTGAAGATCTATAACATGACCGATGTTGTTTGTTAATAGCTTGAAAAATGGTCATTGTTTTAAGTGTCTTGTATTTAGGTATACATAATGTTCTTTTAGGTCACTTACGTGATGTAAGTAAATGTTGTTTACTGCATCTAGATCATAAATAAATTATTTTTAATGTAAAAATGATCTTAAGTGTACCTAAAAGCTTGTTACATAACAACTCCATATGTCTCGTTGCGAAGACCTATTGAGTTATTTATTACATGCATTAGTGTAAACATGCCATTTATATTAGTGTAAGCATATTACTTAAATTAGTGTACATGTGTGGAAATAATCTTAGAGGGCAGTAAAGCCTGGTAATTACATTACTGTAATATGTATGTAATATTCCATTACATTGATTTAATGTGTATAATATTCTTACAATATGCACACAAAAAAAGATTATAGGCTTTGATCATGAAAACAAACATTACAGAATATTACATACATTAATGTAAACATATTACATACATTAGTGTAAGCATATTACACTAATATATTCTTGAAACCACTTACATTAGCATATTACATACATTAGTGTAAACATTCCACATTCAAAATTTTAAATACATTAGTGTAAGCATATTACACTAATATTACACACAGTACATAATTTTAACCCCCCCTTGAAACCACATTCAAATGTTTTCTTGAAACCACTTATATTAGTGTAAGCATATTACATACATTAGTGTAAACATTCCACTTACATAATTGTAAGCATATTACTTACATTAGTGTAATTATGCCACTTACATTAGTGTAAGCATATTACTTACATTAGTGTAAACATGCCACTTACATTAGTGTAAGCATATTATTGACATTGCTGTAATATGCATGTAATATTCCATTACAATGATTTAATGTGTATAACATTCCACTTACATAAGTGTAAACATATTATGTACATTAGTGTAATCATGCCACTTACATTAGTGTAAGCATATTACTTACATTAGTGTAAACATGCCACTTACATTAGTGTAAGCTTATTATTGACATTAGTGTACATGTGTGGAAACAATCTTACAGGGCAACAAATGCTTGGTAATTACATTACTATAATATGTATGTAATATTCCGTTACATCGATGTAATGTGAATAATATACTTACAACATGGACACAAACAAAGATTACGGAGCTTTGATCATTAAAAAAAGTACAAAATAATAATATGTTATTGGTGAATCTCTTTATTTATTATATTTTGATTGTTAGATTGACACATAGATCATCTTGATTATATTATGGGTTTGATATAGTAAATAGTCGTGACTACCTACAAAAATAGTAACAAAAAAATTATTTTGAATCAAAATGATGAAATAAAACTTGACATTGAACAAATGTGCCCATACTCATCACTACCAGTTACATCTTGAAACTAAATCATTGGAAAAACTAAAAAAAACCCACACTATCGGAATGATGTATAACATCAGAATAGGGAAAAATACTGGCTTCGACGAATCCTCCATCCAAATGTGATTATCAAAGAAATCATCATAATTTCTTGTACGTGTTCCTCTTTTTCAGTACCATTAGGCACCAATACCTTGTACCATTGGGGTTTGATATAGTAAACTATTGTGACTACAAACAATAAATAGTAACAAAAACAATAATATGAATCAAAATGATGAAATAAACTTAACATTAAACCAAAAAAACATGCTACTTTGATGTAATTGTTCTTTACATTATTGACAGATACATGGTACCTAGTACTCATGTATACCTTTGTTGAGTGATAAATGGTTGAATATTGAAGTCAATCATTTGGGCTTCTAAAAATAAATCAAAATACATTACAAACATGAGTGACCAAGTCAAAACAATGTTTAACGTGTTATGTAACCAAACACAATAACCAGATTGGTGATAATCATATAAGCAACAGGCAATCTAAACATCATTTGTAGATTGTGGTTATTACAACGCTTCAACAAATAAAAAATTTCTAACCAAACATTTACGTTGGTATAACTAAACAAAAATTACATTGATGTAACAAAACAAATCTCTAGCCGAATAGTTCCTAGGTATATCACTCATCACTGCAACTCATTTCAATAAAAATGAAACTTTGAGAACTAGCTACATGGACAATTGACCCCAATATTTTGTACTATGAGCCCACATATAATTTAGGTTTCTATGTATATCTAACATCAGTGTAATTATGTAAAAATTTTTAAAATAACATCAAATAATAACAAATCAAGCACCATTAACCACACCCATATGTCCAAACACATCATTTAAATTTTTATGCAGACTCAATAAACAAACCAGGCCATTGAGGCTCATTACCAGATCAAATTATGCCATACTCGGCACAAGCACCATAAACCGCACCACTTATCAACATTCAGACCTATAAATTGATAATGATTGTGATGATGAGCCATCTTAGTTTCTTTATAGAAAGGTTTAAATTGTAGCAAATAAAATTATATATTGCTGCAAATGAAAAGAAATGCATCATCATGCTTTAAAAATAAAATTACATTACCTTATGAAGGTACAAGTGTAATGCTTCCTGGTACAAGTATAATGCTTCTCTTCCTGCTCCTGCAGATCTATTTGCTTCTTAAATTGATCAATTCCACTGAAATTGGATCAAAAATGATGGCTATCTTATATTTTAGGGTCTAATATCATTACCAAATACTGGAAATAAGAAAAACATTGAAATCCCCAAATTTTAAAATCATCAAACCCTAGAAAAGCAAAGCAAAAACAACTTCTCGATCAAAATACCGTCTCGATGTGAATACCATGCTAGCTACGTTCGTTGATTGCTTACAAAGCTATGATGGTCATATGATGGTAAGAAATTACATGGATGATTACCTTTCAGTCGCTGCTCTTTACATAATCCATGGAACGTTTTGTCAGATGGCAACCGGCTTTAATCATACTTTTGATTTCAGATGGTTAATCGCCTTTGATGATGATTTACTGATAAACATTTGAAGGTTTGAATTTTTGTTTGAAGCTTTTTGAATCCTCATTTATTTCTTCGATGTTTCCTTGTGAAAATCAATTGACAGACAAGATAGATGCAGGTGTAATTTATTGACTCATTTGCCCTTTTGTGATCATAAGACTTGATTTCCCTTAATTAAAAATTCAAAATAATTGTGGTCCCTTAGATCAACATCTAATCTAATTTTAGTGTCCTTAAGATTGAGTTATTGGGTTTTCTCAATTAGTATGGGTTACCATTTGATCCTTTCCCTATATATATATTTTGAACAACTAACGTCAAGTAACACTGTTTAAATGGGTACATTGACACCACCTTCTACGAGGAAACCCATACTAGGATAATCCTAGCTCAACCTAGAGCATTTTTTTTTGTTCCAGCCAAGACTCAAACCTAAGACCTCCCATTCGGGAAGTCAATGGTATTCCAAGATTTTGTCAAATGAGAGGTCTCGGGTTCAATTGATCAAATCCCTCCCGCAGCAAAAAATGGGTCTGAGGGGGGTCAGGGGTTTTCCCAGTGGGGTTTCCTCCTGGGGTGATTGTGGTGGCTCGTGGGAGGTCCTGGTAACTAGAACTTGGTTACACGGGCTGAAAACAGCGAGTTCACACGATTGAGACATTCGTCATTCAAAAAAAATTACAATATATTATTAGTGACTACATATAAATAAAACTAACTTAATCATTTATCATTTATTACATATCTAACTTATCACCAAAGAGGCATTGCCTCAATGGTACCCCGAGATTCTTCCAAATGGGAGGTAATGGGTTCAAATTTCTCCCACAGCGAAAAAGGGGTCTGTGGAGGGTTAGGGAGTTTTCCAAGTGGGGTTTCCTCCTGGGGTGGTTGTGGTGGCTTATGGAGGTTCAGGTAACTAGACATTGGTGATATGGCCTGGAAACAGTAGGTACACACGATTGAGACTTTCGCCGTTCAAAAAAAACATATCTAACTTATTATTAAACATTAATTTATGTTTTATTACAAACAATTATTTAAATTAAATGAATAATAACCCTTAATATATTTAATAACTAAGTTAAAACCCATGTATTACATGGGTTTAATATATATAATTTGTTAAAATTGTAAATTTTTTTCTCCTACTACTTAGATTGCATAAATATAAGTTTTTAAGTTTCTAATTTTACATTTTATTATTATTTTACTTTCGTTAAATTTTTTTTACTATTGACATTTTTATGTTTTAACTTTAGTTTTCATTTATTTATAGGTAGACAATTTTATTATTTTAAATATAATTATTCATTTTCCATTATTTAATAATAAGAGAAAGACATTAATTGAAGAAAGAGATGTGGGAAATTTACAAGTTTATTTAACCAGAGATTGACATGTGTCATAAGAAAACTTTTATTTATTATAATAGATATTACTAATTTAGCAAGTTTGTAACAATTAATAAAAAATTAGTCTATAATTTCATAGTCAACAAGTTTTGTTATCCAATCTTTATAAAAATTGACTTGATTTTGTTATTGAACAACCAACTAATCAACTGTCAAGTAACTCCGTACGCGGCGCCTAATGGCTGAAGAATGCCCAAGGTGGCCACTAGTCCAGACGGACGAAGCCCCTAGCCCACCAGCTAACAAATCCTAGGGAAAACCCAACCCAAACACCAGCCCAAAGGCATGACGATGAAAGGCCCGAAAAACCAGGTGTGATCAAGAATCGAACCCAGAACCTCAGTCTTCTATCACTTCCCCCATACCTATATCTTACCATTAGAACAAGACATCATTGGTTAATTGACTTGATTTAAATAGGTTTTCTTACTCAATTACATCTCCTTCTACAAAGTCTATCATAAGTTGTGTGTGAAACCCATTAGGTAAATTTCCTTACATTATATCATCACATAATGATTTGTGTTCACAAGTGCAATTGTAATTATCTTTTTATTAAAAAGTGAGTTAGGTTCTCTCCTAAATGAAAAAAACTGTCAAACTGTATTTGGTCAATGAAGCTTTTCTGAAAGTATGCCCAACAAGAGTTGTATTTAACTTGATAAAAATATCTTAATTTAATTAAAATCAACTCATATTTCATCAATTGTAACATAAAAAAATTCTTTTGTATTATTCCTTTATAACATTTTCATTATTTTTGATATGTTTTATATATTTTTATTTGCAAATTTTATTTCTTTTTTTACATGTACTAATTGAAGGTAGAAGTAATAAAAGAATGATTTGTACATCATAATTTTCAATTGATACGGTATACTATTTATCATGTTCTTATATAATAACATGAGTTAGTCGTTTAATTTACTTAACATAAACTATTTATTAATTTTAGGAGTTTCGATTTCATGATTATACAGTGAATTGAAATGAAACGTGTTGGATAATAAAAAGTGTGTTATATGATGGAAATGATATAAAAATTATATCTTAACAGTTCGACATTTAAATTATATCAAAAAGTATTATAAAAATTGAACAACTTTGTTGAATATGAAATTATAAATTTTTCAACATTTCATCACTACTTAAAAGTTACAAACTTCAAAAATCATCATAGGATTTGCCAATCATATGGCTTACCTTTCAAGCAAAAAGGTAAGTATCGGAATAACAACAAAGGTTCCATATGCAACATTCATAATCAATTGATTAGTTAATTTAATCTCCACTTTCCTATCCAAAGTTGTATCAATTTTATAGATTGTTGGATCAGGTTATGTAAGTCACACAACACTTTCACAAGGTATCTTCTACAAAGTTGATAGATGCAGAAATTCTATAAACTTGATTTGCAAAAACAGATTGAAAACAAATACAGAAAGCATTTATAAATTCAAGGTTAAAGTATATTGCATTCAATTGTTGAGTTTGCAAGTCTTAGCTCAAGCACAAGCACTCATGCACATTATGCTAAGTTACAGATGAAGGGTTATATACTAAAACCTACAGTTGTATCCTCGTAGGGATACAAGGCTGGACAAAATACTAGAAAACAAACTAATGCTAAAACTAGTATCTGTTATGGTCTTGACAGGCCAAGCCATGTTAATTACAATTAATACATAAGACTCCTTTGACTTTTACAATAAATGCCTACACTACAAAAGACATTAAATTCTTGATATCTCTGTAGTTCTGACAAATCTTCTGTGCTGCTGACAATCATAAGAATGTCTTCTTTGTTGGTCTTCAAGAAAAAATGTGACAACCAGTACCTAACCGTCCGGCAAGTCCGTACGCTATGTGTACTGTGAGTAAATACAATGTGTAAACAGTTGCGTGACAATAGAACTACTTAGTTGTATGTGTTTAAATGAAAATTTAAATACAGTAAATACAACTCAGGATAAACAACAGTTGTATGTGTTTAAGTGAAATCTTAAATACAGTTAATACAACAACTCAAGAGAAATAGCAGTGTACAAACAAATGACAAGAACATATCGGTTGCGATCTGATATCCATAGATAACAGGAATCAGATGGCCGACAACTCAGTATGGAAGCAATGTGAACCCAATAATAACAATGTGAATATAGGCAAGTTAGTTGAGTCCGTCTGTGAGAATGTCCAATGCAAAACAACAACTCAGTATCGTATACGAATAATAAACTGACTGTGTGTTTGCGTGGGTGACGATTCACACAAACATATCTGTGAGTTTAACGTTCTGAGCGATAACTGAAAAGTAGAGAACCAAATCAGAAAGCAAAACGTACGATCGTGTTCGTACAGCTAGCGCTCTATACGAAAACGCGCGTAAATTACGTTTTCTGACGAAACATCAGAATTAAAAGATTCCTATCTGTTAAAATAATAAAAATATGACAAAAATAATATATTTTAGGAATTAACACCTAAACATAAATTTTATAACACTAGCTTAGTAAAACAACTCGTAATTCACAATTCGAAACGAAATAACGAGGATTAACGATTTAATCGCTAACGAAACGGTAAAGGAAACATAATATTTTATGTTTTACAATCTTGGAAACTCATAAAAAAAACAGTCCGAGAAGGTTACTTATTTAAAATACGTAAAACACGCGATTACGTTCCGGAAACGCGACGAAAACGAGAACCGAGCAAACGAAACGATACCGAACACCCGCGGGGTATAAAACCCCATTTCTAGCAATTAATCACATTTTATTTCATCACCTACCTCTCTCTCTCTCTCAAAATCCGGTTTCCACCCTCTCTCTAAAAGTTCAAACTTCAAACCTCAAGATCTCTTCCAATTCATGATGAAAATTGGTGTTCTTGGTGCCAAATCGAAGCTCTCGACCTCCTCTACCTAGAAGTACAACTGATGTGAGGCAAAACCCAATCAAATTCGAGGTATATGGCTGCAAAATCATGAAAAACTAGGGTTTTCTAAACCCTTGGTCGACTCCACCACACAACCGGTTAAAAACCCTTAGCAACTGAACCCTAAGCCTTCGAAAACTACTTCATGCACAACCCCACCACTGAATAACATCATTTAGTACAATTAGATCTTGAAAAATCCACCTGGACGGCGGCGGCCTGTAGTTGGCCGAAGGAGGCAGACCGAAAGGGTTGTGGCTGAAAGGGTTGGGGCCGAAGGGACTTGGGGCGAAGTAGCCGGCTGTATGGCTAGGGGACGACCGAAGCACCATGCAGCCGAATAGAACTCCCTCATTCGCAGGTCCTCCTCATTCGGGAGCCACATTCGGCGGAAGAAGGACCCTTGCTCCTTAGCCATTCGGTCAAGCTCATTCGGGAGCCACCCTCTCTCAGTCAGGGACTATCATCATTCGATCGACAATACTTTATTCGGCCAACACTCCCCATTCGGCTCAAGCGGCATCCCAGTCGGTCTAGGCCCATTCATTCGGCCCAGCTTGGCTACTCCGACCCATAGTGCAATGGTTCGGCCCATGTGGTTTAAATTACCATAAACACTTGAAACAACTTCACCTTGACACAAAATGCATGGATTTATATACTAATCCTATTTTACTACAAAGCTGGTGATGAGTGGGGTATAATACAATTCACAAAACTCAAAGCAACAATTTTTACAAGGATTGTTATCTAATTACTTGTTAAGTAAGTAACAATCAATTCAAGTTTACAAAGATCTTATCAATACAAGTAATTAACGTATCATGATATGGTTTGGATTTTCAAGAATGAGTTTAAGAAAAACAAAAGTCAAAACAAAGTTAAACGTAAAACACATAAATAGATATACTAAACTCAGTCTAATTTGATTAAGTGCTAGTATGACCTAGAATAATAGAACCGGGGCCGAATGATGACCAAGACCGAGACTTACGGGTGATAGCCAACTTTAGGGCTAACACACACACACAATCACTTATAATTTAGACTTATATAAGTTACAAACAACGTGAAATCAATACAGGATCGTGAAAACAACATCAAGTACAACAAAGACCGTGTGCATTCTTGTTTATACTTAGTCAAACACTTCCACTACAAGGTGAGTTCATATGCCCCTTTTCAAATCTTTTGATTTTAACTTCGAGGCTGAGAAACATGCTAACACTTATTTATCATACATTATCATACCTTATCATACCATAACATGCTTTATCATACTTCATCATACTATTATTATATCATATCAATATAGGTATGCATCATGGGTATGCATGTGTGTGAAATTATCATTATAACATAATTAGGATGATACTTGATGATATAACTTCAAGGTATCATCAAACAAATCGAATAACACAAGTGCATTAAGATTCGGTCTTATAACACTTTGTTATTTACATAGGGAGAATAGTGAGATGACAATGTGATAACATGAAGTAAATCCAAGTAGCAACAAGAGTGATAATCATGACGACATACTTTCATGATTCTAATGTCATTCGACACACTTACTAACATTGGGTAATGAGACAAAACCTATAAAATCAGGTTACGGAGTATTCTGTTTACTTTCATTTCATTAAATCATATCCTTGGGATAGGATGATAAGAATTCTATAATGGTGAGCATGAGACACTTGTTTAACCTATGTATATAACCATAACACTCAAATCATTACTAATAACATTATACCAAAAAGGGTTATAACTTCATTTTAATTGAAATGGAGTTGACTCGATTTAGTAGGATCATACTGGGCATTGTATACGTTACATTCTAATTATTAACACTCAAAAGGTTTTGGGAACATATTCACTCAAATAGATATCATGGAAAGGGTATCTTACACTCCGGACTGGTCAGAATTGACAGTCACTGAGACAATTATGTCTCACTCTTGGCATCATGGAGAGGATATCTACACTCCGGGCTGGTCAGTAATGACAGCCACTAGGATAATTATGTCTCAAATTAGGTATCATGGAGAGGATATCTTACACTCCAAACCAGACAGTAATCACAAACATAGGGACTCTAAATTATCATTCTAATAGATATTATGGGAAGGATATCTTACATGCCAAAATTATCAATAGTAACACGCTTAGAGACAACTAAGTCTCACTCAAATAGATATTATGGGAAGGATATCTTACAGGCCGGACTGATCAGTACTGACAGTAACAGAGACTAATAAGTCTTGCACACGATATCATGGAGGGGATATCTTACACACCGGGCTAATAAGTGATGATTAGCTAACAGAGACTATTAAGTCTCTCCCATAGGTATCGTGGGAGGATACCTACACGCCAGACTATTCCATAAGGAATGGTTTACAGAGATAATTATGTCTGTAATCTAAACATTGGGGAAACTTAAATTGGAGATGTGCATGGGGTAAAGATGGGTATCCATAGTTGTATTGCAAGTGATATTGAATTATGTCAAGCATGTGGTTGGATGGCGTCTGGGCGGGTCGTAGGCTCGACCCTTTCGTATGCCCTATATATAAGCCTGCTTGATGTGATGAAATAACATTTGTAAATATAACTATGGAGAGGCCATTGAGTGAACAGAGGAATCAAACATTAACCAGAATCATGTATGACATTGTGACTGTACATGTGAACAAATCAACGTTTTCAAATTACTAAACTGATGAACTCGCCAACCTAGTGTTGACGTTGTTTAAATGCATGTTTTCACAGGTGACGCACAGGTTTAGTCACCAGCATTGCAGGACTTAAGCTAGTGGACGTTTATAAGACCTAGCTCATTTTGTGTTGTGCATATTTTGAAATGACAAAACTATGAATCATCTTTTGTAAATCTTGTGCAGATACAAGATAGGAAACTCAATGATTCTTTTTGGTAGAATTACTTAGTTAAATTTTAACATAACAATGTAATTTAACTTTGTAATTCTGTATCAATGTCATGTTAGCATTTTTCATTTATACATCATGTGCTATGCGGACAATCTGATCATTTTGATTATCAAATGATATCGTGCCCCGAGAACCTTCCGCCCGACGGGAAAGTCGATCCAGCCCGCTGGCTCGGGGTGTGACAGATAGGTATCAGAGCCATGGTTATAGAGAAATATAGGTCATATTACTTAAACGGTTTGGCCTATACTATAACCTAGGGACCCTCATGTAGAGAAACATAAGACTCAGGATATTATTTGCATATGTCTTCTGCATTTGGTCATTGCACTAACCGATTCTCTTTCGGTTATGATCAGAATGCCGCCAAGAAGACCACCACCAGCTTTACTGCCGCCACCGCAAGATTCAGCTCCATACTCATCAACACCGACACCCCCTGATTCACCTCCACCACCACCTCCACCTCCTCCTCCTCATCCGCCACCACCCAACCATGAGTTGGATCCTGCTACTATTGCACTAGCCACACTGCTGACAAGTCAACTGAGGGATGTGATTCCCGACATGATGAACAGGATCAACAGCAACAACAGTAACAACTCTCTGGAGAGGGCAGTGGAAACACCAGGAATCAAACATACTACTCCTACAAGAACTTTGTGGGATGCAAACCGCCTAGTTTTAGTGGAAACGAAGGTGCTGTTGGCTTGATCCAATGGATCGAAAAGATGGAGACGACTCTCGACATTAGCGGTTGCCCAGACCAACACCGAGTGAGATATGCTGCAGGATCGTTTGAGAAACGAGCACTAACCTGGTGAAATGCACAGGTACAAACCAGAGGAAGGGATGAGGCATTGGCTATGTCTTGGGAGGATTTTAATACCTTGATGAGGGGCGGGTTCTGCCCGAGGAATGAACTGAAGAAAGTGGAAACAGAACTGCTAAACCACGTGATGGTGGGAGCTGAACATCTGGTATACAAAACCAGATTTCACGAACTGGCAACACTGGCACCGGATATCGTGCCAACACTAGAGAAAAGGATTGAACGATATGTCGGTGGATTGCCGCCTTGTATTCAAGGGCACGTGATTGCCGCACACCCAACCACACTAGAGATGGCTGTCACACTGTCAGCTACACTGACTGATGTGATGGTTGCCTCTGGTGTATTAAAGAGGGAGTCTAAAACTACTGGGGAGCTCGAGCAACACCCCATCAAGAAACAAAAGGTCGTCAGAAATTTCTCAACGACCACCACCACCAAACAAGCGGTGCCTACACAACCACAACTGAATCACAAACCTTATTCTGGCACGGCTCCATTCTACAATAAGTGCAATTATCATCATCAACTTGACACAGGGTGCAGACAATGTACTTTTTTTGGAAAAATGGGGCATTGGGCCAAATTCTGCAAGACCCAAGCAACTCAGCACAGGGTTAATCAAGTAGTGGCACAGACCGCTGTACAAAATGATCGTATTTCCTGCTACACCTGATGGGAACCAGGACATTTCGCAAACAACTGTCCAAGGAGGGTGCTGCTGAGAGGACAAGCATCGAGGGGTGCATTCAGTATAGGGGCGGCTGCTGCACGCCAGGACACTGACACCAACACTGGCACGCTTTTCATCTATAATCTTTGCAGTTGTATTATTTAATACTAGCATAGATTATGGCCTGCCTCTTTAAAGTTAGTTTATAACTTACTCACATTGGGGCAACTCTAGAATACTTCTTACACTATCTTAGTAGTTGGAGGTAAATAATTATTGGTTTGAATGTCATGAACTTATTGTTCACTTACTTTTAGTGAACAATCACATACCATAGAATTCAAATCAATGGACATGAGTGTTGTCAATACCATCGTCAGAATGGATGCTTTACCCTTATTAGGGCTGAGGTCATCTGTTCCGACAAAACTACTTCAATGTCATTAAAGTGAACAACAGAGATGTATTCATAGATCTCATTAATTGTGTACGAAAACTCACGATTAGATTCGTCAACGTTGTCCTTTCAGACAATATACGAATTCATTTCAAAAATTGGGAAATGAGAGGTTTCTCCTGACGAGAAATAACACGCGAGTATAAGAAACCTAGCGAATGTTAAGAACTTTGAGGTTGTTGAAACAACTCGAGATACCACGATGGGAGTGTACACAAACAACTATGGATTTAAATGCCAATCTGCCTCACACTTCCAGCGGATCTGATGTTTATTGGATCACCATAAGCAGTCGGGCTAAGTCTGCTCATTCCTTAAATGTGCACAAAGCTTAGGCTCAATGAGAATAGCTAAATTACAGAGAAACACACCTTATTGAGGAAACACGAACATTACGGATCGTATGGTCGAAAGACTAAAACGAAGCCGTATTCCATTTTGAAGGTTCAATGAAACTCCAAACACAACTCCGCGTAGACCTGAGAACATGAGAAACACATGATATCAAAACATCTCCACCCATACAAAGAAAAAGTAGTACCCGACCATGACGCTTAAATTTCAGGACGAAATTTCTTTAACAAGGGGAGACTGTGACAACCAGAACCTAATCGTCCGGCAAGTCCGTACGGTATGTGTACTTTCACTAGTTACTATGAGTAAATACAATGTGTAAACAGTTGCGTGACAACAGAACTACTTAGTTGTATGTGTTTAAATAGAAATTTAAATACAGTAAATACAACTCACTATAAACAACAGTTGTATGTGTTTAAGTGAAATCTTAAATACAGTTAATACAACAACTCAAGAGAAATAGCAGTGTACAAACAAATGACAAGAACATATCGGTTGCGATCTGATATCCATAGATAACAGGAATCAGATGGCCGACAACTCAGTATGGAAGCAATGTGAACCCAATAATAACAATGTGAATATAGGCAAGTTAGTTGAGTCCGTCTGTGAGAAAGTCCAATGCAAACAACAACTCGGTATCGTATACGAATAATAAACTGATTGTGTGTTTGCGTGGGTGACGATTCACACAAACATATCTGTGAGTTTAACGTTCTGAGCGATAACTGAAAAGTAGAGAACCAAATCAGAAAGCAAAACGTACTCTGTTTACTTTCATTTCATTAAATCATATCCTTGGGATAGGATGATAAGAATTCTATAATGGTGAGCATCGGACACTTGGTTAACCTATGTATATAACCATAACACTCACATCATTCGTAATAAACATTATACCAAAAAGGGTTATAACTTCGTTTTAATTGAAATGGAGTTGACTTGATTTAGTAGGATCATACTGGACATGGTATGCGTTACATACTAATTATTAACTCTCAAAAGGTTTTGGGAACATATTCACTCAAATAGATATCATGGAGAGGGTATCTTACACTCCGGACTGGTCAAAATTGACAGTCACTGGGACAATTACATCTCACTCTAGGTATCATGGAGAGGATATCTATACTCTGGGCTGGTCAGTAATGACAGCCACTGGGATAATTATGTCTCAAACTAGGTATTAATGAGAGGATATCTTACACTCCAAACCAGACAGTGATCACAGACATAGGGACTCTAAATTATCATTCTAATAGATATTATGGGAAGGATATCTTACAGGCCAGACTGGTCAGTACTGACAGTTACAGAGACTAATAAGTCTTGTAAAAGATATCATGGAGGGGAAATCTTACACACAGGGCTAATCAGTGATGATTAGCTAACAGAGACTATTAAGTCTCTCCCATAGGTATCGAGGGAGGATACCTACACGCCGAAGTATTCCATAAGGAATGGTTTACGGAGATAATTATGTCTCTAATCTAAACATTGGGGAAACTTAAATTGGGGATGTGCGTGGGGTAAAGATGGGTATCCATAGTTGTATTGCAAGTGATATTGAATTATGTCAAGCATGTGGTGGGATGGCGTCTGGGCTGGTCGTAGGCTCGACCCTTTCGTATGCCCTATATATAAGGCTGCTTGATGTGATGAAATACCATTTGTAAGCATAACTATGGAGAGGCCATTGAGTGAACAGATGAATTAAACATTAACCAGAATCATGTATGACATAGTGACTGTACATGTGAACAAATCAACGTTTTCAAATTACTAAACTTATCAACTGACCAACCTAGTGTTGACTTTGTTTAAATGCATATTTTCTCAGGTGACGCACATGTTTAGTCACCAGCATTGCAGGACTTAAGCTAGCGGATGTTTCGAAGACCTAGCTCATTTTGTGTTGTGCATATTTTGAAATGACAAAACTATGAATCATCTTTTGTAAATCTTGTGCAGATACAAGATAGGAAACTCAATGATTCTTTTTGGTAGAATTACTTAGTTAAATTTTAACATAACAGTGTAATTTAACTTTGTAATTATGTATCATGTCAAGTTAGCATTTCTCATTTATACATCGTGTGCTATGCGGACAATCTGATCATTTTGATTATCAAACGATATCGCGCCCCGAGAACCTTCCACCTGACGGGAAATCGATCCAGCCCGCCGGCTCGAGGTGTGACAAGTAAAGCAGCTCTGATTTTTTATTTAAGTATTTGGAATCTTTGTCAAAACCAAGTCATCGGAAGTCTTTGTATTTGGAAGCTGTTGAGCATTACTTCAGAAGCTTTGTCTTCGGAAGCTTTGTCTTCGGAAGCTTTTGTCTTCGGAAGCTTGTATCCTCGGAACCTTTGGTTTTCATTGGAAAATCTTAAAGAACAAGGCTATCTTCCGAAGGTACTTGGTCTTCTGAGAAACTTAGGTTCCTTCCGAAGACCATTTACTTCCGAAAGATAGCATTGTTCTTCCGATACCTCTATTGGACTTATGGGGATTTGGACAAGGACTTAGATAGTTTTGGAGAGCATCAACCTTTATGATTTTACAGTCTCCCCCTAGGCTGATGCTTCCAAAACTTCCTATCTTTCTCCTCTTAAGACCTGTGCCCTTGCCTTTGCCCATTTAACGGCTATCCTTCCATCAGAGCCATTATCTGGATTACTGAGTGGGAGCATCTCAAGGTCAAATACAAATGGGTCAGCAACGATCATCAACCTGAGAAGATCTAGCACCATTATTCCTCCATTGGATTTAGTGAGGGTGAACATTTTCTGTTGAGCATTGAAGCTCCACCCTACTATTGGAATGTATGATCGAATGGGCTCTGGATCTCTTTTGGGCTCTGAATTAGACTCAGAGTCAGAGGAGCTTACAGTCCTTTTTCTTCTTCTAGCCATGGCCTTCCTTCTCTTTTTCTTGGCTTGGACTGTGACCAAGGCTAGATCCCTCTGATCTCTGGTCTCTTGAGCTTCCTCAGCTTCTTCGGCAGCTGATGTTGCCTTAGCTTCGGCTGCTGTGGCCTTTTCAGGCTCTTCTGCTGCTGCATCCCTAGCTGTAGTTGTTCCTTCAGATTTCCTCTCATCCTCCCTCGTTGATATCTCAGGATCAGGAGCTGTGGTTGTTTTCTTTGTAGCTCCTCTTTTTATCTTGATCATATAAAATATAGGCATGTTTTCATAGGAGAGACTGGATGGAGGGGAGAGAGGCTCTGGCTTAGGGAAAAGTGCTTTCTTTGAGGCACCATGTTGAACTACAAGAACCTCGAGTAGTAGCTGTTTTAACCAGGAACAATGCTTTAGACACTTAGTCAAAGCTTGGGTTTCAGTTCCCTCTAAAGTTTTGCACAAGTTATTTTCGTTATTTTAGTTTTCTTGCTTAGAGAAGAGAGAAGATGAGAGATAGAAAGCACAAGGAAATATGGGGGAAGTAATCCTCAATTAATCAGAGAATGTTGGGACTTAAATAACCAAACATTCTGCAATACAAGACAAGAAATAATAAGACAAACAGCTGACATTATTACAGACACTAATACAATCAGACTCGTACAAATACAAAGTCAACAATAACAAAAACAAGAATCTTCAAGTCTTCCGATGTTGATGTAGATGTGCTGAAGTTCAGTGTTTATTCCTTCAGAAGTTTGTTCATCGGAAGCAGATTAAATAATCAGTTAATTTGGAAGAGAAGATTGTCTTCCGAGTCATTCGACTTCTTCCGATGAAGAGGTTGTCTTCCGATGATCAGCCTTTGTCTTCAGAGGGAAATAGATTTAGCGATACTTCTTTTTGGCGAAGCTTCCGTTGAGAGTCTTTCGATGTTGAATTAGTTCTTCAATCGGAAGAGAAGCATCCGCGACATGTCTTTCCGTGGTTTTATTCAGGTGTCTGGCTTCAGTGGTTTTGCTCATCAATCCTTATATTCCAACAATCTCCCTCTGGACTGATGAAGCCAAAACCTACTTATTTTGTTTTAAAGCCAGACCAATTTTATTTCTGAGAGTTCGAACATAGTTCAGAACCTCATACTCTATATCAGCATTATCCAGAGTTTTGTGCTGCAGTTCCTTCAGATCATCAGCTGGTAGGGTGAGGATCTCATCCCAATTAGAGAAGAGGGTTCTTGAACCATTGAATATTTCTATGGCTAAACTCTTGGAAACAGAGTCATAGAACCATCTCTTTATTTTTATTCTTGAGTTTATGATCTGAGGAAGCTGAGACTTGGTAGATGGAAGTTCGACAGACCCAGCACCTAGGGTCCCAAAGGTGCATTAAGCAGGAGATCAATCACTGTGCTTGAGTTAGCTTCCTTGAGCTGAGACACTGTGGAAGGATAGGGGATGACATATTCCAAAGCTTAGGGTGGTCTTTGTTTTGTCTTTTAAACTTAGACCATTCATCGAACATCACTTCATATTTCCATCTTGTTATTTTATTCTTTGGTCCCCATTGGTTTTGGATGAGGATGTGCTTTATTCTTTTCCTTTGCTCAAGGATCTTCTTCTTTCTTACTTCAGCTTTTATTCTTTCAGATAGAACTTTGGCTTCATTTCTGAGGCTAGTAATATCCCAGTTGTTAAAGTTTTCAACCTTGTATTTCCCTTCATCCAGCAGGTACTTGATCAGCTGCTCCCTCTCAGCCTGATAGGCTTTATCTTCCTGCTGATCCAATCTGGCTATTTGTTCTTGATAGGTTCTTATTAGTTCAACTCCTGATAGACCAGAAGCTTCAAGACCAGCCAGAATCAGATTTTCTTTCTCTATTTCTTTATTCTTTATCTTCCGAAGGTCACCATCGGAAGGAAAGGTCCTAACAGGTGAGTAGGATTCCTTTTCTGGAGAGGTTTGTGGTTTCTCAGCATCTGCTGATCTTATTGGAGAGGGAACTTTGGTGGCATTTGAGGGTTCAGACTCATCAATATCAGTAAATGGCAACCTTCTGTTTCTTGAGACACGAGAGACAATGGGCTGATCATCATTTGAGTCTGAGGAAGGTTTTTGAGCTGGGTTATTGAGGATTTTGGTTTTTCTAACCACACTCTTTTTTCTTCTGGAGAAAGACTGAGTGATTATTGGGGTTGGTTTTTGGCAAATGTTGGAGGCATTGAGGATGACAGGAAGAGAAGAAAGTTCAAGAAGGGTTTGAGAAGCAGAGTTTGGAGAGAGAGTGGGTGAAATTTCTTTATTTGGCTGTGTGGAGGAAGATGGGGCAGTGGTTATTGGCTTGGTTTGCTCAGTGGGAGCAGATTTGGAAGGTCTGGGTTTTCTGGATACTCCAGAAGTGCCTCTTGGTTCTGCAGCCTTATTTGTTTCATCCTCATTTGCTCAGTCCTGTCTTTTGCCCTTTTTGCAGCTTGGGCAGTAGCCAAGAGTCGTTCATTCTCCCTCTTTTTGGCTTCATCAACCTGTTCTTTGAACCAGGGAGAAGGAGGAGCAATCCCGGTGAGGGAATCAAGAAATCTGGTGTGGTTAGAGATTTCATGTTGAAAGGAAGAGACTTTGGTATCGACTGAAATTTTCAGCAGATCCAATTGAATCTTTTGAGTGGTCAGAAATTGGGCGGTGAAGGAATGAAGCAAGGAAGTAAGTTGGGTAGTAAGAAGTGGGTTTAACACTTCTTGAAGGATTTGAGGTGAGAGGGTGGTGGCAGTGGAAGTAGGTGGTGTGGTTGAAGAACCTTCAAGTGAAGGTGCCTGCATGGGGATGGATTGGGGTTGCAGGGCTTGATTGCTCAAGACTGTTGAAACAAGCTCAGTGAGCTTAGTGACATCAGCCTGAATGTGAGCCACTGAATCCGTCAATTCTTTTATTTTAGAATCTGATTCGTCCAACCGTTTAAGGATATCATCCGAACCCCTGACTAAAGAGACAGTTTTATCATGACATGAGTCCATCTCAGGAATGTCATGGACCCCTTTTTCTTGGTTTCGGGGATTTCCAGCCTCGGTTTCAAGAACTTCATAGGCTGTTAACATATCAGGAGTCTTATTGCCTGATCCTTTACATGAAAGTCCAGTGGATTCTCATGTGAGATGGATGCTCCAGATATATGATCAGAATGTCTAGATGGACTGGTCATCCTGATCTCATCCTCTTCTCCATTGGTAGGAGATTTATTTGTTTGAGCAAAGGTTTGATGGAGCAGCTCCTCTGTTGGAGAAGGGGGAGGAGAACCAAGCTGCTCAAACACAGCATCAATCTCATGGAGAACATGGGTAGGAGAATGAAGGGCTGCATGTGAGGAAGAAACATAAATGTCCTTGGGAGAGTGGACAGCCGACTGAGTGTCAAATGACACTTCAGTGGCTAGAGAGGGTTCCCTTGGAAGTACAACATCATCCTGTTGAGAGGATTGATGAGGAGCTAGGTGGGATGGAGATCCTTGATGCATCTGTGAGGATGGAACAGATGTATCCAACTATCCAGTGGGGACAAAGACATGTTTAGGGATCTCATCTTCCTGAACAACCTTTTTGGGCTTCTTAGGCTTAGTGGCTTTGGTAGAAGCTTTTCTTTTGGTCGGTACCTTTACAGGTGTGGAAGAGGAGGTGGATGTGGGTTCACCAAGGATGGGTGTGTCCTCAGTGTCATCCATTTGTTTTGGATCAGTGTTCAACCGAGTGAACACTTGTTTGTCAATGCTCTGGATAGTGGAAAGAGGAGCAATATGACAAGCATTATTAAGGTCAGCAAAGAGGCAGGCCATTAAAAACCTAGGATAGAGGAGAAACTTGGGACTTTTCTGGTGATTTACCAGATGATCAAAGATTATTTTAGAGAGATTAACCTTTTCGTTGGAAAGAACTGCGTACATGACATATTGCATGTCATATGGCTTTCTCCCCAACTTGTCGACTATTGCGACAAACACTGAAGAATAATGTGATACAGGAACTTGTACTTAGGGTAGAAGAAGGCCTTGTACAAAGTCTTGTTTTTCAAGTCACCCTGATAATCACACTGGATGAAAGTATGATGAAGAGGTTTGAGAGAGACAGTGGAAGGAGCGTTAGTGTCGTTCAAGTTTAGGGCAACGCTTATTTTTGTGGGAGTGATGGTGACTTGTTGACCAGCAACTGTCGAGACGATGCTTTCAACAGAGTCATCCTTCATCACCAAGGATGTGTTCGCCCAAAGCTGGTTTAGAGCGACTCCAGAAATAGGAGGGTTTAGAACAAGAGCAGTGTGAACGAAAGATTTTACCAGGGTGTCGATAGCTTCCTTGTAGTGAGGATACTCAGAAGATTTGACGAGGTAAGCTCCAAGGTTGTGGATCGGTTTGATTTTCAAGGCCATTGTTATTTTGGGACGATGAACACTGAACATTTATGAAGGCAAAGTGTGAGGACAAACTTGGCGTTAAAGAAAAGAAGATGAGAAAGACTAACCGTTCACACACAAGAGCGGCTTCAAAAATGAAAAACCGCCACTACTTATATCATACCAAAAGCTTTACCTTAGGGTTTTTACCCATCGGACAAACTTGTGATCATGAGATAGAAGAAGCAAACGACAACAAAGTACCTTCATGCGCACCGTGAAGTACAAACAATGCTTTGTCGGGAATGAAGCCTGGTCCGATGCTGTTACAACACCATCATGAGCATAAAGCTCAGACGGAAGCAGTGGAAATGCATCGTGCCAGGCGATACACCTGACAAGCAAAAGTCCGTCACCATGACTAGCAACCTGAAGCGTCAAGATTAAAGGAGAAGTGTTCTTGATCAAGAAAGATCAAGAAGTGTTATGAAAGAACTGATGGGATAAAGGAGACAGCGACTGATATAAATAAGGAAAGAAGATCAGTGGCCATTTAGAGCAAGAGGGATAAAAATGGAAAGAATATAGCATCAAGCCGTGAGAACAATTAATGAGTGTCAATTCTATTAACTGTGAGAGGTCTAATCTTACAGAGAGATTAGTGACGGCTAAATCTGGCGTAATTATCAAGAGATTTGATAACCACTTGGGCAAGGAAGATTTAAATATGACAGATAATTTAATCTTCCGAAGAGTTTTATTTTCGGAAGAGATTGAACCAAGGATAAATGACTTGGTTAAAGGTCTCGGAAGAAGAGACATCAGAAGAAGTGGCGTCGGAAGAAGAGACATCAGAAGAAGTGGCGTCGGAAGAAGAAGAGACGTCGGAAGAGAAGTAAACCAGAAAGGTTTAAATTTGTAACAACGGAAGTGGTAACTGCGGATAGATATGAAGAAGTGGTTATAATAGCCACTGTTCCTATTCAAGTTATGTGATAACCACTGAGAGAGACCAAGGTCTTCGTTAGTGGTTTATCAAATATCCGTTGTTAGGATAATCAATAAAGATTATCCTTTTATGTATTTATTTAAAGGCTTAAGAAACAGATTCTTTAACCACATTTATTATCTCTTATTTATCATACCCAGTTTAGCCACAAACTTAGAAAACGTTGAAGAGTCTAAGGGTTTGGTAAATATGTCTGCAATTTGATCACTCGTAGAGACATGTTCTGGGACAATTAGTCCCTTTTCAAAACCATCTCTAATGAAGTGATGTCTTATTTCTATGTGTTTGGTTTTGAATGGTAGACAGGATTTTTTATTATATTTTTGGCTACTTCGCTATCTATTATGAGAGGTGTTCTTAGTTCATTTATTCCAAAATCCAGTAGTTGATATTGCAACCAAAGGATTTGGGCAGTGCAATGAGCTGCTGCAATGTACTCAGCTTCAGCAGTTGAATTTGACACCGATGTTTGCTTTTTTGCTTTGCCATGACACTAAGCAGTTTGCAAAGAACTGACATCCTCCCGAAGTATACTTCTTGGTGAGCGAGCATCCTGCATAATCACTATCTGAAAAACTAACAAGCTTACAAGATTGGTTAGCACGATACCAAATACCTAGCACATGAGTGCCTTTCAGATATCTTAGTATCCTCTTCACAAATGTTAAATGTGATTGTTTGAGGGCCGATTGGTATCTTGCGCAGACACATGTTGCATACATGATGTCTGGGCTTGATGCAGTAAAATACATCAAAGATCCCATCATACACCTGTAGAGGGTTTGATCTACAAGTTCACCATTTTCATCTGGACTTATTCCAGGACTTGTAGCCATAGGGGTAGAA
Organism: Mikania micrantha; assembly: GCA_009363875.1. NCBI lineage: Eukaryota > Viridiplantae > Streptophyta > Magnoliopsida > Asterales > Asteraceae > Mikania > Mikania micrantha. The sequence continues at coordinate 55,017,426 of CM018691.1, read as the reverse complement.
ATTATTTTACAATCATTCATATCAAATTTATTTAGAAGATCCTTTACATATTTTTATTGATGAATGAAAGTCCCATTGGGGTTTTGTTTGACTTGGAGTCCTAAAAATGTTTTTAATTCACTTAAAGCACTCATTTTAAACTTTGAAGACATTAAATTAGAAAATTGTTCACACAAGGAAGGTTTTGTTGATCCGAAGATGTCATCGACATAGATTTGGACCAGCAAAAGTTCCTTGTCTACCCTCTTAATGATCAAAGTCTTATCAATGGTTCCTCGGGAAAATTTATTAGAAAGAAGAAATTGAGAGAGAGTATCATACCATGTTCTAGGTACTTGTTTCAGACCATAAAGTGTTTTGTCTAGTCTGTACACCCAATCAGGGTGATGAACATCATCGAATCCTGGAGGTGGACACACATAGACTTCCTCCTTTATTGTCCCATACAGGAATGAACTTTTGATATCCATTTGGTATACCTTTATGTTATGGGAGATAGCAAATGCTAGAAAGAGTCTAATGGCTTCCAGTCTGGCCACAGGAGCAAAGGTCTCATCATAATCAATGCCTTCCTCTTGGCAGTAACCTTGTACTACCAATCAGGCTTTATTTTTTATTACAATACCTCTGTCATCCGTTTTATTTCTGAATACCCATCTAGTTCCGATAGGGTATTTTCCTGCCGGCAAGGGGCAAAGAGTCCAAACGTTTTGTCTTTTGAATTGTAACTATTCATCCTGCATAGCCTCTACCCAATTATTATCTTTGAGAGCTTCCTGATATTTGGAAGGTTCAACTTTGGATAGAAAGGCTGCATGAAGACAAAAGTTCAAAATCTGGCTCCTAGTTTGAACACCTTTATGTAGATCACCTAAGATTTGTTCTAGAGGATGATTTCTACTAAAGGGAATGATGTCCAAACAATTATTAGAAGAGGCAGCATCGGAAGAAGGTGAGTTTTCAGTATGGCCTAGAGAATTCACTAGAGGGGAAGCATGGCCATTTTCAGGAACATCTTCATGTGTGTTATTTAAGACTGGGGATAAAGGAGTAGATATATGTCCGCTTTGGTCCTGAGAATTTATTTGAAGAGGAGGAAGAGAGGAAAAGAATTTAGAGATAGAACACTCTTCAAGAGAGGACAGATCTTCAGAAGTTTGACAAGATTCAGAAGAAGAATAGGAAGAAGGGGTAGAAGAGATGTAGGTGAAGCTTTCAAGATCAAATAGATCATCAGGAGCAGAGGGGAAGGATGAGGTCGAAGCAGATTCATTGAATTTGACATCAATAGTTTCTTCAACGATTTTTGTCCTGTGATTGAAGGCTCGGTAAGCCTTAGAAGTCTGAGAATATCCAACAACATATCCAGAATCTACTTTAGCAGTAACCTTGGATAAAGAGTCTTTTGTGTTCAAGATGAAGCACGGACATCCAAAGACTTTGAAGAAAGAGATAAGAGGCTTTATGTTATGAAGGACTTCATAGGCAGTCTTGTGATGTCTTTTCACAATTTGAACTCTGTTCAAGACATAGCAAGCAGTGTTTACTGCCTCAGGCCAGAAGGATAAAGGTAATCCTAAATCTGCAAGCATAGTTCTTACAGCTTCAATAAGTGTCCTATTTTTCCTTTTCACAACTCCATTTTGAGCGGGAGTTCTGGGAACACTATATTGTCTAAAGATTCCTTTAGAAATGCAGAACTTATCAAGAACCTGGTTCTTGAATTCAATTCCATTATCACTCTTTATTGTTTTAACTGGGAGACCAATCTGTCTTTCAAGTTGAGTCATTAGTGCAATTATTTTATCAGAAGTCTCATCTTTGCTGAAGAGAAAGAAGGTCCAGCAAAATCTTGAGTAATCATCCACAACAACTAGACAGTATCTCTTTCTAGCCAAACTGGCTACCTTCACTGGTCCAAAACGATCCATGTGAAGTAGATTGAGACAGTTAGTTGTTTTGGACTCCTCAATAGACTTATGTGATGTTTTATGTTGCTTTCCCTTTAAGCAAGATTCACATTGACCTTCAAAGTGAAATTCTTTGGAAGGTAATCATCTTACTAATGAAAGGGTAGAAAGCTTATGAAGAGATTGGTGATTGAGGTGACTGAATCTTCTGTGCCAAAGAGCGGTTTCAGAAGATGATGCTTTGGCTATCAAACAAGTAGGAGAAGATGTTTGAGAGTCAGTGGTCATATCTACAACGTAGACATTTCCACTTCTTTTAGCCGTAAGCAAGGTGTGTTGGATCAATTAAGATATTTATTTTTGAATTTATTTCAGGGGAGAGAATTATACAACTGTCCTTGGTAAAAATGAACTGAAGTTTTTGTCAGCTAGTTGAGAAACACACAAGAGATTAAACTTGAGATTTTCAACTAAGCTAACATCCTTAAAGTGCAATTTTCCACCCTAGACGGAACCAGACCCTACTATCCAACCTTTTGCATTATTCCCAAAGGAAACAGATCCTCCATTCTTTGGAATGAAGTTCTTCAAATGGATCTGCATCCTGTCATGTGCATAGAGCCTCCACTGTCCACATACCATAGATGACTTTGGTTTGAAGAAAGTCTCTGCACAAGACAATTTATTTGCAATAGGTTAGATATAGGTCTTGTTTTATTTTAGAAGAGAAAGAGGATGTTTATTTATTTTGCTGAGAGTTATTCACCAATTTCTATAGCATCAATATCAGCTGTTGCTGATTTTGATGCAAGATATTAATTTGTGAATCCACGGAAGGAGGGTTCACTTCAGCAGAAGAATGGCCAGTAGGAATCACCGTGGGGTAGGAAGGTGGTGTTCCAAGGATAGAATGCCCGGGTGAGGTAAGTGTATGAGACGAAGTGTGAGGTGATGAATGAGAAGATACAGAAAATCGATTAGACTTCTTTGATTTCTTCATTTTATTAGGAGATTTTCCTTTAGTTGAAGAACCCTGTTTGGCTTTCAATTTTTCAGCATTTGGTTTTTCTCTTGCTTTCTCCAGAGGAGTTTTTGTCCAACAATTTTCAGTAGTATGATTATACTTAAAACATTTTAGACAGGTAGGAGACAAAGAAGAGTAGTTTGGGATGAAAGGCTTGTTTTCCTTCATTATTGGGTAGGGGGATGGGGATGAGAAGGAGGAAATCTGATGTCAAACATGGGCCTCTTTCCTTTGTCAAGGCGGGTAACGTGACTATCATAAGTCTTATGAATACTTATATCTTCTGAACTTTGAGTAAAGCTCATGGTAGGAGCAGTCTCAGTTTGTTTAGAAGCACTTTTATTTTTATCACTTTCCAAGGGTGTATCCTCCTATCTCTCATCGTTAGTTTCAGTGGGATAAACAAACTTGGGAAACTGTGGAGGTTGGTACACTCTTGGAGGTGCGATTGTGATGGATGGAATTTCGTCCGGAAGAAAGGTGGGGGAAATGGGCTCTGAATCAGTCTCATTTATTTTATTGTCAATCGGGGTGTAGTCCTCAGGGGGACTAGTATGATTAAACCCGATTCCGAACTTGGCTTTGCTGTGAACTTGCTTACTTAAAAGCAACTTGAACCATTTGCAGGATTCGACCCACTTGTCACAGCTAACCTTCGTCTGAGACAATTCATCTCTACAAGCTGCATATTTTTCATTTTGCAAATCAAATAGAGCTTGTAGGTTGGACTTTTCAGTCATTAGGACAGATATTTGACTGTCTTTAATTTTTATTTGTTTTCCATTTTAGAATTTTTATTGTCAAGCAGTTGCTCCAACTCCTGATTTTGTTGTTGAAGCAACACATTGGCCTTCTTTATTTTTGCAAAAGCCTCTATGCACTCCTCGGTACATAGTTTTTCTAAAGTGGAAGAAGAATACCTGTGCATCAGGAGTGAATGCAGCAGGTTGTTCAGAAGGAGAAGAGTCATCACCAACAGCCATCAGAGCGAAATCTGTTGGTTCGGAGGCGATGAGGGCATAGCCTACATCTTCAGGCAGGTTGCTCCAGTCAACATACTCTTGGGTAAAGAGAGCTTTTTGACCGGAAGAAGAAGATTGAGCAGCAGGGCCTGGTATGTTTATTTGAGAAGAAGATGGTGCAACAATACGAAGAGGTGCAGGAGTCAGTTGATACATGCTACCATTCGCAGCTTTTACATATTTTACATCAGTAGGAGAGGGGGTTTGTACAATATGTGCTGACTCCTGGGGATTGTTGTCCCTTCTAAAGGAAGAAAAAGAAGAAGAAGAAGAAGAAGAAAAATGTGTAGAGGAAGTATGTGATTGTGATTTGGGAAAAGCAACATACGGAGAAGAATTTGAGTGGGGAGCATTTTTGCACTCCCTGGCGAAATGTCCAGTGCCATGGCATCAGTAGCATTGGACCTTAGCCTTGTTTATACTGAACCTGGTTTTCCATTGAATAACAGGGAATTTCCTTACAGTCCTCTTATAGAACTTGTTCATTCTAATACTCAAGAGGGCCAGTTGGTGCAGAATATCCATCTCTTCCAAGTCATCGCTTGGAACTTGAAGGAGATCATCCATGATGAAACACAGATGATCAGAGATGGGAGACTGGTCATCACAGGAAGAAGAGGAAGTGATGCCAGTAGTTATGTCAATATATTCATCATAACCCTGATCATTTGATTCAGATTTATGACTCAGAAGAGCTGTGTTTCCTTGCACATACTCTTCTGTTGATTTACCCGACTTAATGAGTTTTCTCTTTTGGTCAATCTCTCGCTCAAATGTGAGCAACTTACCATGAAGTTGAGTGAGCGAGAGCTTGCCAAAGTCTGGAGAGGATCTCATGACTATGGAATAGGTCTCCCATTTGTCAGGTAGAGATCTCAAGAAGCGGTTTAAAACTGAGGGGAGTACTCTTGACTAGCAAGTTTTAATTCACTTAAAAGAGAAGTGAACCTTTCAAACTGCTGAGTCAGAGACTCATTATTTAGTTGGGAGAAAGTCTCATATTGTTGAGCTAATATCTCCTTGGTATTAGCCACAACGTCTTCGGTACCACCGAATTGCTCGTTTAGAGCATCCCACAAGTCTTTAGCAAACTCATGGTGAAGAAGACCAAAGTATATTTCGTTGGGAAAAGCCATTGCCAACTGAGCATGTGCCTTTGCATCAAGCTCCAACTTCTGGTAATCCTCTTCGGTGTAGTTCCGAGGATTTTTCGGGACATTATTTTCAGTCTCCGTGTCCAGAACCGTTGGTTTTTGCGGTCCGAACATGACAGACTTCCAACATCCTGTATGATTATTAGACAGGAAGTGTAACATCCGCCTCTACCAAATCTTATACTGATGCCTAACCAAGATTGGCGGCTTCGTGGCAGAACCGGTATTACGGGGATCGATAGAGAATTTTTCTGCCACTGCCATTGGTTCACAAATAAATTTGAGCAAATCAACTAGTGATGAGAACTCAATGTGATTTGTTAGAATAACTTTTGAACATAGATTAGTTCAAAAATCAAACTCATACAGATTTAAAGAAAGCAAGAAAGATAGAAGAGATAGAATCTAGAAAACTAAAACAATGAGATATCAATTTGAGCTTTGAGTTTTAGTCTTGATGGTTAAACCAAGACTAAGGACAAGGCTCTGATACCAATTCAGTGTTGAACTACAAGAACCTCGAGTAGTAGCTGTCCAGCTCAAAGAGCATTCGAGGTACCGACCAGTTCAGTATCTCATCAACTTCAAATCCCTTCTCCTGGAGGAGACTAGAAAGTCTGAGGATTTCTCCATCCGGGGAAGTGTCTGGTCGACCCTTCTTCTTCAGTTCCCTCCTTTCCTTTTGTGCAGCTTCCTCCTCTAGGGTTAATTTCCTTTTGCCTTTGTCTGTTTTATTTAATCTAGAGGAGATGGATCACGTGGCCTCACCAGTTGGTTCATCGACCAATGGTTCTTCCGAGGAAGTAACCTCAAAGATGAATGGGCCTTCGGAAGCAGCCGCAGCTTCGGAGTTAACCTTAGCACTCACTGCCTCCTCCAGTTGACCAACCACTTTGGAGGGCTCCTTTGTAGTGTCCTCAGAGAACTCTGGAATGGAGGAGAGGGTTTCTTCAGCTGTTGTCCCAAGAGGGGACACAGGTTCCATGGAGATAGAGGTTTCAGCTTGAGTGGAATCCTCCATGGTAACCTTATCTGAAGTCCCATAAGGGGACTGTTGTATCCTGGGCTCCATGGAGATGTTGGATGTGAGCTCTTGTTGTGTCTCCATGAATGCCCCTACTTCTTTGAAAGAAGAGGAGGAAGTGCTGGAATAATGAAAGTCTTTGCTCAAGAACTCATCCCAGTCATTGTTTAGACTATCAAAGACTGGAGTGAGTTCTGGAGCAACTTCATCCTCTCCTTTAGCAGGAGATTCTGATCCCATAGGATGTACATTCTCCCCCTTTTTGGAAGCATCAAGGGAAAAAGAGGACCCCTGGCTGGGATCAGGGTAAAATGGGCGAAGGATGACTGGGGGCGGCGTTGGAGGTCCAAGATGGCAGCATCTTTGGCTTGGACCTAGAGCCTCTGGGTAGCAACCTCAGCTTCTGGGTGGCCTACCCTGGCTTGAATTGTAGAAATGGTGGCCGTCAATTCCTGTGCTGTGGTGCCCTCATCCACCGGAGTAGAATCATGGGGCGGCAGAGTCCTAAGCCTAGCTCCTGCACCTCCACCACCAGATGTGGTTTCTTGGATCCCTGGATTCCTCTCATTGAGGATGACTTCAAAGAAGTCATCAGTAATGTGAGTTGCCACAGAGGAGGTCCTATTTCCTGTACGATTATCTTGAAGAACCTGAGAAGGTTCAGTAGTAGTGGCAACCTCCACTGTATTGACCCCTTCAGAACTTCTGGGTCAACCTCTGTATAGGAAGGCTCTAGGTAAGGAAACCTTGCTTATAGGTCTATCACCACTCTCAGTAAAGTTTGGGTAGTGGGAGAGAGAGAGCAACTACAGAGAATCCTTGAGCCAGGGTAGAAGTATGGGTGGGGGCATTGATGGCTGATATTCTCCTAGGGACTTGGGAGACAGTCCCTGAACTAATGGAGTTGCTTCAACAGAAGCAGACTCAATAATGGGGATATCCCTTTGGATATTCTCATGTATGTATGATGACATACTCTGAGGGCTTTTAGGCTAGAGAGGGGCAGTCACTGGTTCCAGAGGAAGAACCAATGGTGAAGCAATAGGTGTGGTTTTCACCTTGGGCAGAACTGTGCCCCTGCCAGTTCTTTTTGCCCTTTTCTTAATGGGTTCAGACTGAACAGCTGTAGAGAGCTGTTCAGGGGTTCGTTTGCATTTTTAGGTGATTTTTATTGGGTGTGGGATAGAAGAGGAAGGTGTGGGATTAGTAACTGTTGGTTCTATAGTACTGTCACCTTCATGAGCAGGGAGCTCCATAGAAGGAAGAAGAGAAGTGAAAGTTCCAGAGAACTAAGCACCGACCTTCTTCAGCTGAACAAAAACTTTGGCATTAACCAAAGGAATATTATATATGTTCCCAGTGAGTGAGAGGTAAGAGCCCAACTCACTGTTAAAGATATACTGCAAAAATCTGAGATACATACAGAATTTCTTGGGCGACGAAAGATTGACAGCCAAGTTATTGAAAATGAAAGCAGAGAAATTAAAAAATTGATTGGAGATCAAGCCATGAATAGCCGCAGCCAAATCAGAAGGAACTTGATCCCAACCAGTAGTCTTATTTGACAAACAATGAAGAAAAACATGTATGAGATATTTATAATTATATGACACTCTACCCTTCAAATATGTTGCTGAAGGGAGAGGACCTTCGTATCCCATTGACCTAACGTCACCGCTACCTCATCTCTTGTGAATGAGACCCTTCAACCGGCATCATTAAGATGAAGATGCCGACATATGGTCTCCACAGAAATAGAGATGGGATGAGCATCAATGGTAGCCATGAGAGTTCTACCATTGGGAGAAGAAAAAACAGCACAAGAATGCCAAAACTGTTCGTGATGAGATTCATACACCACAGGTTTGACAGTTAGCGTAAAATTGTACTTGCTCCTTTTGAGGAAGGAGATGGTGGGTGCGAAGTCAGCAACATTGTCTGCTGATAGTTCCGCAGCTAGGTTGTGAGCAGGTCGAAAAACAAGAGATTCCATGGCGATCGAAGAGGATTTAGGGTTTGACTTGAGAAAGAACGAGGAATTTAATTCGAAAATAGAACGGTGAGAGAAAGTTGAAAGAGCGGGAGACCTTTTATACCTTCGGATGTCAACATTTAATATAGAGACACATTTAATATTTTGAGATCCGAAGTGTCAGAGAAAAGGTCTTCCAAGACAGCTATTGTGCACTGGGATTCTCACAAGTTTCAGAAGGGAGGCAACTTAGTTCCGAAGATATTGCTATTGGAAGAAGTACATAAGACCAGAAAATGTTCTTCGGAAGACATGCACTTCCGATACATATTTAAAGATGTTAAATATACCATCGGAAGCACTTGCTTCTGAAGGTTCAGAGAGGTTCATTAGATTGAATTGTGCTTCGGAAGATATCTTCTTTTAATGAATATTCATTGCTTAGTCAAGCAGTATTGTTTAATCAGAAGATGGAGCTTCTGAAGGAAAAATCAATGTATCGGAAGAGAAATACTTAAGAAGGAATTATGTCTTCTGAAGTGTGATTGCTTCCGACACAAGAGGTAAAGAATACTTCCAAAGACTTAAAAGATCTTCTGAAGAGTAATTACTCATCAGAAGATAATTTAAGTTTATCTTCTGAAGGATTGTTTACATCTTGTTACCAATTCATTTATTCAAAATTGATCATACCAATGGCTGTTATTAAATACCTGAATCTTCCTTCATCAAAAGCCTTAGTGAAGAGATCAGCCAGATTATAATTTGTATCAACTTTGACTAGATGAATTAACTTCTTTTCTGCACAATCCCTGATGAAATGATATATGATGTCAATGTGCTTGGTCTTGGAATGTTTGACTGGATTGTTGGTTATGGAGATTGCACTGGAGTTGTCTATATGTATAGGAGTATTGGACAGCTCTACTCCACAGTCTTTCATTTGATTTTGAATCCAGATTACTTAAGCACAGCAACTAGAGGCAACAATGTATTCAACTTCTGCAGTAGAAGTTGAGATACATGTTTGCTTCTTAGATTGCCATGACACTATTCTGGACCCAAGGAAATGGCATCCTCCAGATGTGGACTTCTTGCTGATGTTGCAATATCCATAATCACTGTCAGTATAGGCCATCAACTGAAAATCTGCATTTCTAGGATACCACAATCCTAGGCTTGGTGCTCTTTTGAGATATATGAATATTCTTTTCACAGCAAGCGCGTGTGAACTTTTGGGATTTGCCTGAAATCTTGCACACAAACAAGTTGCAAAAATGATGTCAGGCCTGCTTGCTGTGAGATTCATCAAGGAGCCAATCATTGCTCTATACTGGTGCTTATCAACATCCTCCCCTCAAGATCAGGGCTTAAAGATGTTGTTTTGGACATTGGGGTGCCTAGAGCTTTGCAGTCAGTGAAGTGAAACCTTTCAAGGATATCCTTGACATACTTTGATTAATTAATAAAAATCCCTGTAGGAGTTTGCTTCACTTGTAATCCAAGAAAGAAAGTGAGTACTCCCATTGAACTCATTTCAAATTTGGACTTCATAAGTGCTTCAAAGTCCTTGCAGAGAGATTCATTAGTAGAACCAAAGATAATATCATCAACATATATCTGGACAAGCATAATGTGTTGATTGGATTTCTTAAAAAATAGAGTCTTGTCAATTGTCCCTCTCTTGAAGTTGTTTGACAATAGAAAGGAGGACAAAGTTTCATACCATTTTCTAGGAGCCTGATGCAGCCCATATAAAGCTTTATCAAGCTTGCAGACATGGTTAGGAAGCTTAGGATCCTCAAATTTAGGTGGTTGACACACATACACCTCTTCATCGATTTTGTCATATAGGAAGGCACTCTTGACATCCATTTGAAATACCTTGAAGTCTTTGGCAGCTGCAAATGCTAGAAATATTTTGATTGCCTCAATCCTTGCAACTGGAGAAAAAACATCATCATAGTCAATCCCTTCTTCCTGTGTATACCCTTGTACAACTAGCATTGCCTTGTTTTTGATGATAGCACCTTTGTCATCCTTCTTGTTTCTAAAAACCCATTTGGTTCCAATTGCATATTTACCCTTAGGTAAAGGGCATATTTTCCACACTCCTTGCCGTTCAAATTGTAGGATTTCCTTTTGCATTGCTTCTACCCAGCTACTGTCGATGTGACACCTCGTAAATTGCAGGTCAGCATTTACTTTATTTTAATAATAATGTATATTATTATTACTACATACGTGGCACTAGAATTATGAATGTTTAGAGTGACACGTGGCACAACAGTCCAAACACACAGATAATTCGAAGAATTATCGTAAAACGCTCACACGTGTCTTCAATAACGAACGTTGGTGAATTAATCAAACCACAGTCCACTTTCACTACACTTAGGTTCTAGGGAACCTAAAATAGGTAGAACAATGCTAATATATCGAGAAATGATGATCGTAATTGAGAAATACGCGAAAATCTGTTTGAAACATCAAAATTGGGCCTATTGGGCTTCTCAGAGACCCATTGCGGTACGCTAAGGGCCTCTAATTGGGCCTTAGCGGTACGCGACGCATAGTGTGACATCCCGCAAAATCCAAGTCAGCATTCTTTTTAATTAAATGTTTACTTAATTGATATTGTACACGTGGTACCAGAATTAACTTAATTTATTGTGACACGTGGCATGCCGGTACGAACACTGACACAAACACGATAATTCAGAAAATTATCGCAACACGCACACACGTGTCTAAGAAAACACGAACGTTGGTGAAAGTTTAGCACATCGTGTAACCAAACACTAGAAACCTCACGAAACGCTCAAACATTGAACTTGGAAGTTCAAACGAGATCGAACAATAGTCCGTAAACGTGAAAACGGAGAAGAACGGGTCAAACCATGAAAATTGGGCCTATTGGGCTCTTCGGGGACCCACCGCGGTACGCCATGGACCCTGGAGTGGGCCATGGCGGTACGCGAAGGAATGCGGGGGAATTTGAATCCCGAATTTCATCGCGGTACGCTGAGAGCATCTTGGACTCTCTAGGCGGTACGCGACACCGCCCAGTCGACAAAATCTTTATATAACCAAGAAAAATCACATCCTACTCTCCCTTAATCATTTTCTTCGGCTTCACACTCCACCATCCTACCTATTCCTCTCCTAGAACCTCTGCAATCACCATTAGAAGCCATTGAAGCTTCAATTCTTGAAGGTTGAAGCTTGGAGAAGTCTCAAGGGAGCTTGAAAGAAGAGTTGGAGCCGAAATCAACACCAACACCATCTTGCTGCTGCAAAACCCCAAGACCCAGGAGGCTTAGGAACTGATTGGATCATCAACCTTGCATCCCTGGAGCTCTAGAAGGTAAACCTATGGCCAAAATGCTCTCTATTCACACACAAACACACATGCAAGCTCACAAACACACATGCAAGTGCATGAGGTGCACACATACGAATTTTGTTATGTTTGAATCTGGGTTTACTGTTATTTCTACTGATGTTAATGATCTCTAATGATATTTTAATGTTTCATGACAATCCATGATAATGTGCATGCGTAAAACCTATGATTCGGGCACGATTGAACAAAATATCTACATGCATGTACGATCTAGTGTATTGTAGATGGATTTGAATGTTGATACATGATTATTGTTGGTATTGGAAATGTTTTATGTGATTGTTATCTTTGAAATGGTTAAAATATGGATATTTGAGATACTTGCTAATTTTAGTAACCTTTAAGTCACAACTTGATGATATGTATTGAAATATGAACATGTATGCGTATGGATTTGTTATTAGAATGATAATATGATGAATATGATGCTTAGAAATTGATTTGGGACTTGATTGTGGTCATTTAAGACCAAGTTACTATATTTAGTAACTTTTATGGCCTAAGTGTTGATGAATGATAATTTGGCCTGGATTGACATGTTTAGATGATGTTAAATGGTGTTATATGCTATTATGTGGTATAAAAATGGATTAGTAATGCTTAGGATGACAGTTGGAATGATATATGCCATAATTACTATTTATAGTAACTTTATTATGAGAAAACATTATTTTTATGCATAAAACATGATTTGTAAATGTTTAATGGCTTAACATGACTCGATATGGTTATTGCATGCTATGTTAGATGGTTTCCGATGATGAGCATGCTAAATTTAGAAACTTTCCTTTTTAGGAAACTTTAATGTGCGAAAATGACCTAATTGTTTATTTGACTATTTAAAACACGTGCTATGTGTTAACATGATTACGTAGGATTAACGAGCATTCTAGAACCTTGAAAATAATATGTGTTATAGAACTTGCTATAAATGGAAACTTACTATAAATAGTAAGTTGTCCATGAACGCAACTTGCACGTTTTGCACACGACAAGCACAAGCACGAACGTTACACGATTCACAACCGACACACGGTTCACCAACGGGTCGTTGACTTGACACGGTCAAACCCGGTCAAACACGGTGAGTTTGAATGGATCCGTTTGGGTGTGACGAACCTCACATGGCACAATACTAACCGGAGGTCGGGACATGTGAAATTTCGACCTAACTTGCAATGTTATTACGAGACATAGCAGAGGCAAGGACTAACAAGTCTAGTTCGGTAGTGACGCACTGACACTTGGAGCCTAGGGCTTGGCTCTAACATTTTGATAAACAACATGACACATGTTTTCTTATTATTATGTATATCAAAACCTGTGAACTCACCAACCATTGTGTTGACACTTTTTCTTAAACTTGTATTCTCAGGTAACTAGCCGACTGGTTTATGGACAGGAATGCACGTAGGAAATCGAGCACAGGAAATTTATGCATTTCATGTCATTTAGTCAAAAAATACTTATTTTGTTATGTATTTTAGACACTGTAGTGTATGACAATTACTTTTCCGCTGCATGTCAAACATTTTGTATTTCCGCTACACGTAATTTATTTTCCGTTGCTTACTTTATAAACTGTTTGGTTGTGCATATGCCAAACATCGAATTTTGAAACGCATATAGAGTTGTTCTATATGACCTTGAGCTATGATTCTGGCCACGTCGCACCCATGTGGACTAACTCCACACGTGGGAATTTGGGGGTGTGACAAAGTTGTATCAGAGCCTTGGTTATAGAGAACTAGGTTTGCATGTAGTGAACTTAGACTATAGCCATTGCACAACACTAGACACAACACTAGACATTGCACAATAATATGTTATTATTGTTAAACTGTTGCTTACTGATTTAAGATTTGCAGGATGGCAAACAATGAGAATAGTGGGAGGAATCTAGGGAAACATCCCGCAGAGAACGGGTACGAGCTGACGGAAGAGGACCGTCAGGGAATACGAGACATCGTGTCTCAAGTTGATGCTGAGGAAGCAGAGCGGGCGCGTATAGCGAAGCGTGCCAAGTCATGGAGTTGGTATCCATCCACAGTATGGGACTGGATCATATTACGGACTGATGAATCACGAGCGCATCGATTACCGGCACTTGGGGTGCCACTTGAGCGGGCTTTCGCGGCTCGTGTTGCTCGGACGGCTCGGGAGGCCGGTAGGTCGTACGAGCGAGATGAGGAGGTTAGGGCTCTCCTAGAGGAGAGCCAACACCTCCGGGGACAGCTAGACTATCTGCGGGAGCAGGTAGTAGATGAGATTGCAGCGCTTCGAAACCGGACAGCGCAACTGGAGGAGCGACAGGGGGAGGTCGCTGTAGTGGTCTAGGACCAAGGCGAGCGACTGGCTGTGGTGGAGGATGTGACCGAGGAGAACCAGGCGATGCTCCAGAACGCTTGGCCCGAGCAGCTTATCGTGGAGCCATAGCAGGAACTGGAGCAGGAACCTCAGTTCGAGGCCGATGACCTCGAGGAGGGTGATGTAACATCTGTGCCGGAATCGTTACCGGAACAGTAAGTTGCACAGTAACTCAAGTACAAACTACGTGAACTATGTAGAAACTATTAACATTCGATGCTAGACACTAAACTATTACGCAGTTGTTCTAAAATCTGATTTAAACCTCATGGTTTAAGAATCAGAAAGACATCAGACAACATTGAACAGGTACACACAGGTTTGAATTAATACTATTGTGTATAAACGTATGCGAGGATAAACAGAACAAAACCATAACAGTTGCTGTTACAGAATGCTAAACCGACGAATTATTCGTATAGGTGACGACCTGTACGAATAGACCTGAAAGTTTAACGATCTGAAATGATGACAGAAAATTAGAAAACATAATCAGAAAGTGAAACGTACGATCATGTTCGTACAGTTAGCGCTCTGTACGAAAACGCGCGTAAGTGACGTTTTCTGACGAAAACGAAAACGATACGAACGATAATAATTTAAGAAAATATAATATTTTCTGTTTTACAATTTTGAAACTCATCAAAAATGAATTAAATAAAGTCTTTTTATTTAAAACACGTATATTACGTGTGTTACGATCCCGAAACGCAACGGAGACGAGAAACGAGCAACCGAAACAAGTCCGAACACGCACGGGGTATTTAAACCCTAAATGAACCCTTTTCCTTCATTTTTCTCACCCATTTTCTCTCTCTAAGCCACCAAAACCGGCCACCTCTCTCTCTCTCTACATATTTCAACTTCAAAACACTAAATCTCCTTCATTTCTTGGTGAAATCGCGTGTTCTTGGTGTCCAAACGAAGCTCTCGACTCCCTCTACAAGGAAGTACAAGCGATCTGTGGATTTGTCCAGCCATTTTCGAGGTATGATCAAATGAATGTCTGAAAATTTAGGGTTTCTTGGCCTTTGTTCGACCCACACATTCAACCGGTTTTAGAACCACATCCACGACCCTCGCACATTCGAGAACACTTGTTGCATAATACCATCGGGTAAATAACCCTAAAACCAGAATAATCGAAGAAGATAATGATGAAGGCGCTACAGGTTCGGGAATTAGTTGGGTGCCATGGGAGCGGAACCCTTGGGGTCACGAACCTGCATGCAGGGGCGGGAGTCTCACGAACCTAGCACATGCCGAACCTGCACCAAAGCCACGAACCTTGTGTTCATAAACCTAGCCGAACCTATGCCACATGTCATTAGCCCCGAACCTCCCTTAGGTGACGAACCTGCGTGGTTACATCTGTCACAGCCGAACCTTTCCACTCATGGCGAACCTTGCTGGTCCAGTTTGTACCAGCCGAGCCTTTTATCAATGGGGGAACCTTTGGTCATCAGCCGAACCCACAAGAGGGTAAACGAACCTTCATTCTTGGTGAGTCGTGGAACCAGCCGAACCTAGGAGAGATGCCACGAACCCTTGGCCACCGAACATGCTAGCCGACTAAGTCTTTTCACGAAAAAATTCATGAGCTGCGAACCTTTTTCTACAGCCGAACCTTCCCCACTAAGCCTATAGGTTCGCTAGAAAGCCTTGGATTGAAATTCTCTTCGGCCATATGTAGTCTCAACCGGCCCAAAACCTAGATCAGCCCATGTATTTCATATGCTAGTTAAATTCCTTGGGTCAATGGTATACATTCGGCCCACTTAATTAGTCTACATTATCCGGCTAAATAATTGTGATTCGGCTCACATACAACCAATTAGCCTGACCTATGACTAGCTTAGCCCAACATTTCAATGATTCAAGTGATGTTAATCGGCCCATTCCCTTTGCTACGGCACAAATGGATTATTAGTTCATAATTAAACTCGGCCCACAAAACTCATAAGGCCGTGTGGCCTTGTTCGGCCCAACACCATAAATTTAAACTAATAAATTCTTTTGGGCCCAATAACTTGGCCTACTTGATCCACAATGTAAACAAGAAAAACACAATCAAATGCATGGGTGTCATGCATGGACATTTATAAAAATATCACAAAGGTAGTAAGAGTTGGGTTAGTAACTTATAAACCTAGGTCTTATACTTAGTACCCTTGCTGTCAAACAATTAATCAAACGAAACAATAACAAGAAAATCGGGTCGAATGATGACCGTGACTCACGGGTGTTAGGTCATTTTTGGGGCTAACACCTACACACACACGATTCATCTAGAACGTATACTTATAAATTACAAACAACGTGGAATCAATACAGGATAGTGAAAACAACCGCAATTACAACAACGAGCGCGTGCATTCTAGTTAAGATAAGTCAACCACTTCAAACACAAGGTGAGTTCATTTGTCCCTTTTCAAACATATTTGTTTTTACCTCGGGACTGAGAAGCATGTTATACATTTTAAGAAATTATTGAAATGATTATTAAAATCTTTTTCACATACTCATGATGCTTATACTAATACTTCAGCTTGAAACTCTTATTTTGAAAGCTACAAACTCGATGCTTAAACTATCTACTTGATGCTTATGCTACAAACTTGATGCTTAAACGATCTGTGTGATGCTTATGCTACAAACTTGATGCTTAAAATTTATGCTCGATGCTTATGCTATAAACTCTATGCTTAAACTACATGCTCGATGCTAAGGCTTTGAAACACTTACACTAAATGCTAACACTTGATACACTCGTTCTGAAAGCTAATACTATATATATATACTCTAAATACTAATAATTTATACCCTTATTCTTAAAAGTTAATATTTTACACTCTTAATATAAAGGCTAATTCTGTTTACACTTATACTTAATTTCTTAAAACTCTCGAAACTTTTAATTGCATAAGAAAGACAAATACTAAAACTAGGAATGCTTTTGAAAACTATACGTATGTAAGCTTGAAAACTTAAACTCAGAAAGGCTCACTTGCTCAAAAAGCTATAAAGACTTAAATACTTGAAACACTTGAATGCTCGATGTGCTTGGAATACTTGAAACACTTGAATGCTTGATAAACTTGAAATGCACAGACAACAGGCTGAATGACCATCGCGTCTTGACATTGGTCAAGCCCTACTAGTCATCAGTTAATCTATGGGAATGCTCTAAACTTGTATGCTTAAGCTATCGGACATCGTAAGACAGACTGTTGGCCCTCGCGTCTTGACATTGGTCAAGCCCTACTAGTTATCAGTGTTCTTCGTTGTCGAACATCGTAAGACCGACTGTTGGCCATCGCGTCTTGACATTAGTCAAGCCATACTAGTCATCAGTGCTCTTCGTTGTCAGAATCATGTAACGCAGACTGATTGGCCGACGCGTCTTGACAGTGGTCAAGCCTTACAAGTCATTCAGTGTCCTTCTTGATTCATCCATGGTTATGACGAGTGAATAGAATGATTTTTTTTCTTCTAGCTGATTTTGTGTCATCTTGAGGATTCCTCAATCAAAACACGTCGCGGGTCATATTTGGTACCGTTATGGATGGATGCTGAGTTCCTTAGGGTGTTCAGCTGTCCATAATGGTGACTCTCAAACTTGACGCTCTAATACTACTTTGTGCATGTTGAAACTTATGATCAGAACACTTAAAGCTATGATGGGATTCGATGGTAGGTAAGACGCTTAATTATCATTAACATCAATGTCCTATGTGGCTTAGTATGTGGTGGGACGGCGTCTGGGTGGGTTGTAGGCTCGACTCAGGGGTATGCCCTATATATAAGCATACCGAGCTGGATGATACAGGTGATGTTAATGAGATTAGGGTTGTTACCGTAGGGATTTGGGAATGCTATTGGGTAGATAACATAAACTTCTAAACATGATGCTTGAAACTATGATGGGAATTGAATGGTAGGTAAAATGCTTAATTATCATTAACAACAATGTCCTATATGGCTTCGTATGTGGTGGGATGGCGTCTGGGCGGGTTGTAGGCTCGACTCAGGGGTATGCCCTATATCTAAGCATACCGAGCTGGATGATACAGGTGATGTTAATGAGGTTAAGGTTTTACCGAAGAGGTTGCAAAACTATTTTTCGAATACTAAAACTATATGAACTCACCAACCATTGTGTTGACTTTGTTTTCTTACCTGCTTTCTCAGGTGATGCACAGGTTTAAGCTAAGGCTCAGGATTGCATGCTAGGATGCCCAGATAGAGGACCTAGTAGACTTTTGGAAAGCACATATTTTGCTGTTGATACAAATCACTTTTGAATATCTTGTACAGATACAAGATAGTAATAGTTGATTTTTTTGATAGGTTGACTTAGTTAAATTACTAAACATTGATATTGTAATTTAACTTTGTAATCCTAGTTTAATGCTTTATTGTGCTTTAGTTATTCTTAACATTGATGCTATGTAAACAATCTGATCATCACGATTATCACTCACGATATCGCGTCCCGAGAACCTTCTGCCCGGCGGAGAACACGATCCGTCCCGCCGGCTCGGGGTGTGATAGGTGACTTTGATGAGGATCTTGATGAAGATCCCGAGGAGGACCAGGATGACGGTCCTGCGGACAGTGGAGATTCAAACTCCACGGTTGCATCACACTAGTTAGATTTCCCTATTTCAGTTTACTTTACTTTATTGTACGCCTATATGAGCGGGATGTGCTCATACGAAAATATTGGTAGTAGTATTTTGTTTTTTTGAAAAACTTGATGTACTCAAAAGATTATTAGTAATGAAATGGCATTTTGACTTACTCTTGTGTACCTTATTCATGTTGTATTCTGACTCTAACATCTAACACTATTGGCAACTAACACAACATTTACTTCGTATAGAACTAATGGTCGGACGAGGAACACACACACGTGCCCCTAAGAGACAGATCGGTGCAGTGACCATCAAGATGATGGTTGATCGCCAGGTAAAGAAGGCGATTGCCAAATATGAGACAAGCTGCCAGCATAGCGAGACTAGCGGAACTAACAATGGTACTAACACTCTGCACCAACAAGGGGTGCTCATTCAAGACTTTTCGGAACTGCCATCCTCATACTTTCAAGGGAACAGAAGGAGACGTTGGAATGCTCCGATGGGTGGAGAAGGCAGAATCTGTCTTCTCAATGTGCGAGTGCGCAGATGAAAACCGATTTATAAATGCGCAACCGGTACTCTTGAGGGACCGGCCCTCACATGGTGGAACACCCATGTCCAAACACTGGGTTTGGACGGAGCTAACTCGATGACATGGGGAGATTTCACCAGAATGCTGCAGGAAGAGTACTGTCCCAGAAATGAGATCAAAAAGCTGGAGGAGGAATTTTGGGTCCACAAAATGGTGGGATCAGAGATTGAACAGTACTGCACATGGTTCCATGAACTGTGTAAGCTGTGTCCGGGGATGATGACCCCCGAATACAAGAAGATCGAACAATTCATCAGTGGACTGCCCGAGCAGATCCAAAGCATGCTCATAGCTTTTGACCCGACTCAGATCCAACCCACCATGCGGCTGGCACATAAACTTACTAATCAAGCGGTAGCACAAGGAAAGCTACCCAAACGAGGTGAACATCTGAAACCTCAAGACAGCCACAAACGAAAGTGGGAACCCAGTCATCCTAAGTCTCACTCATCATATCAATTACAACAAAGGTCTGCATCAGCTAGAGCTTTCACTGCTACCCAACCCGACATCAAGGGGAAGTGTGTGTACAAGGGGAAATACCCCCTGTGCAACCGATGTTCATACCACCACTTCAGGCAATGCGAGAGATACCGTTGCCTAAAGTGCGGAAGACATGGCCACGTGGCCAAGGATTGCAGATCAAAGTTTCCGAACAACAACCCCAACCGCAACCTGAACAACAACAACCAGAACACTCTAAAGGGGTGTTATGAATGCGTAAACCGGGACATATGCGGAGGGATTGCCCGCAGTTGAACAAGCCTGGAGGAGGTGCAGCCAAGGGCGAGCCTTCGTGATAGGCTCAGGGGAAGCCAAGGATGATCCGAACATCGTGACTTGTACGTTTCTTTTAAATAATGTCTAAGCAAGTATATTATTTGATACCGGTGCCGATAGGAGCTTTATATCCAGTGAATTTAGCAAATTGCTTGATATTACCCAAACACCACTAGATAATAAGTATACCATAGAGTTAGCCGATGGCAAACTGATCGAAGCACAACACGTCTTTCGAGGATGTGTCATGGTTTGGGCGGATCATGAGCTCGAAATCGACTTGATGCCGGTGACTCTCGGGAGCTTCAATGTGACATCCAGTACCTGATCGTCCGGCAAGTCTGTACGGTATGTGTACTTATACTATTTACTATGTGTAAATACAATTTTATGAACAGTGTTTGTGATAATAGAATTCAAAGTACAAGAAACAGTTGTACGTATATAGGTGAAAACTTAAATACTGTATGTACAACAACTCACGATAAACAATAGTTGTATGTATTTAGGTGAAAACCTAAGTACAATTAATACAACGAATCAAGAATGACAACAGTTTTCAAGTAAATAACAAGAACATGCCGGTTGCGATCTGATATCCATAGATGACAGGATTCAGATGGCCGACAAATCAGTACGAAAACACTGTGAGAACAAGAAGTTAGTTGAGTCCGTCAGTGAGGAA
This sequence comes from Mikania micrantha, assembly GCA_009363875.1. Lineage (NCBI taxonomy): Eukaryota > Viridiplantae > Streptophyta > Magnoliopsida > Asterales > Asteraceae > Mikania > Mikania micrantha. Next base: position 54,996,850 of record CM018691.1, on the reverse strand, counting down.
ATACAATTCAAACAAAAATTTCAGTGTTATTTCAGAATAATGAACTGACAGTGTGTTTGCGTGGGTGACGATTCACACAAACATATCTGTGAGTTTAACGTTCTGAAATGATACTGGAAAGTAGAAAACAAGAATCAGAAAGCAAAACCATCGTCGGGTTCATTCGGGTGACGATTCGAACGAATACGCGCGATGGTGACGCGTTCTGACGAAACGAAAATGAATTACAACACGAACGAAAATAAATCAAGAAATTTAATATTTCGTGTTTTACAATTTTGAAACTCATCTAAAATTTATTAAAGGAAACTATTTTATTTAAAATACGTAAATTACGCGTAATAATCCGGAAACGCAACGGAGACGAAAAACAAGCAACCGAAACGAACCCGAACACCCTCGGGGTATATAAACAACAAATGAGGCCATTTCTTTCATTTCACCACCTTCCACTCTCTCTCTACACCAAATTTCCGGCCACCCTCTCTCTCTAACTTCTCTCTACCATAAATCACACAAAACTCAACCATGTTGCAAGATCTTGGTGCTAAATCGAAGCTGTAACCATCCTCTACCTAGAAGTACAACGATCTAAAGTTTTGTCCAGCCAACTCGTGATAAAGAAGCTTAAAGGTTCGGAAAAGTAGGGTTTTTACCTTTGTTTTGTTGCACTAGTATTTAACCGATTCTAGACCTACCCCCACGAACCCTACACCTGTGAAAATCTTTCAACGCATAACACTATACTGGGAAACCACCTGGAACAGTTAGTTCCAATGAAGAGGATGAGGGTGAACAGGGGTGCGTGAAAGAACAACTTTGGCCGAGCCCTCTTGAGGTAGCCAAACCTCCTCAACCTGTAACCTGTGAGTTGGGCGAACCTCACCTTTTCACTTAGCCGAACCTAGCAGGTTGCAACTACCCACGAACCCTCATGTGAACCATACATTCAACGAACCTTTCTGCATCACGCACCGAACCTTTAAGCTACCAAGGACAAACGAATCTATTCCAAACGAACCTCACATAAGCTGCGAACCCATGCTGGCGAACCTTACATTTCAGCCAAACCAACCTTTGAACGAACCCATCAATGGGCTGAGACTACACCCTTGGCTGAACCTCCCACTATCAAAGAACATTGGGGCAGCGACCCTACTTCCCCGAACCAGTGGACTGCAAGAGAAACGAACCAAGACACTGGTTCGGCCCAGTCCAGTCACAACGGCCCAAATCATTTATTTAGCCCATTGATGTTTTCAGCCCAGGGTGATGGGATTTGGACAAGCCCCGCCGAATTGGCCTACACACATGTTAAAGGCCCATGGGAGTTATCGGCCCAAAATTCCATTAATAGGCCCAAGGGATTTAGTTGTTAGGCCCACACATCACATTGGATCGGCCCATTTTGACATCATTCGGCCCAAGTAATAACTTGGTCTACATGGAAATAGAAATCAACTTAGGAGATTTAATACAAAGGGATAACAAACATAGAATCTCGTATTGATGTTAATTTACTACAAAGGTGACAAAAATTCAAGTATAATGAAATTCAAAAAGACTAAAAAGGTTATCTTAAAGGTTTTAACAACTGATTCTAAAGTGTTCCGACTAATAGAGCAATGATGACACAAAACTATGTTTTAAGTTGTTGAAAGTTGTTAACTTTTAACCTAAAACCTAAGTCTCATACTTAGTATCTCTTCTGTTATAGTAATAAAGAGAAAGAATGTAAACAAGTAAATAAGTACAATAGCCTTAATTAATTGGGCTAAGGGCTATTAAAATCCTTAGTAGACAAAGCAGGCCGAATGATGATCGAGACCAAGATGTGATAACCGAATTGGGGCTAACACATACACGCACACAAATCCATACTATTTATACTTATGAATTGCAACAACAAGAAATCAATACAGGATTGTGAAATCAACAACAAGTACAAACAAAGAGCGCGTGCATTCTTATTTAAGCTAAGTCAACCACTTCCACCACAAGGTGAGTTCATACGCCCCTTTTCTAATCTTAACTGATGTTAAACTCTCAGGGCTGAGAAACATGCTTAACTTTTACTTATTTAAAAGTTTTAGATTAACATATTGCTTATACTTAATATTGCTTGACTTATTATCAGTATCATTGTATGCATGCTTGTATGTTCATGATATGACAGGGATACTAAGATGAATATGATAATATAATTTCATAATCCATCAACACAATAGAATAACATAGTTGTAAGATTATATCTTATAACACTCAGTTATCCTTACAAGAATGAACATTGAGATAATTACAGGGGAACATGATGACATGAACAAAACACATGAATGATATGAAGATAACACATCTTCATAATAACATTCAAAACTAGAGTTAAGCAAGTGTAATAAGACAAGTTCTTATAACACTTAGTTTACAACTCGATACATATTACAAGTTAACATGGAACAACTATCATCCACCACCTGAGTCGACTAAGTGTAGTAAGACTAGTTCTTACCACAGCTTGGTGACAACATGGTGACCACATAGAACAATTAGAATAATAATCATGATAATGTAATTTCATGAAAACAACATTGATGAACACAATACAATTGATTGCTATTGAACTGTCTGTATTATATCATGTCAATCATGTGCCATATATCCAAGTTTCATTGTAAGTCCCTTCATAGAATCGTTTACCAGTTAATTTAGTGGGATCTAAACCGACGTTAGCATAGTGGTACCATAGACTTGACAAACCTCCGGCGAGTAGGTCAGTATGTTAAGCGTAACATAAATTGGCCGGTAACGTAAGACCGGTAACACGGCGACGATCAGTCAGGTTTGGTAAACGACACATGGTGATATCATTCGACAGTGGAATTTTAATTAATCCATCGTTACCTGTTGACTAGTAGACCGAGGAATTTATTCTCTCAAGTCATAATACTAGTTACTGTTTCGATGAGATCTATGGTTACACATAGTGATAGAGGTAAATCGGATGCATTGTAATCTGATTTCGTGAGGATTGCAATGGATTCCTTTTAGGCTCTATGCACTTCAAGTTAAGAACAAATATCAATTGGTTAACTAACACTCTTACCTTTAAAAGTGATTAACAGTTAACCCCACAGATAATAGAATAATAACAAGGATCAGATTAACATAATCTAATTTCCTTAACATATTGAGGGTTATCAATACTTAGGTTTGATAATTGAACCTCTCTTATTATAGTATTCTACATATGATACAACGGGTGATGAACACAGACGGACGGGTGAAATGAAATGGATATCCATAGTTGTATTGCAAGTGGCATTAAGTTCTATTATGTCACAACCCCAAATTCCAACTTGTGGTGTCAGTCCACGTGGGTGTGACGTGGCCAGGATCACAGCTCATGGTCATATAGAACAACTCTATATGAGTTACACAATCACACATGTTTGTAAAATAATCATGATTTTTATTAGTAAGCAGCGGAAAATGTTTTAGACATCATAAGTAAATAAAGTTTGCAGCGGAAAGTAAATTGTATCAAACACTACATAAATCAAATTGTTTTTCAAAATGAACACATCAACACAAAGCCTAGGAGTCTAATATGCATGAGACTCTCTTGTACTCCTCCTTTGTGTCCTAGCGTGTGCTCCATTAGTTACCTGAGAATACATGCGAAAAGTGTCAACTAAAAAGTTGGTGAGTTCACAGGTTTAGACAGACTGAAAAGTAAACAGACATATACTGGGTATGTTAAGTTTTGTTGTTGGATACTACGATCCGTGGAGTGTCAGTTCATTTTACCGAAACTAGACTGTTCCCGTTTGCCTCCGCAGGTCATCGCTGAACCCGCATTCCCATCGAAATTACACTCGTTATGACATCCAGTCAACATTGGTGCAGAGTGGGGTTAGTCAAACCCAGTAGTACTACGTAATTACGACTCGTTTGATACACAACTAACGGTAAGGATAAGTGAGGAATTTAAGCGATAATAGTTACACTCGAAAATGATTTTCACAACATACCAGTCATATATCTAAAGTAGTTGCATAGTATTCTCACCCCAAAGTTAAGTAAAACAGTTGAATAGCTTTCCACAACATACCAGTCATATATCTAAGATAGCTTCGATCAAGAGAAAGAATGGAGTGTGGTGTTCTTGGAGCTCCTTTGTGCCTCAACATTCAAAATCTTCAAGAACAAGCTTTCCAAGATGCAACAATGGCTTCCAAGGGTTCTTTAAGGGTAATTATGGTGTTGTAGGACTGAAATCAGCAGTTTTTGGGGGTTTAAATGGAAGAGTTTACGTATGGGATAGTATAAAATGAGTATAGTAGGGTAATCATGAGATTTACAAGATTTTTTAGCTGTCAGACGCCCCAGGCGCATCGCGCCACGAGGAAGGCCGAGGCCAGGCGTACCGCGCGAGGCAGCCGGATGAGGCGCCTCCTTGGACCCTCCGCGCGCAACGCCTAGCGTAGTGTTCTCGGGTCAGGCGTACCGCCCGGCCCGTTTGTCAGGCCCAATAAGCTTGTTTTGGCCCGTTCTTCGCGTATTTTTCGATTACGATCATCGTTTCTCGACATGTAAGCATAGTCCCAACTACTTTAGGCCTCCTAGGACCTAAGTGCAGTGAAAGTGTACTGTGGTCTGATCCGTTCACCAACGTTCGTCATTCAAGATACGTACGAGAGTTGTGCGATAGTTCCTCGAACTATCGGTGTTTTTGGTCTGTTGTGCCACGTGTCACACTAAATACAATTATTCTAGTGCTACGTATGAAATAATAATACACATTATTATTAAAATAATATAATTGCTGACCTGGAATTTGCGAGGTGTCACATCATCCCCCGGTTAATAGGAATTTCGTCTCGAAATTCAGTTCGTGTTGCTCGTTCCTGTTTGGTCGGAGAATAAGTGAGGGTATTTCTTTTTCATCTGGTCCTCTCGCTCCCAGGTGTATTCCGGTCCACGCCGTGAATTCCATCGTATCTTAACTATCGGTATCTTACTGAGTTTGAGCTTCTTGATATCCCGGTCCATAATTTCCACCGGTTCCTCATCGAAGTGTAGTTGTTCGTCAATCTGAATTTCTTCCAACGGAATTGCGAGCGTTTCGTCTGATAAGCATTTCTTGAGGTTCGACACGTGAAACACATTGTGTACGCTGCTCAATTCCTGTGGTAGCTGTAGCTCGTAGGCCACAGGGCCTATCCCTTTAGTGATCTCGAATGGTCCGATGTAACGAGGGTTTAACTTTCCCTGTTTCCCAAATCGAATCACTCCCTTCCAAGGCGAGACTTTAAGAAGTACTCGGTCTCCCACTTGGAATTCCAAAGGTTTGCGCCTTTTGTCGGCATAGCTTTTCTGTCGGTCCCGAGCTGCTGCCATCCTGTTACGTATTTGCACGATCTTTTCTGTTGTTTCGTGCACCAGCTCAGGTCCGGTCAGTTGGCTTTCGCCAACTTCTGCCCAACAGAGTGGTGATCTACACTTACGCCCGTAAAGTGCTTCAAACGGTGCAGCTCCAATGCTGGTGTGATAACTGTTATTATATGAGAACTCAACTAAAGGTAAGTGAGTCTCCCAGCTGTTACCAAAGTCGATCACACATGCCCGTAGCATGTCCTCCAAGGTCTGGATGGTTCTTTCACTTTGGCCATCCGTTTGAGGGTGATAAGCAGTGCTCATATCCAACCTTGTTCCGAGTGACTTGTGTAAGGACTTCCAAAAATGTGCCGTGAAACGGCTGTCTCGGTCAGATATTATTGAGACTGGGACTCCATGTCTGGAAACGATTTCCTTTAAGTATAGTCTGGTTAGCTTCTCCAACTTATCAGTTTCCTTAATCGGTAGGAAGTGTGCCGATTTCGTGAGTCGGTCTACGATAACCCAGATGGTATCGCAACCACTTGCCGTCTTCGGTAGTTTGGTGATAAAATCCATGGAAATCTGCTCCCATTTCCATACTGGGATTTCTGGTTGTTGAAGTAATCCTGAGGGTTCCTGATATTCGACCTTGACTTTGGAGCACGTCAAACACTTACTCACATAAGTCGCGATTTCCGACTTCATATTAGGCCACCAGTAGGTTGTCTTTAGATCGGGGTACATCTTGTCAGAACCTGGATGTACTGAGTATCGGCTCTTGTGAGCTTCATCCATCACTACTCCTCTCAATCCCCGTAGTGTGGAATCCAAATCCGATCCATCAGATAGTAAGCTCCATCGTCCTTCTGTTTCAATTGTTTATCCATACCCCGCATGGCTTCGAGAGCAAGGTTTTCCTTTCTCAAAGCTTCTTGTTGTGCAACTCGAATCTGATTGGGTAGCTCAGAGTGTATGGTAAGTTGTAGTGCACGTACGCGTTTGGTTGTTTCTTTCCGGCTTAACGCGTCAGCCACTACGTTTGCCTTTCTGGGATGATATTTGATTGCACAGTCATAATCGCCTATCAGCTCGACCCATCTGTGTTGTCTCATGTTTAGTTCCTTTTGGTCGAAGATGTGCTGCAGGCTCTTATGATCAGTGAATATAGTGCACTTGGTGCCCTACAGATAGTGTCGCCAGATCTTCAATGCGAACACTACAGCTCCCAACTCCAAATCGTGAGTTGTGTAATTCTTCTCGTGCACTTTTAATTGTCGTGACGCATAAGCTATGACTTTCTCGCGTTGCATCAGCACGCAACCGAGTCCTTGCTTCGATGCGTCACAATAAACCACAAAATCTTCGCACCCGTCTGGTAGTGATAGGATCGGTGCGCTGCACAGTTTCTGTTTCAATAATTCGAATGTAGTCACTTGTTTTTCTCCCCATTCGAACTTCTTATCTTTATGCGTAAGGGAAGTCAATGAGTTGCGATCTTCGAGAATCCCTCGATAAATCGTCTGTAGTACCCGGCCAATCCCAGAAACTGTCGCACCTCAGTTGGAGTCTTTGGTGCCGTCCAGTTCTTGATTGCCTCAATCTTGGCTGGGTCTACGTGTATCCCTTTCTCGTTTACTACGCGCCCAAGGAACTGAACTTCGCGAATCCGAAAATCGCATTTGTAAAACTTCGCGTATAGTTGTTCCTTCTTCAGTAGTTCCAAGACGCATCTCAAGTGATCGATATGTTCTTCTTGAGTCTTGGAGTAGATCAGGATGTCATCAATAAATACGATTACGAATTTATCGAGATACGGCTTACACACCCGATTCATGAGATCCATGAATACTGCCGGTGCGTTGGTCAGCCCAAATGGCATAACCAGAAACTCATAATGTCCGTACCGTGTTCTGAAGGCTGTCTTCGGTATATCCTCCTCTTGTATCCTAAGTTGATGGTAACCGGATCTTAAATCGATCTTCGAATAGTAGCTTGACCCTTGCAATTGGTCAAACAGATCGTCTATTCAAGGTAAAGGGTATCGATTCTTGATCGTTACCTTGTTCAGTTTCCAGTAGTCTATGCACATACGGAACGATCCGTCCTTTTTCTTCACGAACAAGACTGGTGCTCCCCAAGGTGAGAAGCTCGGTCGGATAAATCCTTTATCCAATAACTCTTGCAGTTGATTGGATAGTTCCTGCATTTCAGTAGGAGCCAATCGGTATGGTGCCTTGGCTATTGGTGCTGCTACTGGTGTCAGATCTATCTGAAACTCCACTTGTCATGCTGGTGGTAGTCCCGGTAGATCGTCGGGAAAGACTTCTGGATAATCGCGAACGACAGCGATGTCCTCGATCTTTCGTTCCTTCTTTGGTTGTTCGGTGATAAGTGCCAGGATAGCTGTGTATCCCTTCTTCAGGTATTTGTTTGCCTTCATGCAGGACATGATGTTTAACGGTATTCTGCGCCGTTCCCCTTGGATTGAGATCTGCTCTCCACTTGGCAACGTAATCCGCACAATCTTCTCGTTGCACACGATCTCAGCGTGGTTTGCAGATAGCCAATCCAATCCAATAACCACATCGAAGCTCCCGAGAGTTACCGGCATCAAGTCAATCACCAGTTGGTGGTCTGCTAACGTCAGGACACACCCCTTGATGATATGTTGTGTTTCTATCAGCTTGCCGTCTGCTAACTCTACAGTGTACTTATGGTCTAGTGGTGTTGGTGTCATATTAAGAAGTTTGCTAAAGTCACTAGAGATAAAACTCCTATCGGCACCGGTATCATATAATATGCTAGCATAGACATTATTTAAAAGAAACGTACCAGTAACGACATTGGGGTCATCTTTGCTTCTCCTGACCCGATCACAAATGCCCTTCCCCTTGCTGGATTGCCGCCAGCGTTCTTGATTTTGGGCAGTCTTGGCGCATGTGCCCCGGCTTTCCGCAAGTGAAACACCCCTTTAAAGTGTCATTCTTGTTGAGATTGGGGTTGGGGTTTGGTCGGCATTCTTTGGCCAGGTGCCCGTTTCTGCCACAGTTTGTACATTTGCCCTTCTTGCATGGGCCAAAATGATGATAGTTGCAAGTGTTGCATTTTGGGCTGTTGCCCTGATATCCTCCCTTGCCTTGAGTGTTCGGCTGGGTGGCAGTGAAAACCTTTGCAGGTGCTGGCCGGTGCTGGGTTTGTTGCTGAGGTGAGAAGGTTCAGTTATTTCTGGGCTCCCACTTCTTCTTGGGCTCTTGGGGTTTCAGATGTTCACCCCTCTTCGGCAGCTTTCCCTGGGCTACCGCCTGATCGGTTAATTTATGAGCCAAGCGAATCAGTGGTTGGATGGTGGGGTGATCGGATGCAGTCACTGTGCTCTGGATTTGTTCCGGCAATCCACTAATGAATTGCTCAATCTTCTTGTACTCCAACGTTACCATTGCCGGGCACAACTTGCATAGTTCATGAAATCGATTACAGTACTTCTCGATTTCGGATCCTACCATCTTGTGTACCCAAAATTCTTCTTCAAGCTATCTGATTTCATCACGAGGACAGTATTCCTCGTGAAGCATCCGGGTGAAGTTCTCCCACGGGATGGAGTTTGCCGTTTCCAGTCCAAGGGTCTGGACGTGTGTGTTCCACCAGGTGAGGGCTGGTCCCTCCAGAGTCCCGGTGGCATACTTTACTCGGTTTTCCTCCGAGCATTCAGACATGGAGAATACCGACTCCAATTTCTCGATCCAGCGAAGCAGTCCCACTGCTCCCTCGGTACCCTGGAACTTGTGAGGGTGGCAGCTCAGAAAGGCGTTAAACGAGCATCCCTTTGCTGCGCTCCCTTGGGATCCGTTATTGGTGCCGCTAGTCTCGCTAGCAAGTCGGTTGGCTTCGTACTCAATGAGTACTTTGTTGACCTTACGTTCAACCATCATATTGATCCTTGTCTTCTCGGCCTTACGTTTGAGATTGAGAGCGTTGGGTCCCCTTCCAGACATGATTCTATATGGAAAGGTTAGAACGTTAGTTAGCATGAGTTAGAGTGTTAGCCGATTGTCATGTCATAAGTCAAGTTAGATGTCATGTTAACAAGCAACCATAATCAAGACATAATAAATAAAGCAAAACATCATTTCATTAATCATAATATCTTGAAGTACAATGATTTTCAAAAGAGATACTTCTACAAAAGTTCCTATGAGCACATCCCGCTCATCTGAGAATACAAAAGCAAAATACTGAAAGAAATAAAATACTGAAATAGGAAATCTAACTAGACAATCGTGGAGTGCGAATCTCCACTGTCGACAGGACCATCATCGTCCTCCTCCTCGGGATCCTCTTCCGGATCCTCGTCAGCTGCGACCTCCTCCTGTCGCTGGATCACGTCCAGAGTCCTAGCGACCAAATCATCCTGTGCTCCCTCGATATGAGCAAGTCTCTCCTCTAAATGCTCCACGCGGCTCTGGAGCTGCTGACTATGCTCCAGAAGATCCCTAAACCCATCAGTCATCACGCATAGCTGACACGACTCGCGTCTATATCGTGAGATCAATGCGGCAAATGCCTGCTCCATGGGCATGCCAATCGGTGGTAGTGGTGGTCCGGTAGATGCGTCACCTAACAAAGGTAACTTAGGTACTCTCTCTTCCCTCGCCCAAACAGCAAAGGTAGTAGGGTACCAGTCCCATGGTCCCCTGCTGGTCGAGGGACGAAGCCTCTTGGGCTCCTGAGCATGTACCTGCTCCACCATGTCCCGGATCCTCTGCTTATCCTCCTCGGTAAGCTCATAATCATACGGACGTTTCTTCGAGTCCTTCCCATCCTGATCTTTGTTGTTGTCCATTCCTGCGTTCTAATCAAATAAGTAACAGCACATGATAGTAGATAATATTGTTGTGCAATTTCTAGTGTAGTGTCTAGTGTAGAGCAGTGGCTATAGTCTAAGTTTACTACATGCAAACCTAGTTCCCTATAACCAAGGCTCTGATACCAGTCTGTCACAACCCCAAATTCCCACTTGTGGTGTTAGTCCACGTGGGTGTGACGTGGCCAGGATCACACCTCATGGTCATATAGAACAACTCTATATGAGTTACACAATCACACATGTTTGTAAAATAATAATGATTTTTATTAGTAAGCAGCGAAAATGTTTTAGACATCATAAGTAAATAAAGTTTGCAGCGGAAAGTAAATTGTATCAAACACTACATAAATCAAATTGTTTTTCAAAATGAACACATCAACACAAAGCCTAGGAGTCTAATATGCATGAGACTCTCTTGTACTCCTCCTTTGTGTCCTAGCGTGTGCTCCATTAGTTACCTGAGAATACATGCGAAAAGTGTCAACTAAAAAGTTGGTGAGTTCACAGGTTTAGACAGACTGAAAAGTAAACAGACATATACTGGGTATGTTAAGTTTTGTTGTTGGATACTACGATCCGTGGAGTGTCAGTTCATTTTACCGAAACTAGACTGTTCCCGTTTGCCTCCGCAGGTCATCGCTGAACCCGCATTCCCATCGAAATTACACTCGTTATGACATCCAGTCAACATTGGTGCCGAGTGGGGTTAGTCAAACCCAGTAGTACTACGTAATTACGACTCGTTTGATACACAACTAACGGTAAGGATAAGTGAGGACTTTAAGCGATAATAGTTACACTCGAAAATGATTTTCACAACATACCAGTCATATATCTAAAGTAGTTGCATAGTATTCTCACCCCAAAGTTAAGTAAAACAGTTGAATAGTAAAAGTGGGGCCGTAAACTCACCTGAGTTTGAGTAAAGCGTTTGCTCAACAGAAATAGTGTAGCTCGCCGGCTAGTAGTCACCTATATCACATAGGTACTATGAGTTCGTGTTCACATATGTGGGTCTCACAGGACCGTGTTAGTGTTCAACAACTCCGAGTTGTTATGTGGGTCAAAGTTGACCGTGTTGACCGTGTTTGACCTAACACCCCGTTGGTGATGGTTTTGGATCAAGTACTCATGTAATGTGCGGTTTAGTGTCGTGTGATGTGTACGGATACCAAAATCACTTTCGTGAGGAAACTTACTATTATAGTAAGTTTCTATTTCAGAAAAGTTTCCACATTAGGCAAGTCATGCATAAAATCACATTCCGATTATTCTATCTTGCATAATTATCCTAAATGAGCATGTTATCACATAGCACATAGTTACAAATAGCCGGTTTAGCATGGTTTGCGCATAAAAGTTTCTATAAATAGAAGGTTACAAAATAAGCATGTGTCGCTAAGTCTAGCTAACAATCTCATCATAATATCGTCATCCTAGTTCAAAATAACCGTTAAATCATATTCATTACAACAAACCTGCCATCATTTATAGACTTTGTGAAATAAAGTTACTATTTATAGTAACCTATGACAAAACTCATATTTTAATCATTTTAGAACATAAGATCACTTATTATCATCATAACTAGTCTAACTATGCATGATAATTATCCAACATTTATCAAGTTCATCATCCATAACAACTTTATAACAAAAAGTTACTATTTATAGTAATATTCATAAAAATCCTACATTTGGTGATTTTACAGTTCTAATGCATCAATAACCATCCTTTTAGTTTCTAAACATCATTTTGAACATAACTCATAGATCTAAACACGTGCATTAAGCCATTTCATCATAAATCAACATTTCATGATATTAAAGTTACCACAATTAGTAATAATCACATTTTGACATATCTTGCTATCCATAACACTTCTAGATCTCATAAATCACATCCAATATCATACCCAATAACATTTCAACGTCAAACTTCAAGTAAATCAACCTAGATCATACATGCATGTTGCTAGAACACCCATTCGTGACCCAATCATCAACATGCACATTGACATTATCATGGATCGTCATAAAAACTCAATATATCATCATGGATCATCAATAAACATAGAAACATCATCAAACCCAGATTCGAATCACCAAAAAATTCGTGCATGTGGTGTGTGAGTGATTGCATGTGAGTGATTCACAATGCATGTGGGTCTAGAAGTGTTTTTAAGCCAAAATGAACATGGATCTACCTTCTTGGAGCTTTAGATCGTCGAGATGAAGCTTGAGCAGGTTTGAAATAGCTCCAAATGTGGCTAAGATAGCTTCGATCAAGGGAAAGAATGGAGTGTGGTGTTCTTGGAGCTCCTTTGTGCCTCAACCTTCAAGATCTTCAAGAACAAGCTTTCCAAGATGCAACAATGGCTTCCAAGGGTTCTTTAAGGGTAATTATGGTGTTGTAGGACTGAAATCAGCAGTTTTTGGGGGTTTAAATGGAAGAGTTTACGTATGGGATAGTATAAAATGAGTATAGTAGGGTAATCATGAGATTTACAAGATTTTTTAGCTGTCAGACGCCCCAGGCGCATCGCGCCACGAGGAAGGCCGAGGCCAGGCGTACCGCGCGAGGCAGCCGGATGAGGCGCCTCCTTGGACCCTCCGCGCGCAACGCCTAAGGTAGTGGTCTCGGGTCAGGCGTACCGCCCGGCCCGTTTGTCAGGCCCAATAAGCTTGTTTTGGCCCGTTCTTCACGTATTTCTCGATTACGATCATCGTTTCTCGACATGTAAGCATAGTCCCAACTACTTTAGGCCTCCTAGGACCTAAGTGCAGTGAAAGTGTACTGTGGTCTGATCCGTTCACCAACGTTCGTCATTCAAGATACGTACGAGAGTTGTGCGATAGTTCCTCGAACTATCAGTGTGTTTGGTCTGTTGTGCCACGTGTCACACTAAATACAATTATTCTAGTGCTACGTATGAAATAATAATACACATTATTATTAAAATAATATAATTGCTGACCTGGAATTTGCGAGGTGTCACATATTAGATATGTGGTGGGATGTTGGCTAGGGCTTGGTTCCCTTACATATGCCCTATATATAAGCATAGCTAGTAGGATGAGATATCACTTGTAAATATAACTATGGAAAGGCCATTGTGTGAACGGGTGAATCAAACAACTTACAAACAACAAGTATGACATTGTGATTGTGCATGTGAACATTTCAAGGCTTTCAAATATCAAACTTATGAACTCACCAACCTAGTGTTGACTTTATTTAAATACATGTTTTCTCAGGTGACGAACATGTGTAGTTGCCATATTCAAGAATAGCTAGTGAACTTTTAGAAGACCTAGCTACATTTTGTGTGATCATACTTTTGGGATGACAAAACAATGAATCATCTTTTTTATATCTTGTACAGATACAAAATATAAACTCATTGATTCTTTTGATTAGATTTACTTAGTTAAATTATGAGAAAACAATGTAATTTAACTTTGTAATTCTATTTCATTGTCATGTTAGCATTTCTCATTTATTTATCATGTGCTATGTAAACAATCCGATCATTTTGATTATCACAACGATATCACGCCCCAGGAACCTTCCGCCTGGCAGGAAATTCGATCCAGCCCGCCGGCTCAGGGTGTGACATTCGATGTGGTCATTGGAATGGACTGGCTATCTGCAAACCAAGCTGAGATTGTGTGCAACGAGAAGATCGTGCGAGTTACGTTGCCGAACGGAGAACAGATCTCGATTCAGGGAGAACGACGAGGAATACCCCTGAACATCATATCTTGCATGAAGGCGAGCAAGTACCTGCAGAAAGGATACTCTGCGATATTAGCTCTTATCGTAGAACAGCTGAAACAGGAGAAGAAGATCAAGGACATTGCTGTAGTCCGAGATTTTCCTAAAGTATTTCCCGAGGATTTACCAGGACTACCACCGAAACGACAAATCGAGTTCCAGATAGACCTCACTCCTGGAGCAGCACCAATTGCTAAAGCACCATATCGATTAGCACCGACAGAAATGCAAGAGCTGTCTAACCAGTTGCAGGAGCTGCTAGACAAGGGATTCATCAGACAGAGCTTCTCACCCTAGGGAGCACCGGTCTTGTTCGTGAAGAAGAAAGACGGATCATTTCGTATGTGTATCGACTACAGGGAGCTGAACAAGGTGACGATCAAGAATCGATACCCATTGCCACGAATAGACGATCTGTTTGATCAGTTGCAAGGGTCAAGTTACTATTCGAAGATCGATTTACGATCGGGTTACCATCAACTGAGGATACAGGAAGACGATACTCCTAAGACTGCCTTTAGAACCCGATATGGACACTACGAATTTTTGGTTATGCCCTTTGGACTGACCAATGCACCAGCCGTATTCATGGACCTTATGAATCGAGTGTGCAAGCCCTATCTTGATAAATTCGTAATAGTGTTCATTGATGACATCCTGATCTACTCTAAGAATCGGGAGGAACATGCCGAACATCTAAGGCTTGTCTTGGAACTGCTGAAGAACGAGCAACTGTACGCGAAGTTCTCCAAATGTGATTTTTGGATTCGCGAAGTCCAATTCCTTGGACATGTGGTTAATGAGAAGGGAATACATGTATACCCAGCTAAGATTGAGGGCATTAAGAACTGGGAAGCACCGAAGACTCCAACCGAAGTGCGACAATTCCTAGGATTGGCAGGATACTATCGGTGATTCATCGAGGGATTTTCGAAAATCGCTCAATCACTGACATCTCAAACACACAAAGACAAGAAGTTCGACTGGGGAGAGAAACAAGAGGCCGCTTTCAACTTATTGAAGCAGAAGTTATGCACTGCGCCAATCTTATCCTTGCTGGAAGGATGCGATGATTTCGTGGTGTATTGCAACGCCTCGAAGCAAGGACTAGGTTGTGTGCTGATGCAACGCGAAAAAGTCATAGCATACGCATCACGACAACTGAAAGTGCACAAGAAGAACTATACAACTCATGATCTAGAGTTGGGAGCCGTGGTGTTCGCCCTGAAGATTTGGCGACACTACTTATACGACACGAAGTGCACAATCTTCACTGATCACAAGAGCTTACAACACATTTTCGATCAAAAGGAGCTGAACATGAGACAACGAAGATGGGTTGAACTTATTGGCGATTATGATTGCGCCATCAAATACCATCCTGGTAAGGCAAACGTAGTGGCCGACGCGTTAAGCCGAAAGGAGACAAGTAAACGCGTACGAGCCCTACAACTTACGATTCATTCCGAATTACAACAACAGATTCGGAACCCCCAACAGGATGCTCTGACAGTCAAAAACCTCACTCAAGAATCCTTGCGCGGCATGGATAGACACCTGGAGGTAAAGACCGACGGAGCATACTACTTCATGGATCGAATCTAGATTCGACACCACGGAGGATTGAGAAATGTGGTAATGGATGAAGCACACAAGAGCTGGTATTTTGTACATCCGGGCTCTAACAAAATGTACCATGATCTGAAGACGACTTATTGGTGGCCGAACATGAAGGCAGAAATAGAAACTTACGTAGGTAAGTGTTTAACGTGCTCAAAAGTTAAAGTTGAGTATCAGAAGCCATCATGTCTACTTCAACAACCTGAGATACCAATGTGGAAATGGGAGCAAATTTCCATGGATTTCATCACCAAATTGCCTAAGATGGCAAGTGGTTGCGATACCATCTGGGTTATCCTAGATCGACTAACGAAGTCTGCACACTTTCTACCCATCAAGGAGACTGACAAGTTAGATAAGTTCACTCGAATATATTTAAAGGAAGTGGTCACTCAACATGGAGTGCCAATCTCGATCATCTCTGACCGCGACAGTCGATTCACATCGCATTTCTGGAAGTCCTTTCATAAGGCACTAGGCACAAGATTGGACATGAGTACCGCTTACCACCTGCAGACTGATGGGAAACGTGAGTGAACCATACAGACATTAGAAGACATGCTTCGCGCATGTGTTATTGATTTTGGCGGTAGCTGGGAGAACCATCTACCGTTAGTAGAGTTCTCGTATAACAACAGCTACCACACAAGCATACAAGCTGCACCATTCGAGGCACTTTACGGACGTAAGTGCCGATCACCTATCTGCTGGGCGGAAGTTGGGGAAAGCCACCTGACTGGCCCCGAGCTTGTGCATGAAACAACCGAAAAGATCGTGCAAATACGCAAACAAATGGCAGCAGCTCGAGACAGACAGAAAAGCTACGCTGACAAACGCCGCAAACCGTTGGAATTCCAGGTGGGAGAGAGAGTGTTGCTCAAGGTCTCGCCCTGGAAGGGAGTTATTCGGTTCGGCAAACGAGGTAAGTTAAATCCTTGTTACATCGGACCTTTCGAGATCACCAAACGAGTAGGCCCCGTGGCCTATGTTTGAACCTGCCAAACGAGCTAAGCAGTGTACACAATGTATTTCATGTATCGAACCTCAAGAAGTGTCTATCTGATGAAACACTTGTCATTTCTCTTGAGGAGATACAGATCGACGAACAATTAAACTTCGTTGAGGAACCGGTGGAGATTATGGACCGGGAAATCAAGAAACTTAAACTCAGCAAGATACCAAAAGTGAAAGTGCGATGGAATTCACGACGCGGACCAGAATTCACGTGGGAGCGTGAAGATCAAATGAAAAAGAAATACCCACACTTGTTTGCGAAACAGACAAACACTGGCAACACGACCTTAATTCAGGACGAAATTCTTTCTAACAAGGGGATGATGTGACACCCCGTAAAATCCATGTCAGCATTCTTTTTAATTAAATGTTTCTTTAATTGATATTTGTACACGTGGCACCAGAATTAGCTTAATTTAGTGTGACACGTGGCATGTCGGTACGAACACTGACACAAACAAGATAATTCAGAAAATGATCGCAACACGCACACACGTTTCTAAGAAAACACGAACGTTGGTGAACGTTTAGCACATCGTGTAATCAAACACTAGAAACCTCACAAAACACTCAAAAATTGAACTTGGAAGTTCAAACGAGATCGAACAATAGTCCGTAAACGTGAAAACGGCGAAGAACGGGTCAAACCATGAAAATTGGGCCTATTGGGCTCTTCGGGGACCCACCGCGGTACTCCATCGACCCTGGAGTGGGCCATGGGGGTACGCGAACGAATACGGGGGAATTTGAATCCCGAATTTCTTCGCGGTATGCTGAGAGCATCTTGGACTCTCTCAGCGGTACGCGACACCGCCCAGTCGACAAAATCTTTATATAACCAAGACAAATCACATTATACTCTATCTTAATCATTTTCTTCGGCTTCACACTCCACCATCCGACCTATTCCTCTCCTAGAACCTCTAAAATCACCATTAGAAGCCACTGAAGCCTCAATTCTTGATGGTTGAAGCTTGGAGAAGTCTCAAGGGAGCTTGAAAGAAGAGTTGGAGCCCAAACCATCACCAACACTATCTTGTTGCTGCAAAACCCCACGACCCATGAGGCTTAGGAACTGATTGGATCATCAACCTTGCATCCTTGGAGCTTTAGAAGGTAAACCTTTGGCCATATGCTCTCTATTCACACACAAACACACATGCAAGCTCACAAACACACATGCAAGTGCATGACGTGCACATGTACGAATTTTGTGATGTTTGAATCTGGGTTAACTATTATTTCTACTGATATTAATGATCTCTAATGATATTTTAATGATTCATGACAATCCATGATAATGTGCATGTGTAAAACCTCTGATTTGGGCACGAATGAACAAAATAGCTACATGCATGTATGATCTAGTGTATTGTAGATGGATTTGAATGTTGATACATTATTATTTTTGGTATTGGAAATGTATTATGTGATTGTTATCTTTGAAATGGTTAAAATATGGATATTTGAGATACTTGCTAATTTTAGTAACTTTTAAGTTACAACTTGATGATATGTATTGAAATATGAACATGCATGTGTATGGATTTGTTATTAGAATGATAATATGATGAATATGATGCTTAGAAATTGATTTGGGACTTGATTGTGGTCATTTAAGACCAAGTTACTATATTTAGTAACTTTTATGTCCTAAGTGTTGATGAATGATAATTTGGCCTAGATTGACATGTTTAGATGATGTTAAATGGTGTTATATGCTATTATGTGGTATAAAAATGGATTAGTAATGCTTAGGATGATAGTTGAAATGATATATGCCATAATTACTATTTATAGTAACTTTATTATGAGAAAACTCTATTTTTATGCATAAAACATGATTTGTAAATGTTAAATGGCTTTACATGACTTGATATGGTTATTGCATGCTAAGTTAGATGGTTTCCGATGATGAGCATGCTAAATTTAGAAACTTTCCTTTTTAGGAAACTTTAATGTGCGAAAATGACCTAAGTGTTTATTTGACTATTTAAAACAATGTGCTATGTGTTAACATGATTACGTAGGATTAACGAGCATGCTAGAACCATGAAAATAATATGTGTTATAGAACTTGCTATAAATGGAAACTTACTATAAATATAAGTTATCCATGGACGCAACTTGCGCGTTTTGCACACGACAAGCACAAGCACGAACGTTACACGATTCACAACCGACACACGGTTCACCAATGGGTCGTTGACTTGACACGGTCAATGTGGACCAATATGAGCAAACACGGTCAATGTTGACCGACATGGACAAACATAACAACCGAGGGTTGTTGAGCACAAACACAAAAACGAACACGATCACTTACACGAACTCACGTATGGAATAAGATATAGGTAGCCGGTGACCGACACACCTTTCAAGCAGGAGCTTACGCTTACACTATTCATCTGCACTAAGGTGAGTTTACGGCCCCTCTTTACTCTTTTACAAGCTTTTCAAATAAGGGGAGAATATTTGTTGAATCGAGTCAAACACTATTATTGTACAAACATTATTTGTGTATGCTGGTTTATTAGAAAAACATTAAGTGTTGTAATTGTAGCAAGCCCTCACAAAGTCTTACCGTTAATGTACGAACAACGAGGTGAGTTTGAATGGATCCGTTTGGGTGTGACGAACCCCACGTGGCACAATACTGACTGGAGGTCGGGACACGTGAAATTTCGACCAAACTTGCTATGTTATTACGAGACATAGCGGAGGCAAGGACTAAAAAGTCTAGTTTGGTAGTGACGCACTGACACTTGGAGCCTAGGGCTTGGCACTAACATTTTGATAAACAGCATGACACATGTTTTCTTATTATTATGTATATCAAAACCTGTGAACTCACCAACCATTGTGTTGACACTTTTTCTTAAACTTGTATTCTTAAGTAACTAGCCTACTGGTTTATGGACAGGAATGCACGTAGGAAATCGAGCACAGGAAATTCATGCATTTCATGTCATTTAGTCAAAAAATACTTATTTTGTTATGTATTTTAAACACTGTAGTGTATGACAATTTACCTTTCCGCTGCATGTCAAACATTTTGTATTTCCACTGCACGTAATTTATTTTCCGCTGCTTACTTTATAAACTGTTTGGTTGTGCATACACCAAACATTGAATTTAGAAACGCATATAGAGTTGTTCTATATGACCTTGAGCTGTGATACTAGCCACGTCGCACCCATGTAGACTAACTCCACACGTGTGAATTTGGGGGTGTGACAAATAGGTGGGGAAATTTGAATTCCCTGAAAGTCGTCGCGTTACGCGAAAACCGATCAACTTCTGCTATCGCGATACGCAGCGTGTTTCGAGAAACAAATGAATATTATATTCATTACGGTACGCCGAGAGAGACTTTTGCCAGTCTCGGCGGTACGCGACGCCCCCAAACACGCAAAAATCTTTATAAAACCAATGTTAATCATTTCTACACTCCTTTTCATCCAATCCACTCGACTGAAACACTTCACCTTGACCAAAACCAATCTATTACCACCATTTCCATCAGTAGGAGTCATCAAGAGCAACATTTGGAGGTCCATTGAAGATTTGAAGCTCAAGCTTCGAAGAAGAGATCGAAAAATCATCTAAACCTCCAGATTAGCTGCTGTGTTCTCGACCTCAACCCCTTATAGAGCTGCTCCGAACCTGCATAAGCTCCATTTCAGCAATCTATGGCTTTGTAAGGTAGTATATATGCTCAATCTAGCCTAAAACCACTTCAACACACACATGCATTGAGAATCACTCTCATGCAACACCCTTGATGCCTCATGCACGAAATTTCACCTATTAGGATCTGTGATTTCATGATTCTATGATTTATTTGGTGAAATATGAATGATCCATGATAATGTTATTGAGACTTGTAGTATATTTGTGATGATTATGATGAAATGGGTGTTTTTGGTCACGTGCATGTATGATCCATGTTGTTTTACATGATTATTGATATTAAAATGTTGTTATATGTGATATGTGACATGACTTGCAAGATCTAGAAGTGTTATTGATATCAAGATATGGAAATATGAGATAGTTACTAATTTTAGTAACTTTATTGTTACAAAATATGAATGGATGATGAAATGGCAACATGCATGCGTTTAGAACTAGGATATATGTTTAAAATGATGACTTGGAACTAACATGATGATTTTTGATGGATTTAAGTTGTTAGAAATGTCAAAAGATGTGATTAACACCATTATTTCTAAAAATAGTAACTTTGTAGTTACAAATTGGCTAAAGAATGATGAGCTTGATAATGTGGTATGGTTAACATGATTATTTGGCTTTAACATGATGATATTAGGTGTTTTGATTCATTAGAATGATGGTATTATGAGCATTTGTTACAAGTTTCCATTAATGGAAACTTTGGTTATAAGACTTGTTCATAATATCTTGCTTTGGTCAAATTGAGTTATAATGATAATGTCAAGAGTCTTAGAAACATGATAGGAATGATTGTAAGTGTCTAGGATGATGAGAAAGGTGAACTTTCTATATATAGTAACTTTTGAACACGAAACGTGCTTAATCGACTAAGTGTGACTTTGTGCTATGTGATAACATGCTCATTTAGGTTAACTATGCATATTAGAATAATCAGAAGGTGATTTCTTGTATGATTTGCCTCAAATGGGAACCTTCCCGAAATAGGAACTTATTATAAATAGTAATTTACCTCACGGATGCGACTTTGGTGTTCACACACATCACACGACACTAAATCGCACTTTACACGATCACTCGAACTATAAACGTCACCAACGGGTCGTTAGGTCAAACACAACCATCACGGTCAAACACGGTCAACGCGACCCACATAACAACTTAGAGTTGTTTGGACATGAACACGGTCCTGTGAGACCCACACGTATGTGAACACAATCTCATGACACCTATGTGATATAGGTAACCGTTAGCAGGCGCACCGCTCTGTTCATTTGACGAACGCACTCTACTAAAGCTCAGGTGAGTTTACGGCCCCACTTTTACTCTTTAACTGCTTTTGCTAAACTTTTGGGGTGAGAATACAATGCAACTGTTTTAGATATATGACTGGTATGTTGTAATACTATATTGAGTGTAACTATTATCGCATTAAGCCCTCACATATCCTTACCGTTAGTTGTGTAACAAACGAGTCGTTATTACGTAGCACTGCTGGGTTTGACTAGCCCCACTCGGCAACAATGTTTACTGGAGGGCATAACGAGTGTAATATCGATGTTGATTGCCGGGTTCAGCGATGACCCAGGGGGGCAACGTAAACAGTTGAGTTTCGGTAAGATGAACTGACACACTCACGGATCGTAGATCCAACAAATAACTTAACATACCCAGTATATGTCTGTCTTACTGTTTTATTTACTGTCTAAACCTGTGAACTCACCAACTTTATAGTTGACACATTTTCGAATGTATTTTCAGGAAATTGATGGCACAAGCTAGGGTACACTGGAGGATTCACAAGGAGAGTCTCACGCATTTAGACTCTTGTCCTAAGCTTATGTTTTGGTTCATGTATTTTTAAACAAATTCAATTATGTAGTGTCTGATACAATTTACTTTTCCACAGGAACCGTTTATTATTTTCCGCTGCTTTAAACATTAAACTTTTCCGCTGCATATTTATCAAACTTGCTTGTTTACAAAACTGGATGTTGTGCGAAGTCATATAGAGTCGTTCTATATGACCAAGAGCTATGATCCTGGCCACGTCACACCCGCGCAATCTGACACCGCACGTGGGAATTTACGGGTGTGACAGACTGGTACCAGAGCCTTGGTTATAGGGAACTAGGTTTGCAGGTAGTAAACTTAGACTATAGCCACTGCTCTACACTAGACACGGCACAATGATATTATCTATTGTTGTATACTGTTACTTATTTAACCAAGAATGTAGGAATGGACAACAACGACGCAGGAAGAAACCCAAGGAAACACCCCGCCTAGTACGAGCTGACGGAGGTGGATCGTCAGAGGATACGAGACATAGTGTCTCGAGTTCATGCCGAGGAGTCAGAGAGAGTGCGACAGATGAGTATCGCTAAGTCATGGGGATGGTACCCCATGACGATCAGGGATTGGATAGTAGGGGAGCGAGTACCCCCTACCCCGACTACCTGGTGATACACCGAGCGATCACTGACTACCGCCACTGGGTGTGCCGATGGGCAGCCCATGTCGCCCGAACGGAACGCGAGGCAAGGAGAAATCACGAGTTGGTAGAAGAAGTGAGAGACCTTCGCGAGAAGAACCAGCGCCTTCAGGGGCAAATGGATGCCCAGCAGGAGCAGATCGCAAACATACTGAACAGGACGGCACAACAAGAAGGACGACAGGGACAGATTGTCGAGGTCGTCCAGGGGCATGGTGGGGGCTTAGCTGCGGCAGAAGCCGCGAACGAGGAGAAACAGGCTATGATTCAAGCCAGTGACGCCATGCTAAATGCATGGGTGGAGCAGTTCATAGTAGAGCCACCGCCTGAGGAGGAGCCTCAGTTCGAGGCCGAGGACCTCGAGAAGGGGGACTTTGACGAGGATCCTGAGGAGGACCAGGATGACGGTCCCGCAGACAGTGGAGACTCACACTCCACGATTACATCAGACTAGATAGATTGTTTTATTTTCAGTTCACTTTATTTTTCTATACTCCTAGATGAGTGGGATGTGCTCATATGAACTATGATATTAATATTCCTTTTATAAAAATCTTTGTAATCAAAGCTGTTGTTATTAATGAAATGATATGTTAGCTTTATTATGTATGTCTTATTACTTATTTTGTACTCTGACTCAACCATCTAACACTGCTGACAAGCTAACACGATATCCATTTCGTATAGAAACAAAACATGGCGGGAAGAGGAACACATACCCGGCCACACAAGAAACCGATCGGTTCGGCGGCAATCAAAATGATGGTCGACCGAAGAGTCAACAAGTCAATTGCGGAATACGAAGCAAACCGACTGCATAGCGAAACAAGTGGAACTAACCACGGTACTAACCTCACTCGAATACGACTAACTTAGTGTAGACAATGCTATCACTAACACGTAACGTTGAATCCCGGTGAACAGGATCCCATGGGAGCACGACCAAGGGATGCTTGTTCAAAGCCTTTCTAAGCTGTCACCCTCATAACTTCAAGGGTACTGAAGGAGCAGTGGGACTGCTCCGCTGGATCGAAAAGCTCGAATCGGTATTCTCTATTCTCCATCTCTATCAAGATGACAGACCCATTCTCTGTACTATCAATAGGATCAATTATAACAAGTCACACACTCATATTCCAGAAATACAGAAACAAAGAAATTCCACGGTCGAACTACCAAAATAGAATGAGCTAGAAATCCGAGCTCTAAAGGATTCATTTTTTATTGAAAAGCTAGGACTTGGGGGTTCTTATAGATCTAATTCATTGAAATTCAGCGTCTTGAACTAGCCATCTTTTAGAAGGTATTGTTAAAAGATCATCAATTCCTAATGAAATGGATGCGGCGGTAGCTTGTCGGAATGCTACATGAAGAACATAAGCCAGATGATGGAACGGGAAGACCTAGGATGTAGAAGATCATAA